>OY748305.1:243545-768908 GCA_963556515.1 Nudaria mundana | reverse complement strand
CCATGTCGCAAATCTGTGATGCGGCGATGCCTAGGGTTACACCCAGACCGGCCAGGAAGCAGGTGTACTGGTGGTCGCCGGAGATTGCAGAGCTGCGCGCAGCATGCATCTCCGCCCGCCGCCGGTACACCAGGTTTCGCCGGAGGCATCGCCGCCCAGACGACGCGGCAGCCCGAGAGGCGGAGCTTTATCAGGCATACAGGGAGGCCAAAGGTATTCTCCAGGAGACGATAAAGCGGGCCAAGACGGCGGCCCGCGAGGAGCTCCTGGAGACCCTGCAGCAGAACCCATGGGGGCGCCCGTACCTACAGGTCAGGGAGAAACTCCGACCTAGGGCGCCCCCACTGACCCAGAGTCTCCAGCCGCAGCAGCTGGAGCGGGTCATGGGCTCCCTGTTTCCGACGAGCGCGGAGGAGCACGTCCCTCCGCGCATGGCTCCGTCTCTGCCCAACGCGGATAGCACCAGCGAAGACGACGTACCCGAAGTCAGCGTGGGGGAGCTAGGTGCGGCAGTACTCCGGCTTAAACGCCGGAAAATCACTGCCCCCGGACCCGACGGCATTCCTGGCCGTGCATGGGTCCTGGCCCTCGAAGAACTCGGGCCTCGACTGATGGGGCTCTTTAGCGCATGCCTCGAAAGGGGCCAGTTTCCCAAGGTGTGGAGGACGGGGAAACTGGTCCTGATCCGTAAGGCGGGGCGGCCGGTGGACGCACCGTCCGGATACCGGCCGATCGTGTTGCTCGACGAGGTATGTAAGCTCTTTGAGCGAATTATCGCGGAACGCCTCGTCGAGCATCTCACGAGTGTGGGGCCAGACCTGGCGGATAACCAGTTCGGTTTCCGTCGGGGACGCTCCACCGTGAGCGCGATCATGCGCGTGAAGAGCCTGACGGAGGAAGCAGTCTCGCAGGGCAAGGTGGTGGTGGCGGTGTCTCTTGACATCGCCAACGCGTTCAACACCTTGCCATGGAGCTGCGTTAGGGAGGCGCTCGTGTATCACGAAACGCCTCTCTACCTCCGTCGTATTGTCGGGGCCTATCTCTCGGAGAGGGCCATAGCTTTCCCCAGCTGGCTCGGGCCAGCTCGGCGAGATGTGTCGTGCGGTGTTCCACAGGGGTCGGTCCTGGGGCCGCTTCTGTGGAACATCGGCTACGACTGGGTGCTGCGGGGTGCGTTGCCTAGGGGCGTCGGCGTAACATGCTACGCCGACGATACCCTCGTCACGGCGCGGGGTGCAACGTACCAGGAGGCAGCACTCAAGGTCACGACGGGTGTTGCTCGAGTCGTGGGTCGGATACGGCAGCTGTGACTGGAGGTGGCCTTGCACAAGTCCGAGGTTCTGTGTTTTCACAGACCTCGGAACGGTCCACCAGAAGGTTCCAGCATAAATGTGGGAGGCGTTAGCATCGGCATCAAGCCCTCGATGAAGTACCTAGGGATCGTACTTGATAGCCGATGGAACTTCGGACCACATTTCCGAAGTTTGGTCCCCAAGGTGACGCAGGCATCGGTCGCGCTTTCGCGACTGATGCCCAACCTAAAGGGACCCAACGCTTCCTGCAGGAGACTGTACCTGGGGATCGTGCGGAGTATGGCCCTATACGGGGCTCCCGTATGGGCGGATAGGTTGGCGGTCAAGGGGAACGTGACTCTGTTAAACAGACCACTTCGAACCTTGGCCGTCAGAACCATACGGGGGTACCGCACGATCTCCGGAGAGGCTGCATGTCTCCTAGCCGGGACCCCTCCATGGGACCTGGAAGCGAGAGCCCTTGCGTCATTGTTCCAATGGCGCAAGGAGGCGCTGGAGCGGGACCACAGGCCTGCGTCTCGAGAAATCGAGGACCAGCGGTCCCAACTCCGCCAGGATCTCATGGAGTCATGGAGGGTGCGACTTGAGCAACCCAAGTGGGGTACCACCATCATCGCGGCGGTGAGACCGATCATGGACGATTGGCTGCAGAGGCAGCATGGTGACCTCACGTATCGTGCGACGCAGATCGTTGCCGGGCATGGATGCTTCGGTAGCTATCTGTTTCGCATGCATCGTGAGGTCACACCCCGGTGTCAACACTGCGAGGTTTCCGACGACGACACCGCACTCCACACGTTGGTGGAGTGCTCAGCGTGGGCGAGCCAGCGCCGGGACCTCGTAGTGGGTCTGGGCGTGGATACCCTCTCGCTGGAGACCATGCTTCAAGCCATGGTCTCCAGCAGGAGTAGGTGGAACGCGGCCGTGTCCTTCTGCGAGCAAGTCATGCTCGCGAAGGAGGCGGCCGGAAGGGAGAGGGAGCGTATCCTCCCCGCCGAGTTCCGTAGTCGGCGGCCAGGGCGCCCCAGACTACGCGACTACGCCCAAGACTATCGACCTCCATGATCGGGGCCTGAGGACGGCGGGATCGCCATCCGCCGTCCTTACAGAAGCAGGCTAGAAGGGTTGCGTGCTGCGGGGCCTTTGCCCCATAGCACGCAACCAGATTCACTCACTGACGCGGGATAAAACCCTTCCCCCAACGACGCGGGATTCTCGTCCCGACCCAACACCCGAAGAGACCACAGAGGTGGTCAAAGTCCGCCGGGCGCCACTGGACATACCCTCTGCTAGTAACCAGAGACGCCCGGCAACGGACGTTAGAGCGGCCGCGGCCTTGGCCGCGGAATTAAAAAAAAAAAAAAAAAAGGTATCCTAATTTTTCTAATGTTCTTAGTTTACGTAATTAAAAAGTTACGAATAACACGTTTGGAATTGGTTAACACTACCGAGTTATACCGCATTCAAGAAAGTTTGGCCCCCTATATTGGTCGTGGTATATTTATGTGTGAATGCGCCTTAAATGGCCCAAAAATGTGAACGAATATTTGTTTTGTAAGTAATATTGTGTTGGATCTAAATTATAGAAGAGATTTAGTGGTTTACTTTGTATGAAAAATGAGAGTATCTGTTCCTTGACACATTGGTAAGGTCTTGGAGGCTCGTAAGTGATCAAGTACTTTGACCAAAACACCAAAATTCCATGGGTTATTACGAACCAATAGTATAATAGTGGTCTTCCAAATAGGACCTTGCGAAAATTAAAAACCTTATTTGCTATTCTACTTGTTTCGTTACAAAACGGCAAAAAAAAATACGTTTGTTGTATGGGAGCCCCCTTAAATATTTATTATATTCTGTCTTTTAGTAGGTATTTATTGTTGACTGAGGGAGTGAAGCGACCGAAGTCTCCTTTTCAACTTGCAGACTGGGGAGAATTTCTTTCGTCTGTACACATCTTGCACATCTCTACATCTCTACATCTACGGGTTCTGTCAGATCATGTTTGCGGCCGTATTTATCAACCGATTTTCATGAAACTTTACACACACACTCCTTGCTTACAACGAATAACATGTGAATGATATTTTTTGGATTGGATGAAAAATTAAAGAGTAATAAAGAAAATTGAAAAATAAATTTTCCAAACAAAGCTCCCGAAGTCTACGGCCTGTCAAGAATGCAATCCGTAACCATAGCCACCCATATAAATAAAATCAAAAGTAATGCAAATAAATACAATTTAAGAATAAACAAAGCCGCTCCTGATATCTAGTTCACCGAACCACTAGTTATAGAGGCAACTGAAATACATCCTTTGTGAATATTTCAACTTTCTAACTATCACGGTTCACGAGATACATCCTGGTAACAGATGGACGGATGGACAGGGGAGTCTTAGTATTACCTTACCTCTGAGTACGGAACCCCAAAACATGCTATGTTTACTTACAAATTACAATATCTGCAGTCCAAGCATTAATTAAGTACCTACACTACTGTCATATTCAATTAACTATAAATAAAGTAACTTGGAGGTATAAATGAGTTATCTTTAACTTTCCGTCAGGAAGTAGACATGATTACTTAATTTAATACACACGGAACCCGGTAGTCTGTAACTCCGTATATTCTTGGTTATAAGTTTATAAGTAAATAACTTCTAAAGGCGTATTTAAAACGGCGTTAAATAAATCTTTAAACCTGTATTATTTACATAGTAGACGCCTCGCGACTTCGCTTTCGTTGCTTGTTCGCTAAATATCTTCTCTTCATGCTTGATAGAGAACTACTTAATTTTTTTTTTCTCCCAATTTATATAGCATTTTTCACTACCGCTCGACTCCTATGGGTCGTACGTTGTTTAAGTTTACAATATGAATCACAAAATCTATAGTCTTGGGCGGAGCGTTCTACCAACTGATCAAGATACCACTAGCCCAAGACATCTAATTTTGTGATCACATTGTGCTTATATCGCGACTTACAACGTCGCCACGTTGTATAATTTGTTTACTTTAAATACTTATGGACGAGTAGTGGAAAAAAGCCACGTTTACCGCGAAGCGTTTATCCCGAACAACGCCTGTCGGGTCGAGATTCCACTCTCACACAGTGGAAAACATATTATACGATAGTGGCCTGGAACGCCCTGCCTCCGCACGTGTTACTTCCACATAATAAGTAACCCTGGGTTCTTTAAGCGGGGATAAAGAGGCACATCAGTAGGTCGCCAAATTGAGGGTCACTCTCTATAGTATTGTGTACTGTGAGAGTCACACACAATCGCTAGACGTCGTCACGATTTACCATCAGGCAGACGGCGTCAATTTGGCAATCCTAATATAAAAAAGAAGCCTAACCGGTGAACTTACATATAAAAAAACAAAAGTTGAGGCAGTTGAGGAAACGAAAGAAGTATGGTAAGATCATAGCAAGCCGAAATTCCAGGTCCCTGCCTCATGGTCTCTAGCGGGAGTCAGTGGAACGCAGCAGTTTCCTTCTGCGAGCAAATTATCTCATGAAGGAGGCGGTCGGTAGGGTGTGGAAGCGTACCCTCCCCGCTGAGTTTGGAGAAGTGTGCGGCGGGGGCGCCGCAGACGTGATTACGCGCAGGACCATCGACCTCCACAATTGGGACCTGAGGACGATGGATTAGCAACCCACCGTCTCTACAGAAGCAGGCTAGAAAGGCTGCGTGCTGTGGGGCTTGGGGCTACCGGAGACGCTCGGCAATTGACGTAGGTGAGGCTGCAGCCATGCGCCGCTGATTAAAAAAAAATGTCTCTGACTACCCCACTACGTAAAAGGCGTATGACTGTTTATGTATTTATGTAAATAAATTCTAGACAGTTGTTTGAAACAATACCTCATAAAAATAACCTAAAACAAAGGCAGCGAACCGCGCCCATCGCTCTGAATAACTAATGAGTACGAATAATTAGAATATGTAACTACTCGTACTAACAAACAGTCAATCTGTTTCTCAATACATTTGCAAGGATAATCGAAACTGCACCGATTGTTATGTGCTGTCTAAGTTCACGTAAACAGGTAATAAATTGCAATCAAGGTGAGTTGGGTGCGCGACACAAGATGCAGTAAAGCAGCGAAAAGGTAAATAAAGAAAAATTACCTACGAATTTATAAGTACATACTGACCTCGTGGAAATTTTAGAATAAACCCGTATAGAGCAAAAAGAGTCACACCTATCTATGAAGACATTAGGTATATTCATATTTCTAATATTCAGTCAGTATAAAATAAACTAAGTCAGTCACCGTAGTAGTACTACCTCGCAATTATAGGGCAAGCACTTTGAACTTACTTTAAACTAGGTATGCAATGCATTCTGCTGTTGCAATAATTGAGCTGAGTTTGTCGATCCAGGTCGGACTCCTAAACGACTGGACCGATCTTTATGAATTCAGATATATGCACTCATGGTGATGGTCACTATGACCGTGCCAAATTTCAAAAAGATCGGTCCAGTCGTTTAGGAGGAGTCGATCACGAACGAAATACAGGAGTCGCCTAAGAAAGAGCTTCGTAAACTCCGCTCAAAAAGGATACTAATATAAATTTCATTTACCACATGAAAAATCAAGCGAATAGTGAAATTATGTTTTAAGCTTATACTTGCAATAATTAAATAAATAAAAAATAAAAACAAAAAAAATTAGGTACTTACCGCTACCACTTATCACTTGGGCTATACAATATGGTAATCGAGGTAACTGCAAGTCGTCATGCTACGCCACTAATCTATTGCAATTACGTTATAACAATACTCAGTTGTACTTCAATCATTAAGTGACTGACGAAAAGTGGGGCGTTTTATACACCTGCCCTAAGGGTTTAATCTCATATAAAATATATTGACAGTACACATAAGTACATGCCAATCTTTTTGAAGAAAAACACAACGAGAAATAGCGCGAACGATAAACGTTTTTAAAATAAACATTTACATATCCGAAATAATAAAAAATAAATTCATTCGCTAGAAAAAAACGGGTTTCAAATTTTTTTTTTTCAAAATTCCTATAAAGCTGCTACTTTTTATTAAATTCATTCGGCCATTTAGGACATAACCCATTATATATGTGCCCAGTGACGGCAATAGGCTTGTCCCCCATTACGTGGGACTAACAATACTCGCAAGTTGCGGGTGTGTAATGCACATTTGCCTACCCCTGCGGGATATAGGCGTGATATGTGTCTGTCTATTAATTATGAACTTATTTTGTTTTTTTATGTGAAAAGACAACGGAAAATCCCTTTACCATTGACAGTCTCGCCAATCACAAACCTAGTTGTTTTTCTAGTAAATATACTCGTACAAACAAAAATAAATTATAAAAACAAAACATGTTAAAAAAAAATACTTGATCTTTCTCTATTGATACATTAGAACCTTTCTCCTTTACTTTTTTCCATATTCATCAACTCTGCTGTTCGAGTTATCTCTTCTAACTTCCATCTCTATGTAGACGCCTTGCAGCTTTATCGTCATTTTGCTCTGAACGAGTATAGGACTGCCATTGCAGCCATGAATAGGGATCTCGCAGCCATTAACCAGTGGGCTTGTTCGTATGGCCTACATATTAACCCTAAAAAATCGCTGGCCATGATTATTGGCAGTAGGCAAATGCGAAGTGGATTAGACATGGCTGTAATTCCGCCAGTTGTCTTGGATGGTTCTCCGATTCCATATATTGAAATCGCAAAAAACCTTGGAGTCTACATCGATTGCAACTTGACGTGGAATGCACATGTTGGGGAACTAAGTAAAAAAGTCCATTTCACCTTTCACACTCTTAAATGTCTCCAAAGCTTCTTGCCCCTAGATGTCAAAGTCACTCTTGCTCAGACGTTAATTCAGCCCATTCTTGACTATGCGGATGCCTGCTACTTGGATGCCACCGAGGAGCTCCTAGGTAAACTTGAGCGTTTGCAAAATCTTTGTATTCGTTTTATATTCAATTTGCGGAAGTTCGATCATGTCTCACAATTTCGCAAGGAACTCAAGTGGTCCCCAATCCGTCTTCGTAGAGATGCTCGGATATTGTGTCTGCTATTTAACATTCTACACAATCCTTCCTACCCATCCTACCTACGGGAGCTTTTCTCTTACATGAACGCACCTGATGTCCCCTGTAGGTCTCACCTACAATACCGCCTCATCTGTTCCTCTCAAAAATCTGACTTCTACTCCTACTCCTTTACTGTTCATGCGGTCAGGCTGTGGAACTCGCTCCCACCGAACATACAACGCTGCAACACCATCTTTACATTTAAGAAAAAAGTAAAGGAACACTATCTTTCCTCTCTGTCTTAAGTATTTGTATGTATGTATATTAATTGTTAGTATAATAGTATGTATTATATTCTTATAGTATTTTGTATTTCTATTTATATAGATACTTATATGTATTAGTATTTATATCGATGTAGGTAGGTATATATTATGGCTAATCAATGATCGGCAATATGGCTTCAGGCCAAAACGATCAACGGGTGACCTCCTGGCATTCGTCACGCATGTATGGGGTGAGGCTATGGAAAAGTTCGGCGAGTCCTTGGCTATTAGCCTGGACATCGCCAAAGCTTTCGATAGGGTCTGGCATGCTTCGCTCCTTTCCAAGCTTCCGGCATATGGTCTACCTCCTCAACTGTGCAGCTGGATTGCCAGTTTTTTAAACGAGCGCCGAGTGCGGGTCCTCTGCGATGGCCAGGCTTCTCGCTTCTTGCAAGTGAATGCCGGGGTACCGCAGGGGTCCGTACTGTCACCAACTCTCTTTCTTCTGCATATCAATGATATGCTTTCCCTCGGGAACATTCATTGCTATGCAGATGACAGTACATTGCACGGGAGTTACTCGGTTCGTCCGACGGCGGGGCGATCTGTGATAGAGGAGGAGAGACGACATCTCGTGGGTGATCTCGACCGAAACCTCGACAGTATCTCCCAATGGGGTGCCGAGTACTTGGTCGAGTTCAATGCCCACAAAACACAGGCGTGTGCATTTACAGCGAAAAAATCCCCTTTCCTTCCCCTACCCACTCTTCAGAATGCAATATTACCAATGAAGGACAATCTAGACATCCTTGGCATAGACGTTCGTCGAGAGCTCAATAACACAAAATACATTGAGAGATGTATTGGGCTAGCTTCGCGGAAACTAGGAATACTTAACAAGGTAAAGCGATTCTTTACACCGCACCAGAGGTGTCTGCTGTACAAAACGCAGATTAGACCCTGCGTTGAATACTGCTCTCACCTCTGGGACGGCTCCGCGAAGTATTTGCTGGACGCACTCGACGCTATGCAGCGACGCGCTGTTCGCATTATAGACTGTCCGGAGGTAACGGGAAGCCTTGAGCCGCTAGCCCAGCGCCGAACAATTGCTTCCTTGGCCGCGTTCTACCGTATTTACCACGGTGAGTGTTCTGAAGAGCTCTTCAACCTGATCCCACCCTCTCCCTTCCGATCCCGAACAACGCGTGCCGGCCAGAGATGTCACCCTCATACCGTGGAAACCGTCTTCGCGAGAACCGAGCGTTTTAAACGATCGTTTCTCTGCCGAACGATGGTGGCTTGGAACGCCCTGTCTGCGCACGTGTTTCCTCCAACATATAACCCTGGGCTCTTTAAGCGAAGCGTGAAGAGGCACATTACTGGGTCGTCAAGTTGAGGGCCACTCTCTATAGTATTCCTGTGTACTGTGAGAGTCGCCCTCAATTGCCAGACGTCGCCTCAGCTTACCATCAGGCGGGTGGCGTCAATTTGTCGATCTAAATATATAAAAAAAAAAAAAAAAAAAAAAAAAAAAATGGGTATGTATATTCTGGCGCATTTGCGGTAGGTACGTGTATTTATTTGCATATTTGATTGCTACACCTACACACACATAAAACTTGTTCTTCCAAGCATTTCCTTCCCTTGGCCCACTGGAAGAGATTTCTTATGAAATAAGTGGTGCCTTTGTATTTTTAATCTATGCTTTGTATTCCTCTTCTCTTTTCTGTAACTTCATGTGTGTACATAAATTAATAAATAAAAAAAAATGAAAGAAAAATAGAATTATCTACATATTTTTATCTAAGATGTTGTATTTTTATGTGTTGTTTGGGTAAACCCCAAACGCGTGACACCCGTAGGGGTGCTTGATATAATCATTGTTACTCATAGATACTGAATATTGATAGCAAATTTTGTTTTTCTCAAGATATTATCAAATAAAACCAGTAGTTCACTGTTTTTATAATTCACTTCCGTGGTAAGTAAGGGCCCCACATTAAATTTAGAGGCTCGTACATTCATGACACAAAGCTATTCTTTACTTACACTTATTTAGGTATATCTTAAGAACCTCACTAAACATTTGCAATAATTTTCTAAATGTACTCAATAGTTACAACTTACACAACTATTGCTTTTTTGTTCACTTTTAATGAAAGCACAAATGTATATGGTCGAACTATAATTAGTACGATTGTACGTAAAAAAATATCTGGGCAATAGGCAATACACTTGCTAGATAGGAATGAATAGCGAAAGAATCAGCGAAAGAATCATTTTTAAATGGTTATTTATGTAATTAATTTAGTATTTTTATAATAGTGCTTGACATAAAATTGTAAAATTTTGACATTCATATGTGCTCTCTAAGTGCCTAAACTGAATAAATGAAATTGATTCTTGATTCTTTGATTGAATAAATTTTCGGCGGTTCTATTAAAAAAAAAAGCTTGTATTAAACCCCATCAGATTATACCCTTCCTCTAAACAGGTTTTATTATGAAAGAACTTGACGTTGCCAGCGGGACTTTACGATCAGATATGGATACGAATCTATGACTTTACCGATTTAAAGTGTACTGAATGACCCCCTGACCCTTTAAAAGAATACTTTATAGGTTCGCGTGATTAGTGGCGGTGTGTCACAGGCTTCATGTTATTTAGACTTAACCTAGTCGGTTAAGTTTAACGGTTTAACTAACTTCATATCTGATGGTTGGCTAATTTATTGCCTTACGTGAATTAATCTATAGTTTGCGGTTGTTATTTTTTTGGTATTTTCTTGCGTTTTACACTTACAGTTGTAAAATTCTTTTATTATTTCGACGTTAAATAGAATCCGTATGTACATTATATATATATATTCCTACAATACATTTTCAGAAAAAAGTCTAGTAAATTTTTTTTTTTACATATACTCAGAAGTTTAACTGACATCAAAGAAAGAAGACTGAAGCGCTGTTCACATCATTCGGACAAGCCATAGACTATACTGTCAAAGACTATAGAATTTTCGATCCAGTGTAGGGAATTCCATTGTTCCGTTCACACCTGTCGGACAACATTAGACCGAATGACTTTTAGTCTATGGAAGTCCGATGGTGAACGCGGTAAAACTTTTTAAATGATTGAAACAAGTCTTTTAAGCCCAGAAACCATTCATTCTCTGATTTATAAGTTAGGTACGAGTACAAGTCTTTATGTCCATTTTATTTATTTATTGGTTGGTTGGTATTGGCTAGGCTCCACACAATTAAAAACAATAATCTGTCAGTCAGTGTCCAGTGACGTATGTAGAATTGTAGACAGATAAAAATATTGAAAAATTAAAATCATTATGATAGATGCCGAACTCGAAGAACTATTAGTAGAATGTGTGATAGTGCGCACTGTACTCTACGACCAAACATGCGGAGATTATAACAAATAATGCATTGAAAGAGCAGTTTTGGCGTGAAATAGGCGCTCATTCAAATTTATCACGTACTGACGTATATAGTAGTCTTTTGTGATAGTATAGAATACATACATTATTTTCCAGCATCAGAAATTAGAGAGATTAATGTGACAATGCGCCAGCATTCTGAGCATTCTTTCAACGTGGTGTCTTTGCATGCATAGTGCCACTACTTGTACTGTGTTTTGTTTCTCACTGTTGTAAATTAATCGATAATAATGGAATAATGTATAGATGGTCATACACTACTGTCTTCTAATACCATATTCTGGGAACTGTTATAAGATTTTTTTATGTTATGTATAGTCCCATTATTCCGGACGGCATATTATTTGCCCACATTTCACCAATTGATTGATTGGTCCCACATAATAGGGCTATTGCAACTAACTACAGCGGTTACACTTTCGTTTTCTCTCTTCAGTAAAATAAAATAAAATAAAATTAAAATAACGTTTATTATCTTTGAAATTTTCAGAAAATTATTTAGATTCGTCAGAAGTTGGTGTGACTCTACCGAGGGTTCCAAAATGCAACGAGACTGAGAAGAGCCCTCAAGAAACTCAGCTCGGCTTTTTTCAAAAAATTTCATCAAATTTCATCTTAAATCTAATACAGAGTTATTTAGAAAGGAGCAATTCGTTACGTTGTTACAACCAGGCCGCCTTGTCATCTAAGAAATCATTAATACTATAATAAGCTTTATGGCACAATTTACTTTTTTTAGTTTTTTAAATTTATTGACAGATAAATTTGCTATTTCGGTTGGCAATGTATTGTACATTCGAATAAAGTTCCCCGCAAAAGAATTACTCACTTTATGAAGCCTAAATTTAGGAACAGCCAGTTTATCCTTATTTCTTAAGTTTAGATTATGATTATCACTATTTTTCACAAATTTACTTTTGTTCTTGTAGGTATACAATAAAATTTCATAAATATACTGTGAATACAATGTAAGGATGTTAATATGCTTAAACTTATCTCTTAATGACTCCCGAGACCCCATTCCATAGATAGTCCGGATAGCCCTCTTCTGCAACACAAAGATGCATTCAATATCGGCAGCGTTACCCCACAGTAGTATGCCATATGTCATGATACTGTGGAAGTAGCTGAAGTAGACAAGACGCGCCGTTTTAATGTCTGTAAGTTGTCGGATCTTTTTGACAGCATAGGCTGCTGAACTAAGCCTGCCCGAAATTTTCCCTATATGAGGCCCCCATTGCAATTTGGAGTCTAACGTTATGCCCAGAAAGACAGTGTCATCGACCAATTCTATTATATCATCCCTAACCTTAACACTGGTTTTAACAAGTCTTACATTAGGTAAGGTGAATCTTACACATTTAGTTTTATTTTCATTTAATAATAAATTATTAGCACAAAACCAGTGGACTATCCTAGAGAGGGCAATGTTTACATCGTCAAGTTCGCGCTGTCCACGTTTAACTTTAAATATTAAAGAAGTGTCATCAGCAAACAAAACTACCTCGTGGTCGTCTCTTATGAGGTGAGGGAGATCATTAATATATACTAGAAAAAGAAAAGGTCCCAAAATAGAACCCTGCGGTACCCCCATTGCTACAGGAGAACCAGGTGACTGTTTACCATTGATCTCTACTTTCTGGACCCTATCACTTAAGTAAGAATTGACGAAATTCAAGGCCGTCCCCCGGATTCCGTAATGATCAAGTTTCTTAATTAAAGTCTGGTGCTGAACGCAATCGAAGGCCTTAGATAAGTCACAGAATACACCATAAGCATCATATGACTCAGTATTAATCTATCTCCTCTACATCTCTAAGGTCTGCTGGAAGAAAAGCCATTGCTGGCTTAAGCACGTCTTTGTACATATTGTTATTGTTTTATGTTTTGTAAATTTGTACAATTAAGAATAAATTTCATTTCATTTCATCTGTAGGTATTTCGGGCGCTCTTTAACGTATTACTTAAATTTCTCTGTTTCATCTCTTTCATAGAATCTATGCAAACGAAGATAGAATAGCGAAGGAATTTCCAAAATTTGAAATTTTACGTAGAACCGATAAAATGAGCACACGTTCGTTTGGTCTAAAAGTCTAAACCCACTTTTAAATACAAGCAGTTAGAGTTTGGGTGTTTTTTAAATTGTTTATTTACACGTGTATGAAGGACAAATAAGGATTTTGGTCCATGCGACAACTCCATATTCAGTGTATAACAATTTAGAAAAGCTTTTTTTTGGGATCCCCAGCCAAGTTTTATCCAACCAAAAATTATTTAGGTTGGTCACACTCTTGAAGAACTTGGTCACACTGTTAGTTCACCCATTCATTCAATCGGTCCTAATCGGACAGTCCGATAGCCCGTTCACATCTGTCGGACAGAGTTTTCTTGTCTATGCACGGACATCCGAACGATGTGTACAGCGCTTAACCATGGATATGAAACATGGACAAATATAACAGTACAAAGTGACAGAGACAGGTCAGGCTGGAGGCGTTCGAGATATTATGGTGCTGGCGAAGAATAGAGAGTATAAGTTGGACAGAGATGATTACTAACGAAAGAGTTGAAGAAAGAATAACAATAATTAGAATTTATAGAGAACTGAAGAGGAAGAATGATCGGCCACCTAATACGACACGACATGGTAATAAAAACATCATAGAAGGGCATGACGAAGGAAAGCTAGGAAGGGGCACCCCTTCCAAAAGACGTTTAGACAATTAAAAGGAAAAATACAGGTTGGGTCGTGATACACGGTGGTGAAATGTTTGACGGAGGGAAGAGAGCAGTGACAGTACTCCACCTATAAGAGCAAGGTTCTGCATTATTAGTCGGAACTCATAATAATAAGATGAATAAATTAAATTAATAAATCAGTAAATTAAATTAATAAAATTTCATCACCAAATAACAATATTAATAAAAAAAACAGAACATATACTGTCAATCATAATTATACTAGAACACCGGGATTCACCGCTCTGTAAATTGAGAATAAATACACTAATTGACACTTCTGTCAATATTTCAGAGCGTGCACGCCTACTAGCTGTTGGAGAATGGGAGTCAGGGTTATGGATCCAGGCGCTCCCATCACCCAACATCGGTACAATGTTGGACGACACAACCTTCCGCATTGCCACTTGCCTTCGGCTGGGTATACCTTGTGTATCCCTGCATCATTGCACCTGTGGAGTAGCCGTCGATAATCTGGGACACCATGGCCTTTCTTGTAGCAGAAGCGCAGGTCGTATACCTCGGCACGCTATTCTAAACGACATAATTCGTAGGGCTCTTTCCACCGCAAGTCTTCCGGCAGTACGTGAACCAAATGGTTTAGCACGAAGCGATGGAAAGAGACCGGACGGTATGTCGTTGCTACCGTGGAAGATGGGAAGGCCTTTGGTGTGGGACGCTACATGCGTTGACACCTTAGCACCTTCACACCTTCCAAGCACATCCGGATGTGACGGCGCTGCTGCTGCATCGGCTGAAGGCCTTAAACGGCGTACATATGCTAACCTAGCAGGTGATTACATATTTGAGCCGTTTGGGGTTGAGACACTGGGGTCATGGGGTCTGAGTGCTCGCCGCCTTTACAGAGACATTGCTAAACGCCTAATCGATGCTTCTCAGGACCAGAAGGCTGGCTATTTTCTGGCCCAAAGAATAAGTATCGCCATCCAACGTGGCAACACAGCCAGTATTCTGGGAACCTTCCCAGTCGGCAATGACGCGGAGGATTTTTTAAACGATATTTTGTAATGTAAATATTTTTAGTCTATAATTATGTTTATTTTGTATACTAGAACACACAACATCATTTCATTATTTTAGCTATCGTTATTAACATTTTTGTCCAGTAGACCTACTCCTGAACTGTGTAGTAGGTTTTACGAACTAGTAGTGACCGTAGTTCCTTTATATATATATATATATATATATATATATATCTCCCTGATATCTAGGAGTGAGTCTGGTAGTTTATTATATATCTTTGGAGCCATACTACATAAGAATATTGTATAAGTATGTATTTTTTTTTTTTTTTTTTTTTTTTTTTTTTTTTTTTTTTTTTTTTTTTTTGGTTCGCCAAATTGACGCCGCCCGCCTGGTGGTAAGTCGTGACGACGTCTAGCGATTGTGGGCCACTCTCACAGCACACATTACTATTGAGAGTGGCCCTCAACTTGACGACCTACTGATGTGCCTCTTCACGCTCCGCTTAAAGAACCCAGGATTATATGTGGGAGGAAACACGTGCACAGGCAGGGCGTTCCAGGCCACTATCGTTCGGCAGAGAAACGAACGTTTAAAACGTTCGGTTCTCGCGAACATGCTATCCACTGTGTGGGGGTGGCATCTCTGCCCGGCACGAGTCGTTCGGGATCGGAAGGAAGAGGGTGGGATCAGATTGAAGAGCTCTTCAGAACACTCGCCGTGGTAAATACGGTAGAATGCGGCCAAGGAAGCTATTGTTCGGCGCTGAGCTAGCGGCTCAAGGCTTCCCGTTACCTCCGGACAACCAATAATACGGATAGCCCGTCGCTGCATAGCGTCGAGAGCGTCCAGCAGATACTTCGCGGAGCCGTCCCAGAGGTGAGAGCAGTATTCGACGCAGGGTCTAATCTGCGTCTTGTACAGCAGACACCTCTGGTCCGGTGTAAAGAATCTCTTTACCTTATTCAGTATTCCTAGTTTCCGCGAAGCTAGCCCTATACATCTTTTGATGTAGTTTTTATTATTGAGCTCTCGACGAACGTCTATGCCAAGGATATCAAGGTTGTCCTTCATTGGTAATAATGCATTCTGAAGAGAGGGTAGGGGAAGGAAAGGGGATTTCTTCGCAGTAAATGCACACGCCTGTGTTTTGCGGGCATTGAACTCGACCAGGTTCTCGGTACCCCATTGAGAGATACTGTCGAGGTTACGGTCGAGATCAGCCACGAGTCGTCGTCTCTCCTCCTCAATCTCAGATCGCCCCGCCGTCGGACGAACCGAGTAACTCCCGTGCAGTGTGCTGTCATCTGCATAGCAATGAATGTTCCCGAGGGATAGCATATCATTGATATGCAGAAGAAAGAGAGTTGGTGATAGTACGGACCCCTGCGGTACCCCGGCATTCACTTGCAAGAAGCGAGAAGCCTGGCCATCGCAGAGGACCCGCACTCGGCGCTCGTTTAAAAAGCTGGCAATCCAGCTGCACAGTTGAGGAGGTAGACCATATGCCGGAAGCTTGGAAAGGAGCGAAGCATGCCAGACCCTATCGAAGGCTTTGGCGATGTCCAGGCTAATAGCCAAGGACTCGCCGTGCCTTTCCATAGCCCCACCCCAGACATGCGTTACGAATGCCAGAAGATCACCCGTTGATCGCTTTGGCCTGAAGCCGTATTGTCGATCATTGATTAGCGAGTGATCCTCTAGGAATTGCATGAGCTGCTTATTTATAAGGAGCTCAAGCACCTTGCAAATGACTGAGGTGACAGCTATGGGTCGATAGTTGCCTGGATCGGACCGATCCCCTTTCTTGGGGATCGGTTGTACGTTCGCCTCCTTCCAGACCTCCGGCACGAGCCCTGAAGAGTATGACAGGCGGTACAGACGCGTTAATACTGGAGACAACTAAGCTGCACATTTTCGTAGCACCACCGCCGGAATGCCGTCAGGGCCACTGGCTTTCCGCGTGTCGAGTGACCGCAGCACTGCCCGTATATCACATTGCCTGATAACAATATCAGACATTGTGTGGCCACAGTTGGCGATGGCGGGGGGCTGCAGGCCACGTTCGTCGACCCGGGAATTAGCCGCAAAGAGGTCTGCGAGCATATCCGCTTTCTCTTGGGCTTTGTGAGCCAGTGTTCCATCTGGGTAACGCAGCGGTGGCAGCGAGGGCTGACAAAAGTTAGATTGCACGGCTTTGGCCAGTTGCCAGAATCCACGGCTGCCCGTGGGATGGGAAGTGAGCTCCTGACCAAGCCGCGCGACGCGCTGGGCATCCGCTCTCTTAAAGGCCCTCTTACTCGACTTTGTGGCCCGGTTGTACGCTGCTTTGAGGTGGCCCACGTTTGGGTCGCGCACAGCCCGGGCCCTGATCCAGGCGCGATATGCCGACTGTTTTTGTCGAACAGCTTTGGCACAATCTCGCCCGAACCAGGGACGGGCTCTGCGGATACTGGCGACATCACTGAAAGGGATGTAATAATCCATCCCTAAACTGATCTCGCCAGCAATAGCAGAAGCACTATCCGAAGGAGCCTTTCCTACAAAGCAGCGCTGGCTCCAGGGGACGGACGCAAAATAATCGCGTAGACCGTCCCAATCCGCTGACGAGTAGTGCCATAGTCGTCGTGACGTTTGCACAGGACGTGCAGGAGGTGACACCTTCATGCCAGCGTGAACAACACAGTGGTCGGAACTACCCAGTGGGGCTCCTACCGAAACACTGTACTGGGCTGGGCGACTCGTCAGCAGTAGATCCAGCAGAGCGGGCGCGTGATCTGACCTGTCTGGTATCCGGGTGATCCCGCATACCATCTGGGTCAGACCGTGGGAGAGAGCGAACGCATGGGCGGCTCTACCCGCATGATCAGTCTTGAGGGACCCCAGCCATTCAATGTGATGGCCATTGAAGTCCCCCAGAAACACTAGGTCAGCGTTCGGGAACCGCACCTGCGCTTCATCAGCCGTCTCGCTGAGGTACTGGAAGAGCTTTGTTGTCTCAGAATCCCCTGTGTGGGATCGGTAGACGCACACGTAGATCTGGCTCATAGAGCCATGGTCTACGTGCAGCCAAAGGACGGAATTGGAGGGGTTCTCTAGGCAGCGCAACCGGCGGCAGCAAACATCCGCCCTAACGAACACGCACACCCCGGCTTTGTCTCGAAATTGTTCCTCGATGACATAGCCGGGGTAACACAGGTAAGACGTGTCGTCAGGGCGGCGTATTTGTGTCTCCGTGAGGAACATCACAGCGGGCCGTGCCGTCTCAAGGTGGTGGTGGACGGTATCGAGGTTCGCATGGAGTCCACGGACGTTAGTGAACTCCACCTCGAAATGTGAAGTTGTGGGGTTTCCTAGGGCCGCTGTGTAACGTTTATTTCTTTTTTGTTGCACTGCCATTGTAGATTTTGAAGAAGAAGCGTGAAGACAGGGCGACATTTGGTGCAGCAGTAAGTGACAAAGCGCAGGGGCTAGCTTTGTCTAGAACCGTGTGGTTAGGTCGGAGCCGACCCGCCGGACGGAAGGGCTCCCAAACCCCCCTGATGCAAGGCCGCCGCTACCCCACACCGGTTACCACCCGGAGCGGCGATCCCACATCAGGATTATGCGCAACATGTGGGGCAGCCTCCTGGGGTGGTTGGCCCCAGGCGGGCCCCATGACTGTGTTGCGGGCGGCCGCGGCAACGCCGTTGCTAAGGGTCTCCCTGGCCGGCGAATCGACCCACACCACCCACACTAGACTCCGTTTCGCCCCCACTGGTCCCATGCCTGCTGCACCATACATCGCCCCGGGCCCGGCGGTGCAGCTGCTGAACCCCTAACGCAACCCAGCCTGGGCTGGGTTACTTGGGGGGCTTTAGCACAGCTGCACGGTGGTACCCCCCCGGACCAACACTGTTGTACCACCTGGTACCCACGTAGGGGCCGAAGCCACTCCATAGGTACCGTAAATTAACGAGCCTCGTCCGTTTATCAGCAGGTGCGCCACTAGCAGGTGAGGTCGCTGGGGCCCTATAGATGTTGGTAGAGCCCCTTTGCACCCAAAAATGTAATATAATGTAAATGTATATGAAAGTGTCCGTTTTGTCTATTTCTTTTTGTATCGTTCGTCGATGAAGTGGCATATGTGTACTGCTGGCTGTATAATAAACGTAATAATTAAGCATTCAACATATTTTCAATACCTCTGTCCGCTCTATTAAACATCATTTATATACACACTAACATCTTATTTTTAACTAACAGAATGTTTAACTAATTTGCCCACATAATTACCTCTATTACCTCTATTTTGTAGTAAGTAGTGTTCACTTCGAGTAGGTTTGGGTGCAAAGGGGCTCTACCAACATCTATAGGGCCCCAGCGACCTCACCTGCTAGTGGCGCACCTGCTGATAAACGGACGAGGCTCGTTAATTTACGGTACCTATGGAGTGGCTTCGGCCCCTACGTGGGTACCAGGTGGTACAACAGTGTTGGTCCGGGGGGGTACCACCGTGCAGCTGTGCTAAAGCCCCCCAAGTAACCCAGTCCAGGCTGGGTTGCGTTAGGGGTTCAGCAGCTGCACCGCCGGGCCCGGGGCGATGTATGGTGCAGCAGGCATGGGACCAGTGGGGGCGAAACGGAGTCTAGTGTGGGTGGTGTGGGTCGATTCGCCGGCCAGGGAGACCCTTAGCAACGGCGTTGCCGCGGCCGCCCGCAACACAGTCATGGGGCCCGCCTGGGGCCAACCACCCCAGGAGGCTGCCCCACATGTTGCGCATAATCCTGATGTGGGATCGCCGCTCCGGGTGGTAACCGGTGTGGGGTAGCGGCGGCCTTGCATCAGGGGGGTTTGGGAGCCCTTCCGTCCGGCGGGTCGGCTCCGACCTAACCACACGGTTCTAGACAAAGCTAGCCCCTGCGCTTTGTCACTTACTGCTGCACCAAATGTCGCCCTGTCTTCACGCTTCTTCTTCAAAATCTACAATGGCAGTGCAACAAAAAAGAAATAAACGTTACACAGCGGCCCTAGGAAACCCCACAACTTCACATTTCGAGGTGGAGTTCACTAACGTCCGTGGACTCCATGCGAACCTCGATACCGTCCACCACCACCTTGAGACGGCACGGCCCGCTGTGATGTTCCTCACGGAGACACAAATACGCCGCCCTGACGACACGTCTTACCTGTGTTACCCCGGCTATGTCATCGAGGAACAATTTCGAGACAAAGCCGGGGTGTGCGTGTTCGTTAGGGCGGATGTTTGCTGCCGCCGGTTGCGCTGCCTAGAGAACCCCTCCAATTCCGTCCTTTGGCTGCACGTAGACCATGGCTCTATGAGCCAGATCTACGTGTGCGTCTACCGATCCCACACAGGGGATTCTGAGACAACAAAGCTCTTCCAGTACCTCAGCGAGACGGCTGATGAAGCGCAGGTGCGGTTCCCGAACGCTGACCTAGTGTTTCTGGGGGACTTCAATGGCCATCACATTGAATGGCTGGGGTCCCTCAAGACTGATCATGCGGGTAGAGCCGCCCATGCGTTCGCTCTCTCCCACGGTCTGACCCAGATAGTATGCGGGATCACCCGGATACCAGACAGGTCAGATCACGCGCCCGCTCTGCTGGATCTACTGCTGACGAGTCGCCCAGCCCAGTACAGTGTTTCGGTAGGAGCCCCACTGGGTAGTTCCGACCACTGTGTTGTTCACGCTGGCATGAAGGTGTCACCTCCTGCACGTCCTGTGCAAACGTCACGACGACTATGGCACTACTCGTCAGCGGATTGGGACGGTCTACGCGATTATTTTGCGTCCGTCCCCTGGAGCCAGCGCTGCTTTGTAGGAAAGGCTCCTTCGGATAGTGCTTCTGCTATTGCTGGCGAGATCAGTTTAGGGATGGATTATTACATCCCTTTCACTGATGTCGCCAGTATCCGCAGAGCCCGTCCCTGGTTCGGGCGAGATTGTGCCAAAGCTGTTCGACAAAAACAGTCGGCATATCGCGCCTGGATCAGGGCCCGGGCTGTGCGCGACCCAAACGTGGGCCACCTCAAAGCAGCGTACAACCGGGCCACAAAGTCGAGTAAGAGGGCCTTTAAGAGAGCGGATGCCCAGCGCGTCGCGCGGCTTGGTCAGGAGCTCACTTCCCATCCCACGGGCAGCCGTGGATTCTGGCAACTGGCCAAAGCCGTGCAATCTAACTTTTGTCAGCCCTCGCTGCCACCGCTGCGTTACCCAGATGGAACACTGGCTCACAAAGCCCAAGAGAAAGCGGATATGCTCGCAGACCTCTTTGCGGCTAATTCCCGGGTCGACGACCGTGGCCTGCAGCCCCCCGCCATCGCCAACTGTGGCCACACAATGCCTGATATTGTTATCAGGCAATGTGATGTACGGGCAGTGCTGCGGTCACTCGACACGCGGAAAGCCAGTGGCCCTGACGGCATTCCGGCGGTGGTGCTACGAAAATGTGCAGCTGAGTTGTCTCCAGTATTAACGCGTCTGTACCGCCTGTCATACTCTTCAGGGCTCGTGCCGGAGGTCTGGAAGGAGGCGAACGTACAACCGATCCCCAAGAAAGGGGATCGGTCCGATCCAGGCAACTATCGACCCATAGCTGTCACCTCAGTCATTTGCAAGGTGCTTGAGCTCCTTATAAATAAGCAGCTCATGCAATTCCTAGAGGATCACTCGCTAATCAATGATCGACAATACGGCTTCAGGCCAAAGCGATCAACGGGTGATCTTCTGGCATTCGTAACGCATGTCTGGGGTGGGGCTATGGAAAGGCACGGCGAGTCCTTGGCTATTAGCCTGGACATCGCCAAAGCCTTCGATAGGGTCTGGCATGCTTCGCTCCTTTCCAAGCTTCCGGCATATGGTCTACCTCCTCAACTGTGCAGCTGGATTGCCAGCTTTTTAAACGAGCGCCGAGTGCGGGTCCTCTGCGATGGCCAGGCTTCTCGCTTCTTGCAAGTGAATGCCGGGGTACCGCAGGGGTCCGTACTATCACCAACTCTCTTTCTTGTGCATATCAATGATATGCTATCCCTCGGGAACATTCATTGCTATGCAGATGACAGCACACTGCACGGGAGTTACTCGGTTCGTCCGACGGCGGGGCGATCTGAGATTGAGGAGGAGAGACGACGACTCGTGGCTGATCTCGACCGTAACCTCGACAGTATCTCTCAATGGGGTACCGAGAACCTGGTCGAGTTCAATGCCCGCAAAACACAGGCGTGTGCATTTACTGCGAAGAAATCCCCTTTCCTTCCCCTACCCTCTCTTCAGAATGCATTATTACCAATGAAGGACAACCTTGATATCCTTGGCATAGACGTTCGTCGAGAGCTCAATAATAAAAACTACATCGAAAGATGTATAGGGCTAGCTTCGCGGAAACTAGGAATACTGAATAAGGTAAAGAGATTCTTTACACCGGACCAGAGGTGTCTGCTGTACAAGACGCAGATTAGACCCTGCGTCGAATACTGCTCTCACCTCTGGGACGGCTCCGCGAAGTATCTGCTGGACGCTCTCGACGCTATGCAGCGACGGGCTATCCGTATTATTGGTTGTCCGGAGGTAACGGGAAGCCTTGAGCCGCTAGCTCAGCGCCGAACAATAGCTTCCTTGGCCGCATTCTACCGTATTTACCACGGCGAGTGTTCTGAAGAGCTCTTCAATCTGATCCCACCCTCTTCCTTCCGATCCCGAACGACTCGTGCCGGGCAGAGATGCCACCCCCACACAGTGGATAGCATGTTCGCGAGAACCGAACGTTTTAAACGTTCGTTTCTCTGCCGAACGATAGTGGCCTGGAACGCCCTGCCTGTGCACGTGTTTCCTCCCACATATAATCCTGGGTTCTTTAAGCGGAGCGTGAAGAGGCACATCAGTAGGTCGTCAAGTTGAGGGCCACTCTCAATAGTAATGTGTGCTGTGAGAGTGGCCCACAATCGCTAGAAGTCGTCACGACTTACCACCAGGCGGGCGGCGTCAATTTGGCGAACCAAATATAAAAAAAAAAAAAAAAAAAAAAAAAAAAAGGACACTCACTAATTCTAGAAGTATACGAATGATGTTAGAGCTCTGTAAAGTGTTGTGTTGTGTCCAGTTTAGTGAACCTACAATAAAAAAATCATTTTTACTGATAATGTATTTCTATAAAAGTAATAATAGCAATATAAAATAAATACTTCGGAACCCTTCATGCGCGAATCCGACACGCACTTGGTCAGTTTTCTAAGTTATTACAGTTGCCATTCTAAAAATAACTTCTCTTAATTATAATGTTTACATAATATGTAGCAACAAATTATATCAGACATAAGGTATCATAAGTAACACGCGGCATTATAAACATAATATCCAATTAGCAGTTCACGAGTTCCAGATTATATCACAACTGAGCAATAAATAGGAACATAATTGTACGCTCTACAAATTAAACCTCATAAAAACTATGTTAACTACTAAACCAACATCCCATAGTTACACATTACTTGACTTAACTAAGATTAATTGCTATCCTAAGAATATAATAAATGTAGCCTTCGGAGGATGTGGCTGTTTTTTACCGTACCGATAAATTATTATGAATTATTAACTAAATTTCAAATAGGTATAATTTTAGAATTTGAATCACAAAAACTATAGTATTGGGATGGACTCGAACCAACGACTGTTCCCTATACAGGAGGAATGTTCTACCAACTGGCCAAGACACCACTAGCCCAAGACATATAATATTGTGATCATTATTGTGTTAATATCGCGACTTTTTTTTATAAGTTGTTCATTTGAGTACCTAAGTTTTTTCATCTTCAAAAACAAAAGAGATTCTGAAATCGTCGGAATCTTTGTTTTTTTTTTTGAACTTTTGTCAATTTACCAATCCGTGCAATGTATTTGCATTTAATATTTGTTTCTTCAAATTAGCCATAAGAGGTCGGACCTTCAAGTGGTTATATTATCAAAGAACTAAAACCAAAATACATTTCAACTAAGTATCCCCCGTGTCTTTATCCCCACTGCCCCTAATGCAATGTAATCTGGCAGAATGATCAACACTACTGTTCTATCATACCATTAGTTGGGATGGTTAATTTAAGCCCGGTTGTGACACAACTAATGAACCCGTGGATACCAGAAGATATCAGAAGTAGGGTGCCCATGATTTGGGATAAAAATAGGAGTCTTAACCTTACCTCACAAGTGACCTCACATACTTGGAAGTGCGATAAGTACAGATTTCACACGCAGCACAGCAGTCTTGGGCACTCGTTAGAACACTAATATTTACCGATCTGAAATCCTTTAAATGAAAGCTTCGAAGTGCACATTTTAAATCGTAGTACTTAGTATGTTTGCAGCATGTTTGTGAACGCTTCAAAGACAAGATTATAATAGTGTTACGCCATCTGTTACGACATCTAAATAATGTTACGCCATCTAGTAGCGAATATCGGGACTGCGAAACGAGGCGCCATCTAGTAGCAAGTCGCGGTACTGCTAAGTAGCGGGTTTCTCGAATGTTCTGTCCAAGGTACTTCTACGTAACGCGTTTCTCGACACATCTAGAAGGTTCGGGAGAGTGACAGAGTGTTCGCGAAGATTCTCGGCTGAAACTTCTAGAACAATGAACACCCTATATATGCCGAGCGCTTGAGCGGGAGATGATCAGTATTTCGAGAGTGATAATACGAGTTATACCTGCGAGTTCAAGTGCGAATAAAAGTGTTCAGTGAAGCTTATAGTGAAGTGTAAATTAGTGGTGTAATAAATAAAGTGTTTGGTGGTAGTTTGATCGGCATTTTTAATTCCATAGAACCCCGGCTCGTAACCATTGGTGTCAGAATTGGGGATTTGGACAATGCCGGTGTTACCGAAAGGAGACACAGAGGGCGTCCGTACCAGGGGTCAGCGCCAGCAGGAGTTGGACAGCAGGCGCTTCGGAGGTAATACGCCGGAGAGGTTGGGTGGTCAGCAGCAGCCAACGGTGGAAGCTGGCCCGCCCACGGTATCTCCAGCGCCAGCACCTCCAGACTTTACTGCGCTGATGGCGATGCTACAGGAGCAAGCCCGTCGCCAGGAAGAGCAGGCACGCCGCCAGGAGGAGCAGGCACGCCGCCAGGAGGAGCAGGCACGCCGCCAGGAGGAACAGACGCTCCTCATGAAAGATCTTCGAGCGACTTTTGGCAAGGAGATGAATGTGATGAAGGATCAAGTTCATCATGTTGAGAACCGCATCTCGGAAGCCGAAACTTGGATTGAAGATGTAAAAAACCAGATTACAGATGTGAGGAAAGAGCTGGGAAATCTGTTGCCTGCCGACTTAATAACCGGTATACCGCCTGACGCTCCACGCAATATCACCGATTATGCGAATGACTTGCGCAGCAGGATGAATGACATTTATGAGCATGTCAGACAATCAGGTCAACAAATGTCTGAAAAGATGAAGACCCGTTACGACCGAAACACAAACAATAAGGGCTTCGTTAGTGTTCGTTAGTGTGGTTACATAACCCAGTCCGCAGTAAAGGGAAGTCTCCTAAACTGCAAGCTAAATGGGATGGACCATACCGAGTTGTGACCAAGATTAACGATGTCACTTACCGAATACGGAGGAGTCCAAGAAGTGTGCCAAAGATAGTTCATGTGGATCGATTGGCGCGATATTATGAGCCTGACAATGCCCGGGACGAGCATGTCTTAGGAGTGTTACGCCATCTGTTACGACATCTAAATTATGTTACGCCATCTAGTAGCGAATATCGGGACTGCGAAACGAGGCGCCATCTAATTCTAGTAGCAAGTCGCGGTACTGCTAAGTAGCGGGTTTCTCGAATGTTCTGTCCAAGGTACTTCTACGTAACGCGTTTCTCGACACATCTAGAAGGTTCGGGAGAGTGACAGAGTGTTCACGATGATTCTCGGCTGAAACTTCTAGAACAATGAACGCCCTATATATGCCGAGCGCTTGAGTGGGAGATGATCAGTATTTCCAGAGCGATAATACGAGTTATACCTGCGAGTTCAAGTGCGAATAAAAGTGTTCAGTGAAGCTTATAGTGAAGTGTAAATTAGTGGTGTAATAAAAAAAGTGTTTGGTGGTAGTTTGATCAGCATTTTTAATTCCATAGAACTCCGGCTCGTGACAATAGTTTGTTGCAATGTGCTTATTAGGGCAGTAGGGATGTATATCTTACCAGAGCCGCTTGGGTCCCTTATCTCGCTATTATAATAGTTATTAATAGTTTACGTGTAATAATATAGAAGTACAGTAGTCAAAAACGGACCTTATTTATCTTGATTAGTTGACCTATTTAGATTAATTACACTTCTAAATGTAACCTAGTACTCAATTCTTGCATATAACATCACTGTACAGAAACAAATACAATTAATAAAACTATTTTTATACAAACTTCGGGCTTTACAAAATGTATTGTCACCCTACTCGGGAATCCTGGGTACATTAGACCCGGGAGCATTACAGGGACTTATCTGAGCCACATTTCTGTGCTATTAAAATTTATACACTTTTGATGACAATCCGTAAATAGCGTCTAAATAGTTATGAACCTTTCAGATACACAAGACGCAATTATAGGGGTATTTCTTAGTTTAATGAGTGGGATTAGACAATGTTTCGGTGTTGGGTTTATTTATTAGTGCTCGGTGGTTTCATTTTCACGTTCCCGTTCCCCAGTAGGAAATTATTCCCATTTAATACACCCACATTTCGTCAGTCACTATTGGTTCAACGTAATAGCGGGCGCGACTGTATTGTCGTTTCGGGCACTTTTTCATACCCGAGCTACGACCATGTGCAAGCATGTGAAGATGTCTAGGCTATATCTAGAATATTAAGTTATCAATTCTATACTTAAAATAAATCTGTAGAAGTGAAAATTCTGTACATTGAATATATCAAAAAAATAAATGGCAGGGGGTGTTACTAGACCGACACCGAACACAAAAATGTGATTAAAAAAATTTTTGTCTGTCTGTTCAGGCATCACGCAAAAACTACCGGTTTGATTATGATGAAACTTGGTATAATTATTCTATAATATCCTGGGCACCACTCTGGGTACTTTTTATCCCGGAAAAGTATATACAATAAAAAACAAACTTAATTTTGCGGTTCGATCCCTAGACCCGATAACTGTACCAACCGCAAATAATAAGTTCGTCGTAGGTTTTTTATTTTTTTTTATATTGGGTTCGCCAAATTGACGCTGCCCGCCTGGTGGTAAGTCGTGACGACGTCTAGCGATTGTAGGCCACTCTCACAGCGCACATACTATAGAGAGTGGCCCTCAACTTGACGACCTACTGATGTGCCTCTTCACGCTCCGCTTAAAGAACCCAGGGTTATATGTAAGAGGAAACACGTGCACAGGCAGGGCGTCCCAGGCCACTATTGTTCGGTAGAGAAACGAACGTTTAAAACGTTGGGTTCTCGCGAACATGCTATCCACTGTGTGGGAGTGGCATCTCTGCCCGGCACGCGTTGTTCGGGATCGGAAGGAAGAGGGTGGGATCAGATTGAAGAGCTCTTCAGAACAGGTTACGTCACCCGCAGTGGAGTTCACTAAGGGGCGCTGCACACGGCTAAGATAAGATATTTAACTTAAGATACAATATCGCTCGCCATACAATTCAACGGACTAACTATCACACACGACGAAGATCATCATTCACCGAGCCTTTTCCCAACGCAGTTGGGGTCGGCTTTCCAGTCAAACTACGATTCGGCTGAACTTCGATATTTTCCGTGAAAAGACTGCCATCTGACCTCCACAACCCATAGACGATAACGAAGCTTTGTAGTTAGCCCGGTCGGATTTTTGATTTAGGGCTCCAACTACCCCAACGACTGCCATAGATGTTCGTATGATAACCGGGACCGACGGCTTAACGTGCTCTTCGAGGCACGGAGGGGTCTCAGTATCTTAAGCAATGGTCACTCATCCTATGACCGGCCTGACTAGATGTTACTTAACCTTTGCAATGTGTTAACATTGTCGGTTACCACTAGACCACGAGCCCCTCTAGATAATAAATAATATTTCATATTTTCGTATCTTAAGGGCCCAGACCGCGCACGGATAAAGTCGATTTTGAGCGACAGCAGCGCTATTGTTGCCCGAATCATCCGACGGGCGGGTGAATGACCCAGAGAGCGCGATTTTGAAAATGTTTTGCGACAAACGTTCCACGTTGAGTTATTGTTATTGAAGTTGAATATTTACAGCATAACAAAAATGTTGAATTATTGGAAATAAACGACTGCCTATTTGTAAAATATTCCAAGAGTAGTTTTCGTTATAAAATGATCCTAATTACTAGATAAATAAATAAGAGTAGTTTGAGATACAATTTTTATGATTTTCTATTTATAATAAACAATCAAGAGCAGGTCCGGACTGACCTTTTTGTATTCTACTTACCTAAAATTCCAACTACGAGTACCTATGTATTTATTTGTAATTTTACTACCAAAGTTTATTCTTATTTCGTAAAATTTTCATTCAATAAAATAATTGCAAATTCAGTAGGAAGTACGGTCGAAATAACATCACGCCTTTCCTCGCTAGTGTTTATATCTACGCAAGGAAATGTGCCTATTGCGTAAACTCAAATACTTTTTGCTTACGATCACCTCGCAATCTAAAAAATCTTCTAGGGTTGTACAAAAAATTGTCAATAAATGAAACACAAGTATAAAAATGGTTCATATAATTAAAAGTAAACAAAATATGAGTTGCCACCTAAAAAGCGTGCTAGGGTTGTACAAAAATTAGTTATAAACAAACATGAAATTTATAAATTATTCATATACTTAATTAAACGAAAGTAAACAATAACAAAATATGAGTTTAAGAGTTTCTAATGTTTTTTTCATTTTAATGATTACTGATCAAATTCTGATTTCTACTAATTTGATGATAAAATCAATTGCTATTGCAAAACCTATCAGAATGAAAATGTTACCAGCTGCCCGATTCACGTAATAAAAACCGTAGCGTAGTGACTTAAAAATGTCACTTCGCACACTTTTTAACCGACTTAAAAAAAGAAGAAGATTCTCAATTCGCTGTATTTTTTTAACCGATTTTGATGATTTTTTTTTTTATTTGAAAGCTGGTGATCCCGTGTGGTCACATTTTAATTTCATTAGGATCCGACCTTGGGTTTACACCAGGTAACTCTTCAAAATCGTATAGGAATTGTATAGAAATTGAGCTATTGGAAGATTTATGACAATCCAAGACTAGATAAGTAAGTGCGTTAAAAACAGAAAACCAAAAGGCGATTTCTAAGTTTCTAAGTTAAAACGACTTTTGAACTGGCGTGTTTACGTGAATCGACCGGCTGGGTAGTTAAGTTACCTCAGTCTCTTTCAAAATCATTAGACGTTCTTCTCTTTCAAAACACGTAAAGCTCTTTCTTTCCTCTCTTTCATAGCCTCTATGCCATTGGGCGGGTCACGAATAGGCATGCTTCGTGACTGCCGAGGATCAACTAATTCTGGAAGGAGGCAATCGTAATAAAATCTAACTAATTTCATCTCCATTTTCTCCTTCCAAAATTTGTCTTCCTTTTCTATAATATAAACTTTCATAGGTACAGTAGCACCAAACCAGATGCCAAGCATGCAAACGTTTCTTTTAATTATATGTAGCTGTCCCTGAATTTGGAAATACCAGTAATGATTTTTATTTATGACATAACGCTTGGAAGCCTTGTCCTTAAGCCATAAGGTATGTTTGGCCATTGCTTCATCAAGAGTCATGCCAGCTAAAGAATGTGGGCACTTAATTTCAATTAAACCGTTTGCATAAATGCCATCTGGTGTAGTACCAAGAAATTCATATTGATCGTCGACGAACAAACCGCAACCTTGTATACTAATATTCTCTTGAATTTCTAACTGTCTAATTGCAGTTTCTTCGTTTTCGATACCGTACCGTACAGCAGGCAAACTGGAGATATTACTACCATAAACGATTTTACAAACAAGAGCAGCACAACTTGTGCTCTCTCGTTTTTTACAAACTTCCCCGAACGATGATGAGGTTAGTAATTTTCTCCTTGTACTCATCCACTCAGCACTACTTCTTTGCAAATGGGTCGACCTTTCAAGCTCCTCTCTTTCAGCACAAGACAACTTTAAATCAACTAAAAAAGATGACTTGGCTTTCTCATATAATTCTGGACTCAGATCAGGTTTTTCGCAGTTTGGTCCATAGTGAGCGTCTTTGGATACAGCGCTGTGGCTTTTTTTCAATCTTAATTTAGGTTTAGCAATTAAACGGTTTCTACGATTACTATTTTCCACTTTCGCGATCAAAGGATTAGGACTAGATTTAAATATGACTTCATGAGTTTTACTATGAATCGATCCCGTATTAAAAGACACAACAGCAGCTGCGCATCGGCCCGCATAAGAACCACGGGAAGAATAATTTACACGCTTACCCCCAACTAATTTGGCAATTACGCCGTTAAAACTTTCAACTATATTACTTGTGCAATTATGAATTAAACTTCTAGAATGATATGACAGTCTTTTACTTAAAATTTATACCGCGTCCATTAATCCGCATCCAACAATTGCTGGAAGTAACCCAACAGGTTCTATTCGACGAGTGTCAGGTCTACAAAAATACTCCTTGCAATGTTGGTGATTACCAAATACGTGTTGTGGACCATTTAGAATATCTTCACTAAGATTTTTTATTTTTTCTTCGAGTGACTGATTTTGATCCCCCCAATATTTAATCGCGCATTTTACACCCGTTCTTAAACGCAAATACCTTTCTTTTAGGAATTTCCGCAACTCGCAAGGATACTTAGTGTCTTTCAACAATTTCTCCAAGCTATTGCAGTAGTTTCGTAAAAGATGATTTTTGCATTCAATTTTCTCTACTATTAAATTATCGTACGGACGCGAATCTAATATTTTTTTATAAGTACTGGAATCGCCGTCTGCTACAAATTTATTATAAATTACACCGTGATCAACAAAGGAACGTTTAAACCCCTCAACTATTATGGTCGATTCCATCCCGGTAGATGATCCTGAATAATTCTTGAAACAATGGTGTTCCGGGGGCTGACTGTTGTTCTTTGCGGCTCGTGCACAGACTACGCAGTATTTATTTTTAACTCCAAAAAACAATACTTTATTAGTTTTAATGCCAATTATCGCAGCTGCACCGGATAAGGCGGAAAAATTCTTACCATAAGATCTCTTGCTCCAACAACCGTCAACAGCAACAGATATTAATGGTGTACCATTTTTATCAACACTACCTATAGACACTGCGTACTCCGCTTCTTCCTTGACAGCTTCTGCCATGGAATGTGCTGCTGTCTTTTCCCACCAATCGCAAACCGTATTATTAATTTCATTGTACAATGAAGGTGACATGATTGGTAGGGCTACTGCGGCACTTAATGTTTTTAACTGAGAGTAGCTCCCACCAGATGATATGATACCAGACACAATTTGATGATTCACTTCCATGCTATCTTCTTTCTTTTCAACCAAACACACAGTAAATTTCATATTACACATACTACATTTTATGATGAGTTTTGAGTCCAGACCAACTTTTACTTCACCTATTATACTGAGGTAACTTAACTTACAATCCATTGGACCGTGGTCCCCTATGGCCTGAAGAGCTTTAAAAAAAAAAAGAAATATCCACTACTCTACGCCCAACTTCCACTTCATCCACCTTTCCCTCTTGACGGTCAATAACTAGTTCCTGTAAAGAAAGATAATGGCTTGATTTTTATTATAAAAAATAATTCAAAAGGTATGGGCCAAATTTCTTCAAACATAGCTAAGAACTCCCTTAGAATACATCTTTGAAATATTGGATAGAAACAGGCGTTACTTGGCGAAAATCCATGACAAAACAATAGTTTAGAGGCGAAACAATTGTCGACGTTTTGTTGTCCTTTTGATTCTGCGAAAAATTAATGCTATTAATTAATGCTAAAAAGTTTTTTCTTAAAAAAATTTTTACTTACCATTGTTTTGTTACATCTTTGAAACACAGAACACTAGATCAAAATCTTAAACGTTTTTATCAGTCTTCGTCAATTATGAAAGTGAATAAATAAACATAATAAAAAACTGGTTGCTTGTAAAGTCGGTTTAGGACGATAATTTTATCGGATAACGTCATAATATTATTCTCCATCGCTTGTACTGCGCTCTCGCTTGACCCTAGCGTGACATAATGTGACACTTTTTTGTGCGTGTTGCCGGTGTTCATCGATTTATAAGACGTTATCACGTCATAAATTTAATAAATCCGACTATATGCATAAAAACTCAAAAGGTAAAAAGAAAACAAGTCTACGGTCTTGAATTATGTTACATAAAAATAAATAAGAACACTATTGTAATAAATCGAATTCAACAGTTGAGACCCATTGAAATCCTCACAGGCTCGAAGATATTCCTGACTAGCTAAATATTTCTTTAGAAATAGGCCCCGACTGCTAAATACGCTATATTACAATGGTGTTGTTATTTATTTTTATTACACATTTTCATTTTTTAATCTGTCGGGTTTTAACATTTTTATTGTTTATTTATTTATATTCATAACTGACGAAGACAAATATAAAAGTGCAAAAGAATTCATGCAATATTATGTTCGTGATGAACAGAAATTATAAAATAAAATAAAATAAAATAAAATAAAATAAAATAACGTTTATTATCTTTGAAATTTTCAGAAAATTATTTAGATTCGTCAGAAGTTGGTGTGACTCTACCGAGGGTTCCAAAATGCAACGAGACTGAGAAGAGCCCTCAAGAAACTCAGCTCGGCTTTTTTCAAAATATTTCATCTTAAATCTAATACAGAGTTATTTAGAAAGGAGCAATTCGTTACGTTGTTACAACCAGGCCGCCTTGTCATCTAAGAAATCATTAATACTATAATAAGCTTTATGGCACAATTTACTTTTTATTAGTTTTTTAAATTTATTGACAGATAAATTTGCTATTTCGGTTGGCAATGTATTGTACATTCGAATAAAGTTCCCCGCAAAAGAATTACTCACTTTATGAAGCCTAAATTTAGGAACAGCCAGTTTATCCTTATTTCTTAAGTTTAGATTATGATTATCACTATTTTTCACAAATTTACTTTTGTTCTTGTGGGTATACAATAAAATTTCATAAATATACTGTGAATACACTGTAAGGATGTTAATATGCTTAAACTTATCTCTTAATGACTCCCGAGACCCCATTCCATAGATAGTCCGGATAGCCCTCTTCTGCAACACAAAGATGCATTCAATATCGGCAGCGTTACCCCACAGTAGTATGCCATATGTCATGATACTGTGGAAGTAGCTGAAGTAGACAAGACGCGCCGTTTTAATGTCTGTAAGTTGTCGGATCTTTTTGACAGCATAGGCTGCTGAACTAAGCCTGGCCGAAATTTTCCCGATATGAGGCCCCCATTGCAATTTGGAGTCTAACGTTATGCCCAGGAAGACAGTGTCATCGACCAATTCTATTATATCATCCCTAACCTTAACACTGGTTTTAACAAGTCTTACATTAGGTAAGGTGAATCTTACACATTTAGTTTTATTTTCATTTAATAATAAATTATTAGCACAAAACCAGTGGACTATCCTAGAGAGGGCAATGTTTACATCGTCAAGTTCGCGCTGTCCACGTTTAACTTTAAATATTAAAGAAGTGTCATCAGCAAACAAAACTACCTCGTGGTCGTCTCTTATGAGGTGAGGGAGATCATTAATATATACTAGAAAAAGAAAAGGTCCCAAAATTGAACCCTGCGGTACCCCCATTGCTACAGGAGAACCAGGTGACTGTTTACCATTGATCACTACTTTCTGGACCCTATCACTTAAGTAAGAATTGACGAAATTCAAGGCCGTCCCCCGGATTCCGTAATGATCAAGTTTCTTAATTAAAGTCTGGTGCTGAACGCAATCGAAGGCCTTAGATAAGTCACAGAATACACCATAAGCATCATATGACTCATCCCAGGCCCTGTGTATACACTCTAATAATTTAATTCCGGCATCAGTGGTGGACCGACCACGAGTGAAACCGAATTGTTTTGTATGTAATAGTTTATTAACGTTAAAGTGATTTTGCATTTGATTAAGCATAATTTTTTCAAAAATTTTACTAAATGTAGGTAGTACAGAAATGGGACGGAAATTGGACGGATCTGAAGTACTACCCGATTTAAACAGGGGAATTAATTTACTAGATTTCATTAAATCAGGGAACACACCACTATCAACACAATTATTAAATATTATTACTAGTTCAGGAGCAACCATTTCAATAAAAGAATTTACTAAATACACAGAGATGCCCCAGAGGTCAGCTGTTTTCTTGATATTTAAAGATTTAAAAGTTTTTAAGATAGTGTTTATGTTAACTTTACTGAATTTAAATATAACGTTACAACAAGGAACGTTTGCTTTTAACAAAGATTCTGCAATGGGGGTTGAAGAGCCTAGGGTTTTTGTCAAATCTACAGGAATTCGGGAGAAAAAATTTTCAAATTCGTTAGCGACCTCGAAGTCTGATGTAGTTATTTTACCATTTATATTAAGTTTAAAATGATTATCATTTAATTTTTGTTGACCTCTTTCCGCGTTTATAATTTTCCAAGTAGATTTAACTTTGTCTGCACTATTGAGAATTTTATCACTTATATATTTTGATTTAGCTGCTAAACAATCTGCTTTAAACTTTTTTGAATAAGTTTTAACATAATCTAGAAATTCAACTGATCTATTAAGCTGTCTTTCTGAGTATAGTTCATAAAGTTTTTGTCTACTTTTGTGTATACCCTCAGTGGCCCATTCACTGAAAGTAGGACTATCACTAATCATGACCTCCTTAGACTTGAATATGGAGTTGAACTCGTTGTAAAAAGAATCAAAAAATAATTTATACATTACATTTGGATCTAAGCCAGTGTCTAAGAATGGAATTTTATTGCAAAGTCAAACCCTCATACGTTCCAAGCGGTCACCAGTTATTGGTCTACATAATATTTTACGTTTTATAACTTTTTCTTTAGTGATTTTAAAAGATGCTATTTGCCCACAATGGTCTGAATCTAGCTATTTTATAATACTTTTACTTTCTGGCAACATATCGCTGTATATATTATCCAGGCAAGTGGCTATTGTATTACAATATCTAGTAGGCTCCAAAAATAAGTTTGTAAGATTGTGTGATTTAAATAAATTTAAAATATTATAACTCATAGGCGTATTAACAAGTAAATCGACATTAAAATCGATATAAATTTCCTTTACGCTATACGTATTGGTTTTTTATGGCGTCACTTATTCTATGTCACTCGGGCTTAGAAGACAATTCTAATGATACTAAAAACATTAAAATCGGTTCAATAATTTTGAACTTATCGTGCCACAAAGATATATTACTTAGTATACATACATACATACGTACACCAGTCGCGTAAAAGATAATATTTTACAAAAAAAATTCTTGATTTTGGTAAAATACGAGATTTGAACGTGAATTTTCTTTTGAGAAAGTAATTGAGAAGTATGTGTTTGTCTCACAATGAAAATAATAAATATTGCAAAAAAAAACTGTAGGTACTGAGATTTTGTCTTCGCCCATCACTAGCTAGTTTGTTTATTTATGTAACAAGTCTACAAGAATTACGTATAACAACTTACCTCTATACAGCGCGTAGCAGTGTTGCTCGGAGTCTCGGCCTGAAGGTTTTCTTCATTTTCAGTACTGGAAATATTATTCATCAATATCCACTTTTTATTTATTTTGTAATTTTTGTACAACCCTACGCCAGGCACGGCGCGCGCGCGCCCATGCAATTTCTGATAGGAAACATACCTACTTCCACTTCCACATATTTAGACATGATGAACATGAAAACTAATAATACTGTAACTAATAATAGTGTAAGCAAACTCATTGCTTTGAAATACATAAATATATGAAAACTAATACTATATTATGTAATAAAATTTATTATTATGAAAATTGTTCCTATAGAAATTGACTTTATTACTTATATAGATATTGAAATTACGTAATTATTACCTACTGGACATTGTAATTTTTCTTCTTAGACTGACATACCTAATTGTGTACCTATCTAATTACATGTCAAATCAATATTTACATGCTGTTGTAGGTATATGTCTGAATCAGGCGATCTAAATCATTGTACCTATTTGCTTTGTAATGTACCTACCCTGTTCAAAATGCAAATAGATTATATTATTATTACTACTAAGACATGATAAGCATACACACAAATAAAAGTAATAAAACTAGGATTTTTACTTGACACTAACACAAATCTAGTAAATTTTTTCTAGGTATTTAGGACAAGACGTAGTCAAGTAGGCAGGTAAATAAATAAGTAGGGAGGAACTTACATTTTATTCCGAGATCTTTTGGCTTTCACGTTTTTATAATGCGTACTAAATTTTCTTTTCGCTGGCATGGCACTCAGCAAATTATCCTGCGAAAAGAGACCCTCGATTACCAATTACGTTTATGATACCTATTGCCTTTATCATGTTGAAAAATCTATGTATGTCGTGCAGAGAACTATATACCCCGCCAGTTCATATCTCGAGAAAATAAGGTGGGCAGGGCTTTGATTGTTTCAAGCCTGAATTGATACCTACTTTACAAGGTTCATAAAATGACCTACGCAACAAAGTAAATAATTTTGTATTTCTTACGATTTATATCTAGTTCCATCATGGTTTTCTTTCAGACTTTCATTATATCGGTACTTTCTATTTACTGAAAGTAAATTAGTTATAAAAATATTGTACTTACAGTTTTTCACAAAAAACACAAATTCACAACACGTAATTTTGCTGTAGCATCCGACACGCGTGGAGTCACTTTGAAATTCTATGGCGCACTGGCGATTAGTTGCGACGATCGTTCTATCGGGACGCGTTTGAATTTGCATACATTTTTCTATGGAGAATTTACGTAAACCATATCTAGATTTTAGGGCTTTAAAAGGGGAAGTCTTGGTTTGTAAAGGTACAAAAAAAGTACATGGTTATATTTATTGGCTTTTTCAGTGTTCAAAAAGTGTTTCTTTTTATCAATTTGTGTTGATTTATTGGGTTAAATCTGAAAAATACGAAGGCAGGTTTTCGAATTTTTTCTCAATTTTGTGCGTTTGTTGACGTTTATTATATAACAACTACAGGGTTTTAAGAGTTAAAATTAGCACTAACATCATTTTTGGTCTTTCATTTTAATATATACAAATTATCGTTGTTATTAATCATATGTAAATAGGTTAAATATGAAAAATCGTAACACTCTTTTCGGTGATTTTCACGATCTGGGCCCTTAAGATGAATTTTTATGGTATAATAGAGAATATTATAGAAGATATAATAGAGAAACTGTTGTAGGAGGGCTTTATGAACGCAATAAAACCCAAAACAATGGTCTTTAGAACTTTTCTCTGTTTTTCTGAATGTTTGGACACGCTAATCTCATAAACGGCTTAACCGATTTGAATTTTTGATTTGAATCTGCGGTTTGGTTTTTTCATTCGCTTCATAAATAAAAAAAGTTATGTAGATCTAAAGTAACACGCAGGCGGAGCTGCGGGCAACAGCTAGTAGAGAATATAATAGAAGATATAACAGAGAAACTGTTGTGGGGGGGCTTTATGAACGCAATAAAACCCAAAACAATGGTTTTTACGGCTTTTGTCTGTTTGTCTGAATGTTTGAACACGCTAATCTCAGAAATGACTTAACCGATTTGAATTTGCTGTTTTCAGTAATGCGTTGTGGTTTATTCAACTTAAAATTAAAAGGTTTGGTTTTCAATTAGGTCATAAATAAAAAAGTTATGTAGATCTAAAGTAACACGCAGGCGGAGCTGCGGGCAACAGCTAGTTAAAAATAAAAATAAATATTTTAAATATGTTTGAAAATGAAATTCGAATAATTTGTTGAATCATATTGAATTTCTCTTAACTATAAATGTTTACTAGGTACCATATAAGTCAATGAAATTTCTTCTAAATATTTGTAATCATCAATTGATACACAAATAGTTACTGATTTGACAGTAAATAAAAGTGACGTTTTCTTTTTGTTTCATACAATTTTCATCTACCTTTTAGTAGGTAATTCCCCTGTAGTTTAACTAAAGCTGTCAAGATACAAGCGTGGGTGCCCATTGACAAGCTATAATCGGTTCAACAACCCTGAAAAACCTTATCCATCTTTAATACAATTAGGTTAGTGTAATACTATAATACTCGAATCGAATTCGCGGACGAAGGGTTCTGTACAATCTATAGGTAAAACTCGTCACTATTAGAAATATTTTTTTTATCGAGACAATAATTACGCTTTTTTCACGTGAACCCTAATATTACTTATTTTATTCTGATTTTCTATTGTTGTTGTAGCTGTAACAGAAATACCTTATCTACGAAAATTTCAATTGTCTCGCGGTTTATAAGATAGGTACATTCTGGTGACAGACAAAGAATTTTACCCTTCGTCAAATTTGGGTACGGAATCCTAACAAGCGTAATTTGTTTGACGTCACTATATTGCGTCACGATATGCCAATGAAATCTGATATTTTATGTCAACGTTTATTGAACCGAACCGAGTATTGAACCACTCAAACTGTTGTCTTTATATTTATTTATCCTGTATAGTATACACCATAGATATACACAATCACGTCTATCCATCAATACGAGGTGTTTTTTTGAATTCCTGGCCCACGGCGTGCGTCGTCCGTCTATACGTCCAGGCCGGGCGCGTCGCAAGCATTACTAGTGGTGCCCGGCGGATTTTGACCACCCATGTGGCCTGTCTGGGGTTGGGTCAGGTTTTATAGAGCCTTGCGGTGAGTAAATCTGCGTGCTAAAGGGCCTCAGCCCCACATCACGCAACCCTTCTAGCCTGCTTCTATAAAGACGGTTGGTGGCTTGCCCGCCGTCGTCAAGGTCGATGGTGGTCAAGGGCGTGGATGAGTCTGCGGCACCCTGGCCGCCTTTTTTTTTATATTGGGTCGCCAAATTGACGCCGCCCGCCTTGTGGTAAGTCGTGACGACGTCTAGCGATTGTGGGCCACTCTCATAGCACACAATACTATAGAGAGTGGCCCTCAAACTTGACGACCTGCTGATGTGCCTCTTTACACGTGCAGGCAGCCTACTTCGGAACTCAGCGGGGAGGGTACGCTCCCTCTCCCTCTCGGCCGCCCCCTTCGCGGACATGACTTGCTCGCAGTAGGACACGGCTACGTTCTAACTACTCCTAGAATATCCACGCCCAGACCAACAACGAGGTCCCGGTGCTGAATCGCCAACACTGAGCACTCCACCAACGTGTGGAGTGCGATTTTCCGAAGGGATGAGCAAAGAATCAAATAAATTTCGTTTGTTCAGTTTCGGTACATACAGAGCACTTACAAGTTCATGTCAAGCAATATTATTAAAGGTGAATTACACATACACATTTTGCCAGTAATTGTATTAGTTCCACGTGGTAGGTGGCAAGCCTATTGCCGTTACCGGACCCTACAAAAAATCCACAACCACTCTGTAATTAAAACCAAAATTCCAACACCAAGGACACAATACTTATAACGCGAATTCACTTCACATTTATTTAAATAATTTATTTTAGTTATCTGTTTGGTACAATAATTTATAAAAGTAATGTCGTTCGTTTTAAAGCTTTTCTTGTAGCAATAAAACAAGGTTATTTAGTGTTTAATTGGTAACTACCTGAAAGTAGGGCGATTGTCGACATTTGGTAAGGTTGGGCTGAACTTTGCTGTTGCGAAAACAATAGTGTTGGGAGCCAAGCACGTAGCTTCTGATAATGGGACCTTTTTAATTATTTATTAGACTTTATCATTATACATTGGAGGACATATCAAAATAAATTGACAATCATGGAACGGTAGTACCTACTTTCAATAGGTAAATTAATATGGAAATATTTTAAATATTGATAATAATGTCAGTTCATGTAAAATACCTTTGATAATGCTGAAAAACGAAACCGGTCAGTGAAAATAAATCAAATAAAGTTGTGGAATAGTTTACAAGTGTGTTTGTTCATCATGTATTACTGTAGGTTCCACTAAGTGTCAACAATCGAAAGTATAAACTACAATAATGCCAGTTTTTAATTTTCCTGAGTATGGCGTTAGATGGTAGGGGACTCTTTTGCCTACAATTTATAAAAATGTGAAGAAAATTTTTAGCCGTTTTGGAGGAAATAAAGTCCTGAATAGGGTATTTTATAATTTAAACCGTTCTAGAGATGGAACTAAATAACCATTTCACGCGGACGAAGCCGAAGACGTCTACTAGTTGGTACCTATACAATAGAAAATCAATAACCATCATTTAAATCCAAACCTAAACTAAACAGCCTATAGCCACAATCTCTCTAGTCCGAGCAATCTATTTCTTTATATTCCTATTGATTACAATATTATTTTATATATTTTATAAATTATTATAAAATATATAAAAAATAACCTATCTATTGTGTACATAATAGGTACCTGTAATATATACGTAATATAATAAATACTCGTAAACACAATTATAGTCAACTGTTTAAAACACTTTAAATACGGTTGTAACATCGTCTATTGTTGATGGTTTGACGTTGCACTTAGACACACCTAAAATATAGATCCCAGGTATATCTCTCTTAGTATATCAGTTTAAAAAAAAATCCACCTGAGAGGAAAGCCGGTAGGTATAAAGACAAGCAAGACGACACAAGTTAAAGCTTATGATTTTTGTTTTGGAGCTTATATTGTTAAATACACACTACAGACACAAATCACGCCTATATCCCCGAAGGGGTAGGCAGAGGTGCATAACACACCCACAATTTGTCAGTATTTTTAGTCCCACGTAATAGGAGGCAAGCCTATTGCCGTCACCGGGCACACATATAATGGGTTATGTCTAAAATGGCCGAAAGAATTGAATAAAAAGTAGCAGCTATATTGTAATTTTGAAAATTAAAACCCGTTGCCTTGCGATTAAATGTTGATTAAAGGCAACAAAATCTTACGTGCCAGCCGCTATAGCACAGCCAGTTAAAGTCCTGGGTATCTCGGACTATTAAATTATATTGTTAAATATTATTAACTTCTGAATTGTAACCACTGTACCTATGTGAGAGAAATAAATAAAACATTTATTATTTATTTATTTATTTATTAAAGAATTAGCTGAAGCTGCAAGTACATGGTATTGTTTTACCTATAATTTCACTCCACACTACCCCAAATTATGACATTGTACCCGTGTAAAGTCGGGGTGGCTAGCTAGTTTACATACCTTCCTTTTGAATCAATAGATACTGATGTATACTGCGTTATTTTCCATAGTTAAAAAAATATAAACACAAACAGCGTAGCGTGAAGTAGCTACGCTGTTTGTGTTTTGTACTATTGAAATAAGTTTAGTTCACTGTTTGCTTTAAAAACAAAATCTGCGGTAATGTTAGTCCCATCACTACTGTGTATTGGTACAGAGTAACCTATGTTCCTCACGATATTATTTGCTCCGGTAGCTATAAATCATGCTGAGCCTCGGTTTCCATTATATCGACCTACCGTCAGCCTATACAGAAATAAGCAGGTATGTACCTTATATAACTGATATTATATTATGATACTGAAGTTATATAAAATATGAGTACACACTAAATCGCGTCTTTACCCCAGAAAGGGGTGATAGAGGCATTCATTACACCCACATTTTGTCGTTCACTGTAGGTTCCACATAATATGGGGCAAGCCTGTTCCAGTTTCTATACACTTTGCCACTGTGCAGCTAAGATTGTCTTGGTGCCTGGAGATGTAGATTAAGCCAGTATCTAGTACTATTTATTAGTCGGTAATATTGTTAAAAATAGAAAAAGGTAATGCGGTTTTGTTACTTGTTCTACAATCGATCTATTCCAATGATATTCCATGTTTAAAAAAGGCAGATATTATGTTATTAGAGTGCGCCCTGCCGGGTGCCTCTGGAAATACTTACCTTCTGGTGCATGCCAGAGACGCCCGGCAGTGGACGTAAGAGCGACCGATTAAAAAAAAAAACTAGCGCCGTGTGAGCTAATTGTCCAATGTTATGTCAAAACGCAGTACAAATCGACTCGTTTCACAGGAACAGATTTTGAGTGTGTTTTTTATGAAGGTAACATATTTCACAATAAGTAGCTGTTGCATAAATTCCCTCAGTCATTCATTCACTCAACAACTCTCACTAGACTCATAGAAAAGTATATTAATATACGAGTATACTTTTCTAAATGGTTAATGTGCAAAGACCTTTACTCCCCCGTTGTCATGGTAACGGAAGGAAGTTTGTATGATTGATGTCAGCGCAGAACCCGTAGGAAGCTTTTAGACGATTCCGGTAACTTAAGTGATGTGGGTTATCTCGGTGCGGTTACGTCACTGAGAAAACGAGAATATTATTTTACAAATGGGATAGGAACTTTGTATTAAAGACTAATAAATTATGTTACATTACCTAGAGATATAATTTGCATATCAGTCTCTTGTATTGAACACAACACCCACCACAGTTCGCTCAAACTCAAACTAAAAATATTTATTAATATAGGTTATAAAATAACACTTAATAACGTCAGCACATAAGAATTTACATTTAAAGCCAGATACGCAAAGCAAACGGGTGTAGCCAAAGAGAAAAAAACCTGGAAATAAAAACTCCAGGCCACTCTTTTTCAATCATCAGTAACTACATTCATAGTATAATATACAGAACGTATCCTCGTAAGATGCTAGAACTCACCACGCGTTATGCGTTAATTTAGATAATTCATTTTAAATTATGTCCTCCCCTCCCCCCCAAACACGGAATGAACCCTGGTTAACACTATTAGAAGCTCCACCCTAATATTGTCCCGAAGAGATGCTTTTTAACGGTAAACCAAAAACCTGTGTTTTTTGTTTGTGTAGGTACAACACAGACGCTAACTTAAAAATTATAAATGTGACTTTGAAATTCTGTGTTTATTGTATCAATAGCTGATCGCCGCAGCTCCACCCGCGTGATTTAGTTTACTCGTTCCCGGTTCCCGTGGGTACACATTACCGGGATAAAAAGCCTATGTTACTCAGGGTGAATGTAGCTTTCCAATGGTAAAAGAATTTTTGAAATCGGCACAGTAGTTTTTGAGTTTATTCATTACAAACATACACACAAAAATACAAATCTTTCCTCTTTATAATAGTAGTATAGATATCAGTAACCTACTGCTGACCACCAAAATACCTTGCTTTAAGAATATAAGTGTAATTATTTAGAAGATTATAGGTATAAATAAGCACCTGTGGACTTAATACACCAGACTGCAAGTCAATGATATTCCATATTTAAGAAAGGGTAGTATTAAACTGCTAATAAAAAACCGTATTGTACTAAAAAAAAACCTTTCATCCACCGAGCCTTTTCCCAACTCAGTTGGGGTCGGCTTTCCAGTCTAACTGCGATTCGGCTGAATGTCGATATTTTCCGTGAAGCGACTGCCATCTGACCTCCACAACCCATGGGCGATATCGAAGTTCTGTAGTTAGCTCGGTCGATTTTTTTATTTAGGACTTCAACTACCCCTAACGACGGCCATAGATGTTTGTATTTCAACCGGGACCGACGACTTAACGTGCTCTCCGAGGCACGGAGGGGTTTCAATATCTTAAGAAAAGATCACCTACCCTAAGACCGGCCTGACTAGATGTTGCTTAACCTTTGCAATGTGTTAACATTGTCGGTTACCAATAGACCACGAGCCTATTTTTCGACTCAAAAAAGAGGAAACTGTTCTATTTTATGTCAAACCTCAGTACAAATTAGCTCGTTTCGTGGGAACAGATTTTAAGTATCAGTTATAAAAAATTATAGCTGCAAGGTTATAATTGGTGTACTTATTGTCTGAGTCCGCACATGACGCGCTTGTTCCTTGTCTATGTTTCTTGAACAACCTTGGACTATTGCGGTTTTTTGTTAACTGCAACTGTTCTGGGTAATTAGTATATTATGACCTACATAAACCTAAGTACCTATTGGTTAAACACTTCATACCTGAGTCAAAGACGAAATATTTTTTTCAAAATTAAATAGGTTACGGTTAAAACACACTAAACTTATAAATGAAGGTCAACAAACCTGAATCCATATTTTGTAATCAACCTTATCCCGGAGGGGGTTGACAGAGGTACATTATACATCCTTATTTGGCCAGTAGATTTATTGGTCATTTTAACAAAGTAAGTACCTAAATAAATAGATCCTAGACCTATATTTTTTTGGAAAATCTGGACACAGTCTTTGTAATAACAATTAATTGTGACCTGTCTTTGTGACGTTAAGAGGAAAAAAAAATTCTAAAAATTTAAGAGCAAAATCTAGTTTAATAATAATTGTATACTTGACTATTATTAAGACTATTTTAAGCCTAATTGTTAATTTTTCGACGAAAATACTCTTATCATACTGTAATGAATATTTATGCAATTAATGTGTTAAATTTTTGAGAAAAAAACATCATTTACTTCTTTTTTTTTAACTGAATTCGTCAGAATATTGACTAAATTACATAAATTTTACAGCTGCTCCCTGTACTGTGACTAATACGTCATAATTAATTAACTATTACCTACTTCACGGAATAAACAAGTCATTATAACTAAAAAAGAACTAACCCAGCAGAAGAGACAAAGGACAATATAAACAAATAGCCGCCTGCGAAGCTACCTCCTAACATATGTTTGTCTTTGGACTTCATTCTCTTCTTTATTTGTACTTTTCATTTACAGGAAACACTCTTCTATGATTCGACTAAATATAAAAGTAAGTTTTTTTTTGGACATTCTCTCTCGACGTCATTTAGCCCAAATTAAGCTAATATAAGCGTGTTCAATGGGATCTAGACGACTGATAAACGTATATTTAATTAACATATATTTCTAAATACATACATATATTATACATAGAAAACACCCAAACTTCGAAACAAACATTTATGGACCACACAAATAATTTGATTTTGGAATCGAACCTGTGACCTTATGGGACGGCCAGTCGCATACTCATCAGTCCATACATACAAGATTGTCTGAACATGTAGCCCTTATAATATTGAAGGTACTGCTTAGGTATGCCAAACGGGGTAGTTTTCACTTGAGACAACATGGGCAATGTAAAACCTCCACAGCGTAATAGCTAAAGGAAGCAAGTTTTTTTTTATGGTTGTCGGTGATGCATTTAGGCTTCGTGTGGGACTCTAGGATGGAAGGCGGGCCGGACTACTCACTAAAGCCTATCCACGGTGTGTCTCCTTCGCCTAAGCCGGGCCACCGGGGTCAAACAACGGCGGCCAACGAAACGTAGGTTCAATCTAGTCACACTTGTCAGTCTGGTCGACGATGTATTATAACATGCCATCAATACATACAGGCTGTTACGAAAGGGTTATATCAACCCGAAGCCAGCCCCATCAGCTGGTCGACCATAACCCGTTTCGATATATGGCGACCACCAAAGAAGAAAAAAAAAGTTCATCAAAAAATTTAAAAAGATATTTCAAATCAAAACAAACGTGTCCCAACGCTACGGCTTGACGTAGCCACTACTAGACAATGAACGCGTGGTACGTAGGTACAATACCCTTGGCGGTGGCGCGGGCGTCGCGGCGGTGTGGGCGTCCTTAAAGGATTATTTTTGTTTATGTAAATAAAATTTTGACCAACACAGCTATGTTTCCCCAGATCCTCGTCCGTGGTTCGACAGGTGCATCACGTGCAAGTGATAGTAAAATCTCTGTCCCCAATTTTACAAAAATCTTACCTGTTTACAGGAAAGGTTCAAAATGGCCGCCTTCCCGCCTCACGGTACAACTCCCGGGCAGCGCTCAAATTGCCTTCTAATGCTCCTACACAGAACATCATCTCGTAATACTCTTCGTTACTCAGAGCCATTACTACACAACACAATCACTATCACACACAACTTGACACAACTCACAAATTAAGACACTAAACAACTATTTAGATACCTCACTGCACAAAGCAAAGAATGCAACTGAACTGACCTGTGACCTTGACCTGTGACCTGCTAAATGATATTTTAAATAAAAATTATAGGAAACTTCAAACGGCGACTGAAGCCGACCGACACACGGCTTCGTGCGGCATCGCTTGATGCGAAACAGAGACAAAATGTTCCTACCAGGAGTGAGACGAAAGGCTTTTCACAGGCGCGCATTATTTGTACCTATTATTTTGTACCTATTTGATGTCGATGACCGAAGCAGCTGATTTTAGCTAATGTTGTTTAAGCAAGTGTATATTTTATTCGGTAATAATGTATTTTTTTATGAACTTTTTCTTTCTTCTCTGGCGGTCGCCCGCCACATATCGAAACGGGTTCTGGTCGACCACCTGATGGTGCTGGCTTCGGGTTGATATAACCCTTACGTAACACCCGGTATAATAAAATTGTAAGTGGTCGATGTCTGTACATCGAAGATATCATAGAGAAACTGTTGTAGGGGGGCTTTATGAACGCAATAGTACCCAAAACAATGATTTTTAGAATTTTTGTCTGTTTGTCTGTGTGTCTGTTTGTCTAAATCGTTTGAACACGCTAATCTCAGAAACGGCTTAACCGATTTGAATATTGTTTTATAGTAATGCGTTGTAGTTTATTCAACTTAACATTTAAGGTTTGTTAAATTTCAATCGGTTCATTAATAAAAAAGTTATGTCAATCTAAAGTACCACGCAGGCGGAGCTGCGGGCAACAGCTATACATAATAAATCAGTAACTGGTGATCAAGAAAACTATAACACGCAGGCGGAGCTGCAGGCAACAGCTAGTTTAATACTACGTTCCCTCAAACCGACTAATGTCCATTGCCGGACACCCTCGTACGTGCTTGGCGTACCCCAGGACTTCTCTAGCACCAGTTTACCCACTATTCGAAAGCAAAAACTGAAAGGAAAAGAAGTCGAAAGATAATGTATGAGCTAACAAACATAAATAACATACAGTCGAATATAGAACCTCGTCCTTTTTTGGAAGTCCTAAAAAAATATCAGTCTGTTATACAATACACTTGCTCGATAGGCACTTATCTTTTTCGGCAGTTTTATTTTATTTGAAAAAAGGCTTGTGTCAACCACTAACTTAAACACTTTTCCTTAGTCTACCGTTAATGGGGACAAATAAATGATTATAATAGGTTTAGAAAGACTGAAGTAGGTATTAAATAAAACTATGTTATTTGCATAATAATGTGACCTTGAATTTGCGATACGTTGAAACTACCTATGTGCTACACAACAATAATTGCCTGTGATTGTTCTTTCTAAAGTACTAAATCAAAATACCCGCATATAATACTTACTGATAGGTGAGAGATTATTTATTTAACGGCCTTTGTTCACCTTGAAGTAATCGTCAAGTTCAACATTATGAATAAAGCTATGCAAGTATGAACGTAGCGCCGAAGAGGCCCCGCCCTCCTTGCTCCACAGCCGTCGTCCTTGCAGTGACGACGGAGGGTGTGGAGAGGGGTATGGGGTACGCTGATGTCCTGAGGCAGGTTAAAGCCTCAGTCGACCTCTCAGCCCTCGATATTCAGGGGGGTCTCCGGTGCAAGACGACACGCACCGGGGCTCACCTCCTCGAGGTCTCCGGCGCCTCCACCCAAAGCTGATGCACTAGCGGCTCAGCTGAGGGACGCGCTGGACGCAGAAGCGTCACCAGACCCACCAAATGCGCTGCATTGCGCGTCTCCGGTCTGGATGACGCTGCCACGACAGAGGAAGCGATTTCCGCCGTCGTGGAGGCGGGCGGCTGTCCCCGTGACCAAGTGAAGGCTGGAGAGATCTCCTTCAGCCTCACTGGCCATGGTACGACAGTCGTCCAGTGCTCCGTCGCGGCGGTACTGAAAGTGGCGGACGGACGAAGCCTCCTCGTAGGGGGCTTCCTAAAGGCGCAGGTGCACCTTCTTCGTGCCCGGGAAACCAGATGTTTCCGGTGCATGTTGGTGGGGCACGTCGGAGTGCAGTGCACAGCGGAAGTCACCGTGGGCGATCGGTGCTTCCGCTGCAGCCGGCCCGGTCACAAGGCAAGTGCCTGTGATGCCCCGCCTCGCTGCTTTAGATGCGAGGCGGAGGGCAAGACTGTGGACCACCGGGTCGGCAGCACAACCTGCGCCGCCTCGACGCCAAAGCCTCGACCGTCCGCTGTAAGCTCTTTGAGCGAATTATCGCGGAACGCCTCGTCGAGCATCTCTCGACGGTGGGGCCAGACCTGGCGGACAACCAGTACGGTTTCCGTCGGGGACGCTCCACCGTGAGCGCGATCATGCGCGTCAAGAGCCTGACGGAGCTGCGTTAGGGAGGCGCTCGTGTATCACGAAACGCCTCTCTACCTCCGTCGTATTGTCGGGGCCTATATCTCGGAGAGGGCCATAGCTTTTCCCAGCTGGCTCGGGCCAGCTCGGCGGGATGTGTCGTGCGGTGTTCCGCAGGGGTCGGTCCTGGGGCCGCTTCTGTGGAACATCGGCTACGACTGGGTGCTACGGGGTGCGTTGCCTGAGGGCGTCGGCGTAACGTGCTACGCCGACGATACCCTCGTCACGGCGCGGGGTGCAACGTACCAGGAGGTAGCACTCAAGGTCACGACGGGTATTGGTCAAGTCGTGGGTCGAATATGGCAGCTGGGACTGGAGGTGGCCTTGCACAAGTCCGAGGTTCTGTGTTTTCACAGACCTCGGAACGGTCCACTTGAAGGTTCCAGCATAAATTTGGAAGGCGTTAGCATCGGCATCAAGCCCTCGATGAAGTATCTAGGGATCGTACTTGATAGCCGATGGAACTTCGGACCACATTTCCGAAGTTTGGTCCCCAAGGTGACACAGGCATTGGTCGCTTTCGCGACTGATGCCCAACATAAAGGGACCCAACGCTTCCTGCAGGAGACTGTACCTGGGGATGTACCCTAGTGTAGTATGGCCCTATACGGGGCTCCCGTATGGGCGTCGCGTTTGACGACCAACAACTCAACGCTCCTTAATAGACCGTTGAGGACCTTGGCCGTCAAAACAATAAGGGGCTACCGCACGATCTCCGGAGAGGCTGCATGTCTCCTAGCCGGGACCCCTCCAGCCTGGACCTGGAAGCGAGAGCCCTTGCGTCATTGTTCCAATGGCGCAAGGAGGCGCTGGAGCGGGACCACAGGCCTACGTCTCGAGAAATCGATGACCAGTGGTCCCAACTCCGCCAGGATCTCATGGAGTCATGGAGGGTGCGACTTGAGCAACCCAAGTGGGGTACCACCATCATCGTGGCGGTGAAACCGATCATGGACGATTGGCTGCAGAGGCAGCATGGTGACCTCACGTATCGTGCGACGCAGATCGTTACCGGGCATGGATGCTTCGGTAGCTATCTGTTTCGCATCCGTCGTTAGGTCACACCCCGGTGTCAACACTCGAGGTTTTCGACGACGACACCGCACTACACACGTTGGTGGAGTGCTCAGCGTGGGCGACTCAGCGCAGGGACCTCGTAGTGGGTCTGGGCGTGGATATCCTCTCGCTGGAGACCATGCTTCAAGCCATGGTCTCCCACTGGAGTAGGTGGAATGTGGCTGTGTCCTTCTGCGAGCAAGTCGTGCTCGCGAAGGAGGCGGCCGAGAGGGAGAGGGAGCATACCCTCCCCGCCGAGTTCCGTAGTCAGCGACGAGGGCGCCGCAGACACTACTACGCCCAAGACCATCGACCTCCATGATCGGGGCCTGAGGACGGCGGGATCGCCACTCGTCGTCCTTACAGAAGCAGGCTAGAAGGGTTGCATGCTGCGGGGCCTTTGCCCCATAGCACGCAACCAGATTCACTCACTGACGCGGGGTAAAACCCTACCCCAACGACGCGAGAGACCACAGAGGTGGTCAAAGTCCGCCGGGCGCCACTGGAAATACGTTCTGCTTGTAACCAGAGACGCCCGGCGACGGATGTTAGAGCGGAATTAATAAAAAAAAAAAAGTATGGACGTAGCGTGCTGAAGGATCCTACCACGATTCAAAACAACCTCGCCTGCTACGTGCTTACAATAAAAAGAAAATTTCCCAGTCAGTTTTAAAGGACGTGTAACGTGGATCTAACTATTTGTCGAAAAGTGGGCATAGGTACTCATGCCTCCCTTCCGAGAAACACCGTGGGTAAGAATTTTTCACAAACTAAACAATGTTAGTGCTTTGATATGAAATGGAGTACTTAATGATACGCTTGGACCGAGTTTGAAGTTTGCGGTGTTACTAAATTCGTATGTTTTCTGGCATATACCTTCCTACTTATGTTTTTAAAGAGAGGTTCCTCCGCAGCACAAAGAAACGAATATCGGACCAACTTTTGCTAGTAGGTATACATACAGTCATGTAAGCAAAAAAATATTAATTCAGTTTGTATTTACATTCCTGTGTCTTCCGAAAAACTGTTAATTTATGTATGAGAGTCCCATTATTAAGGATATAAGGTTGTGAGGAGTTCCGGGTTTATAACAGTAATACTTAAGAAGTGAATATTACAATGCATTTGTAATTAACACCAATACGAGAACGGTTCGCATTATATTCGTATTTTGACCTCCTGTTCACGGTTGTGCCGTTTATATTATAAATTAACATCTTAATGTTTTGCGCCTGTTTGTTCAAATGTAGCTAGCTATATACTCGTACCTTGACTATGATTGTTCTGTTCAAAAGGCTGCAGATTAATTATTATTTTAATATATTTGTTGGTTAGTTCTTATTCGATAATTTCAAGGTAACCATTTATATTCCTGGTTGAAGGAAAGTAAGACAATAAAATTATATCACTGGTATTAAAGATCCATCTTGAGCAGGAAAGTTATGCCTGCAAGATATCCAAAGAGGCACCACCTCTGAATTCAGAGATATTTCCTTGCTATCATCCACTTTTCTGTTAAGATTTGGGTACCAAGAGTAGGTTCTCCAAGTTCACTCTAGACTTAAGTGATCTTCACCAGCCCACGATGCAAGAGCTGACCCACAGATGAGACTCTGATAAAGAAAGTCAAAGTCACAAACAAAATGACGGTTACCATCAAAACAGCTCAGTCATATCTTTGGAGAGAATAAAGTAGGGAAGTAATTTTAAATGTTGCTTTTTTATTTTAAAAACACCTTTTAAGAACCTTTTAAGGGTCATGAAATTCTAATTAACCGCATACAAACCGGTTTTCTTACTTTAGCAAACCTTTAAAAACCAAATATATTTTTATCTTTTTACAACTCCGAATGTAAATAAGTCGGTGTCGTAACCACGAGTATTTACACGTCTTTAGGAATATTATACAAAGACTTGGTATTTCATAACCCATAAGGAAACTCATCATTATATGGGTACAAAGAAGTCCAGCGCTGTCGAGTCTAAAAGGTCAGCTAAATAAATAGGAAGTGGTCACAGAACGAAGTAGCCTATCTACACACGAATGGCTACAAATATATTTTCATTAAGAAATCCTACAGCAGATAAGGGTCAAGGGTCAGAGGACCTCCCGTCAACTGTCGAAGCTAGAGTTATAAATCTGGATAGTTTACAATTTCGCAATAGGATCCCAAAGGGAATTACTAAAGTTAACACAGATAAAGGAATCGTTTGAGATTGTAATATGCAAAATACAACAGTGTTAGGTTTTAGTTGCAAGGAAGGATATAATTCAATAACGAGTATATTACGTGAGTCACGTTATTTATTTGTGCTTAGCGTTGGAGACCTTGGGCAGTTGGGGCTCCGAAGCCAAGAGCTTTTTCACGGAGTTAGGACGTAGAATTAGGGAGAGGTCCGGTGACGCTCGCTCTGGGTCTTTCCTGGTGCAAAGATTGTCTATTGCCATTCAGCGGGGCAATGCTGCCAGCATCATGGGCACCTAAACACCAGGAACGATGCAGGACGTACATTTGTGACCTTTTAGACTTCTTACTATACTGACAAGTATACTATGTAAGAGAAGTCTTATAGTCCGGTCCTGTCCGTCTGTCCGCACTTTTCAACTCGAGAACTACAAGTGCTAGAAAGTTATGATTTGGCACATAGAATTTTGGTACAGAATAAACACCATAGCAAAAAAAAAAAAATTTATGATTATATTTATTATTTTATTTTTAACATGTGATATCACATAATAGTAAGAAGTCGTCTTATGCCTTCACTGCGATAGTGAAGGGCGCCTTGCTTGTTTTTATTTATTTCTGACTAATTGATTGTTTATTTTTGTATATTTATTAATAATTTTGTAAGCTTAACATATGTACCTTGACATTAAATTTTGTTATACGAGTATATTGAATAAATTAATATGACTTTTTGCCATATTTATTATCCTCTTTTTCAACCGACTGCCAAAAAAGAGGAGATTCTCAATTCCACTGCATGTTTTTTTATGTTTGTTACCGCATTATCTACAAAAAAAAAACATTTTATTTTTTTATTTCTAAATTTTTTTTTTTTAACTTGAAGCCTACTACTTCCCAAGTGGTCCCATTCTTGGTAATTTGAAGTAGGTTTCTGTTTAAATTTTTTATCCTGGTAATGTTCACTTTAGATTTTGAGAACGAGAAAACTATTCAACGTAATCTCTTCTTCGTTTTATATTCTTGTTATAGTTTGCAAGATTCGCAAAAAGAAAGTCTTGTGCTAGGATTGAACCTGCATTAGTTCCCTTTCAGTAGGAATACTCTGATCAAATGGCGATCCAGATCGTACAGGACGACTACTCGCGTTTACAAACGAAACTTTTAATAACGAAATTAGAAAGTGAAACAAATGACAAATTCATACGAAATTCGAAAGAAATCGAAGTTTTGTTAGAACCATGGGGGGGGGCTAAAAGTATTTTATTTGCAATGTATGTTAATCTTATATCTGCGATATCCTTAAACAGCCACTCGACTAAATTACGAGTAGTATCATAAATTTCTAATTTATGTTACTTAATTACTTAATTAAAAATTATGATCTCAGGAAACATTTGCGCACGGCTTCAAAAGGGAATAAAGGGACTGTGGATTTCTTTTCTTTAGAATTATTTAGTTCTACGTTGTAAATTGTATCTCTATACAAACATACCTTTACGTTGACCTTTTGTCTGAAATAGGCAAAGTGTATGTCACTGCTATTCACACTACATACGTCAAAACTTTAGATTTGATTACCTAAACACCTTCAAGGGTAAATTGAATAGTACCTACTTAAAGGAAGACAAATATATTACTGTTGAAACTCCATCGTATCCAGGACGCAATCCATCGATGCGTGAAGCTATAAATTGCGAGGGCACGCACGCTTGTCACCGAGTAATGTATTACAACCAACAGAGGTAGAAAACGTCTATTGCGTTACGTTGGGGTTAACTCACTTGAATTATGGTCAGAAGGCATTTGCATTAATGAACGGACCACATGATTGGGTCGATGTGACAAAGATCGTCTTCATCAGGTGTTAGAGGGAGAAGGTATTGGAGATACAGTTCTGTGTGATAAGAACGAGATGTTTATGTAAATAGGGGTTATAAGACAATATCCACGTCATGAGACATTCCAATTTACTGAAGGGTTCCGCCATTAAGTGGGTCTTTGTCTGACATTGTTTTACATAATTTTACTGCGAATTGTACAACCCTTTGGATAACCTTAGAATAATCAAGATGTTTCATCATTAAAACTAGGTTATACTATTCACTCCCTCCGTCTGTTTAACGAGATAATGAGACAATATAATTTACATCTTGTGCTCTCCCTAACCTAGATAGTACAGGATAGTATACCTATAAGATAGATAGATCCTAATTTTGAAGGTAGTGTTAATATCAGTAAGAAGGCTAGCAGTGTCAGTATCCTAGGTAATTACTAACGTGCCTGATAATCCAGCTCAACAAAATTTATGCTTATTAAAAGTTATTATTACAATTATTATTAAAAGTTATTGAGATGGTCAGGATTCAAAAACGAAATATGTTAGGAATCTCTATACCCATAGAATTGTTTTAACATACATAAATATTATCACACCAATATCCCCAACGACGTAGGCATAGGTGAATTACATATCTATATTTTTTGTGTAATTTTGCAGGAAGTCACTGAATGTGGGAATCTTAAGACCAAATTATGTGGCGTTCATTAGTCAGTGTAAATAAAATATTGATGACGATAATTATGATTTTGCCAAGAATTTTTGTTTAAGAGTAATACGAGCCAGAACCATTGTTACTCAATTATTATTATCGACAATCTCTTCGGTCTGTAATCTTCTAAACCAAGAATAAAAACAGATTATCCTGTCTTCGGAGCTGGGTGTTCTAATTATCTCTTAATTAAATGCATTGCGAGTTTCTTCCAACATAAATTAGTTTTCTTTGAACCACGCCGGAGCAACTTGACGTAACTTCGCTGCACCATCCTTCCCTGTTAATTTGTTACTATGTACTTTGTGTTAACAATATTATTATATTGGTATATGGTTTTTGGGTTGTGGCAACACTACGGCTAACATCTGTTCGCATTTCGTCTTGTATTTATTTTAATTTATTATTAATATTTTCGATAATTAGGGCTAAAATTCATCACAAAACACAATCTTACCATTATCAAAGTGTATCTAGGTAAAACCCAGTGTAAAATAAATAAGAAATTAGTGATATTTGCGTATTTTGTTTTACCGGCTAAAAGTCAATGACTGTTTGAAAATTTTAAAAGTGAAACTTTATCAACTCGGATTTAATGTGATTTGAGTGATTTTTATACAGGTAATCGTACTAATAAATAACTACTTATTATCGTACCTGTTAGTTTTTGAAGTTGTAGTATATTCAATCAGATTCTTTTTGACATTACTTACGTATTTATTTGTGTATTTAGTGTATTATCAGGTAGCTTTTTACTATCTAAGTCAGTATAAATTTATAATATCGTAATGCCAGTCACACGTAGCATGTATTCTGCTCGCCGTGATGAGGCTAAACAAGAAGATATCTTGAGAAAACTTGACCTGACATTGAAGGAATTAGAGGTATCCAAAACGTTGATTAAACAGTTGCATAGGGAAAGAGATGAAAATGAAAAGGAACTATTAGATAGCCTAAATAAATACGACTTCATAAAAAAGCAGATGGCTGAGATGCACACAGAGAATAGGTTAGTGTTAGATGAGCGGGACAGATTACAAAATATTGTGACTGGGTTCAGAGAGTGTAGTGACGAGTATGAACAGGGTCTCAAGCGCATGTCAGTCTTGGAACAGGAACTGCACGAAGCCCACCACCTCATTTCCCACCTTGAGGCTGAGAAACGTGACACCATAGTATCCCATACCCATAACTTGTTTGAGGAGTTAGTTGGTAGTGTGCCCAGCCTTGTTGCTACTGAACCCAGCTTAGAACCCACTATTACTATAGATTTAACAAAGGATGATACCTTAACAGCTCATTGTTCCAATCACAAGATGGGCATAGTTGAGTGCAGTAGAAACAAAATTAAGAAATATGTGAAAATTAATAAATACATAAGAAAAACACAAAAACTTATTAAAAGACAAAAAAGTATGTACAAAAAAGTCAAGTATATTAATGAGAGAAGGCAACTAGGCGATGAACTTGACATGTATTCATTATTAATTGAAAATAATATCTCTGATCATAATAACAATATTTTAAAGTTAGAATCAGAAATTAATAATTTAAAAAATTCACTAGACATAATGACTGACAGGTATTGTAATGTTAAAAGTGAGTATCAGGAATACATTCTGGCCATGAAGAAGCTTATGAGTCCAAATTCCACATTGACATCAAACAACCATTTAATTAGTCCTGAGCCGGTCTGTAAGTCCTCGCTGACTTCAAACATAAGCCCTTCACTTGAGTCAAACAAGAAACCCAGTAGTTCCTTCACCAAACGAAATATGATTAAATCTGAAATAGTGATGTTTTGTGATGAATTAGGGAAATCAATGGGCCAGTTACTTAGTTCATATTTAGAACAAAATGTTACTAACTATTGTATGCCGGGATTAACTTACTGTAACATTATAAAAAAAATTAAAAATTGTAATTTAAACAGCAACTGTACACTTTTAATTTTGGTGGGAGATAGGGGAAATGCAGACAGAAATGCAATTGTAAACTGTTTAGAATTACTGAGCTTATTAGATGTTAAAAACATTATTTTATTCACACTTCCTTATAGCCGTGGCTTGTCACAGGCCGAAAACAATCTTAGATATAAGCTAAATCAAACAATACATACATTGACATTTCATAATCCAAATAAATTCCATCTGATTGACATTAACATGTATTTAGAAAATAAATTGTTATTGACGGAAGATAAATTCTATTTGAATAGATATTTTAGGAGACAGATAGCATCTTCGCTATCATATTTTATTAGTTATTCAGCCAAAAACTTGGCTAAACAATCTGCTTTTATTGAGCAGAAAAGTGACAATGTTTGTCTTGTGACCTTGGAATCTGTTCCTGAAAAGGGTGACAATAATTTAAACTTAGTTGTAGGACAATAGAGGAAATCCCTAGCAAATTAAATTTAAGGACAAAGGAAAAGTCTATGTTCATGAATATAATTCATCAAAATATTGAAGGCTTTTCTGGCAAAGAGTTAGAACTAGAATTATTTTTAAATGAAAAACGTATCCATGTACTTTGTTTAACTGAACACTGGTTAAAAAAACATGAACTCTTAGTTAATATTGATAATTATAAAATCATTAGTGCGTTTACTAGAGATTCCGCTATAAGAGGTGGGTCTCTCATTTTAATTAATGACAAATTAAAATCAAAAGACCGAAAAGACGTAGTAGCACTCACAAGTGAGCGAAATATTGAACTATCATGTGCAGAGCTAGAACAATATATTATTATTAGCGTCTATAGACCTCCTTCTGGAGATTACTACCTGTTTGAGTCCATTATGGAGGAAGCCTTAAAAAAGGTATGTAAATGTAAGAAGACTATAGTTGTATGTGGCGATTTTAATATTAATATTTTAGAAAACTCTCAGAACGCGCTAAGGTTCCTCAACCTTTTTAAATCTTTTAACTTACAAAATCTTTTTTGTGAACCAACACGCACCACAGCCACATCAGCTACCTGCTTAGATAATATTTTTTCTAACAGCGATGTAGATGAGAAATCTATAATACATTTTGTAAATTCAGATCATGCAGGTCAGTTAGCTAGATTTAAGTTCCAACATGTTCCATTATCAAAAAATATTGTTTGTAGACCAATCACAACTTATAGATTAGAAAAATTTAAAGAAAACATTAAGAATAAAGTACCTCTTTTGGAGTTGAATAATGATAAACACCCGAATGATCATTACGGAGATTTGTTCGGAGTAATCAAATACGAATGTGATAACATTTTCACTAAAAAAACAATAAATGTAAATCAATTTAAAATAAAATTTAGTGATTGGGCTACGCCTGGAATCTATAAAAGTAGAAGGAAATTATATGAATTATACGAGACAAAGGCATCTACTAATGAGCCACAAGTAATTGAACAGATTAAAAAGTACTCCAAACTATTCAAAAAAGTATGTTCAACAGCTAAATCTAATTATATACGGGCTAAAATTGAAAAATCTGATAATAAAACGAAGGCAATATGGAATGTTATTAACAAAGAAACTTGTAAAGCAAGGTCACGTGATCGATCCTTCGAGTTAAAAATAGATGATAAACATATTAAAACTGATTCTGAAGTGGCCAATGCATTTGAATCTTTCTTCACAAATGTTCCAATCACCACTACAAATAAGTTAAATTCGTCAAAAAACGTAGCCAATTCTCTTCTTAAATCTAGTGTTGATAAATGTAGAATTAACTTTGATTTTCAGTATATTGACTCTGTCACTATACTTAAAACTTTTAAACAACTAAATATAAAAAATACCGAGGATCTTTGGGGCATTTCAACTAATATAATAAAATCAATAGTGCCCGCTATAGCACCTCACCTTGCATTCATATTCAATAAATGTATAGATGAAAATCAGTTTCCTCATCTTATGAAGTACAGTAAAATCAATCCTTTATTTAAAGCAGGAGACAAAAGTGATCCTTCAAATTTTCGTCCTATTTCCATACTCCCATCCCTCAGTAAAATTTTTGAAAAAATAATATTTAATCAATTGCTTTCACATTTTACAGACAATAAGTTACTTCATAACAAACAGTTTGGTTTCACTAAAGGCAGGAACACAACGGATGCAGGAGTTGCACTTGTGAAACATATATTTGATGCTTGGGAGGAAAAGCAGGATGCTATTGGTATATTTTGTGATCTATCAAAAGCTTTTGATTGTGTTGATCATGGGACTTTGCTACTAAAATTAGGTTATTATGGTGTTTCGAACAGCTCACTTGGCTTACTCGAGTCTTACCTCACTGGTAGAGTACAAAAAGTAAACATTAATGGCACCGACTCTTCTGGCGCCTCATTAGTCATGGGAGTACCCCAGGGCTCTATATTAGGACCCCTTTTATTCTTAATATACGTAAACGATCTTCCTTATTTCACTAAAAATCTTTGTGAGATAGTATTATTTGCTGATGACACATCATTAATTTTTAAAAGTGATAGACAAAAAGTAGCACTTGACGATGTAAATAATACCCTTTCGGAAATATTGCATTGGTTCACAAGTAACAACTTGCTGCTCAATGCGAAGAAAACAAAATGTGTAAAATTTACTATGCCCAATGTTAGACAGGTGGATACTCATATTACTATGAATAATGAATTAGTTCAAATAGTCAATACCACAGTTTTTCTTGGGATAACTCTAGATAGTAAACTACAATGGGGTCTTCATATCACAGCCTTGGCAGGAAGACTTAGCTCAGCTGCCTATGCGGTTAGAAAGATAAGGTCTCTGACTGACGAAAAAACGGCACGATTAGTTTATTTTAGCTACTTTCATAGCGTTATGTCATATGGTCTGCTGCTGTGGGGCTCAGCTGCCGATATTGAGACAATATTCATATTACAGAAACGAGCTATACGAGCAATCTATAGACTCGGACCCCGTGACTCGCTGAAAGAATTATTTAAAGAAATTAATATTTTAACAGTTGCTTCTCAATATGTTTACGACAACATCTTATATGTACGGAAGAACATAGATCTATTCAAAAAAAATTCCGATAACCATAATTTTAATACAAGAAATAAAAATAAATTGGCAATGACAAAAATTAGACTTCATAAAGTTGGTAATTCGTTTGTTGGCAAATGTATAAAAATTTATAATAAAATTCCTCAGGATTTGGTTGACATGCCTCTTAATAAGTTTAAAATAGTAGTTAAAAAATGTTTGATGATGAAAGGCTACTATAATGTAGACGAATATCTTAATGATAAAAATGCATGGTCACCCTAATCTTCTGTTGTTGGCCACTCGTATAATACAATAGAAACTAATTGTAACAATGTAAACAAAACAATATTAAAAAAGAAAATGGATAATCTACCTGAGTTTCTTGCTGGTCTCTTCTCAGGAGAACCAAATTACCGAACCAGCGAAAGAATCATTTTCTAATGGTTATTTATGTACTTACTTAATTTAGTATTTTTATAATATTACTTGACAAAATTGTAAAATTTTGACATTCATATGTGCTCTTTATGTGCCTAAACTGAATAAATGAAATTGATTCTTTGATTAAATACTTCAATAAAATAAAAAGTTCAATTTTTGCACAAATGTAGGTATATATTTTTGTATTTCAAAGCAATGAGTTTGCTTAAACTATTAAGATAAGATGTCTTAAAATATTAAGATAGAAATTATAAACAAGATCACAAAAACTGATGTCATCGGCAGGACTCGAACTCACGACATTTCCCTTACACGCTAACCGTAATAGCGCGATCTTGAAATTGTGATATGAAGCTAATTGAATATCGTGGTATTGGTCATCGTAGCGCAGTGGTCAGAGAATTCTCCCTGTAAGGGAAAGGCCGTGGGTTCGAGTCCTGCCAGTTTTTGTGATCTGTTAATAATTTATTTCTTAATATTTTAAAGTAGCTATGGTTTCTTAAGTATTTAACTTTCACTTTCGTGATTTAACCCGTGATCACGGTTGATTCAATCCTACTGACATGTCGAAAATGTGTTTCTACTTTTGAATACAGCATGAAGTTGGGTGCAGTATGTTTTGAGTTTATAGCGAACAGACAGACAGACGCAGTGGAGGACTTTGTTTTACAACATGTAGTGATGCTAAGGAATCCTTTGTGTGCGAGTTCAACTCGCACTTAGCCGGTTTTTGTATTAGTCCTGTTCAACTGATGGATGTGGCTCTACACTGGGAACGGAAAACGTTCACTGGCATTATTACTATATAGAAATGGGGAATGTCCCCCTTAGCTTTCGAGAACTGCTTATGCTCCAATGATGGCTGACCCCTCTATGGACAGCCCTCAATCTGGAGGCAAGCCAAAAAATCGAAAATTTGACCTAGCCCTAAGGGGTCAAAAGTTATAGGCCAAAACCTATGGCGTGGTGAGGCGCGAAGCACCGCGCAAGACACCGTACTAGTACTTATAGAAATGGAGAATGTCCCCCTTTGCTCTCGAGAATTGCTTATGCTCCAATGATGGTTGACCCCTCTATGGATAGCCCTCGATCTGGAGGCAAGCCATAAAATTGAATATTTGACCTAGCCCTAAGGGGTCAAAAGTTATAGGCCAAAACCTATGGCGTGGTGCGGCGGGAAGCACCGCGCAAGACACCGTAATAATAATATAGGTAATTAAAACACAAATTCACTCAAATATATAAGATACATTAACTTTTTTTTAATTTTTTAAGTATTTTAATTAATATTCGAACTAAACAATTGCCTAAACGTTATAAAATCGATTAAATTGATAGATACATAAGGTTAACAACCTCCAACCTCTCAATTACTCGTATTGACATAAATAGAGTTATGTAATAATTCAAATGAATGAGAAATAATTTTAACATAAATTTTATAATGTTAGTAAGAAAGGCTATGTGGGGAGAGGAGAAAGAGAGGGAGAAAGAACGCCGTGTAACATTACTACAATGTAATAATACAATGATAAATACAAATTGGGACAGTTACCTAACGGACGTGTAGTTCAAGTGGCTCTGATTTCGCGGACACGCAGAAAACAATATTATATTATTAATATATGTTTTTTTATATAAATAAACCACAGTTTACAAACAAAGTCAGCTGAAAAACACGCAATGTCAGTTATAAGTATGTATAATATCCACCCGTACTCTCAAAATATAGTAACGTTTTTGTTATGATGGCATAACAGAATGCAGCATCTTGTAAAATTGGATTAACAGTGACATTAGGTATGTAGTTATTACATAATTAAAAAAAAACAAAGGTTATTAACACCTAGAGCTGATCTTTAACTTAAAACGGTAAGTGTGACGCGTCATAGGAGTCTTTGCCGGTCTTTCTTCCGTTGCCGGGCGTCTCTGGTTACAAGCAGAAAGGTATTTCCAGTGGCGCCCGGTGGACTTTGACCACCTGTGTGGTCTCTGCGGGGGTTGGGTCGGGATGAGAATCCCGCGTCGTTGGGGTAGGGTTTTATCCCGTGTCAGTGAGTGAATCTGGTTGCGTGCTATGGGGCAAAGGCCCCGCAGCACGCAACCCTTCTAGCCTGCTTCTGTAAGAACGGCGGGTGGCGATCCCGCCGTCCTCAGGCCCCGATCATGGAGGTCGATGGTCTTGGTCGTAGATGGGTCTGCGGCGCCCTGGCCGCTGACTACGGAACTCGGCGGGGAGGGTACGCTCCCTCTCCCTCTCGGCTGCCTCCCTCGCGAGCATGACTTGCTCGCAGAAGGACACGGCCGTCATAGGAGAGTCTAGTCTAACAGTGGACTGATGTAGTGAACACGGCTTTTCCACCACAAAGTTGCCACGGGTTATTACGTCAACCGTGGACACGGGTTGACTGGTGACTAGTTAACCCGTGACCACGATTACCATCGGGCAACCATGAGGTATATCATGACTAATCATTTTGACTGCTACGGTGGCGTGGTCGGTTGTGCATCCGCTTTCCCAGTCAGATGTTTCCTGTGTATTATATGTATGTATGATATTAAAAACTATTATGGTAAGTAAGATGTTAAAAACTTTCAAAATATTATATATAGCATTAATTGTTCGCAAAATTAAAAAGGACAAACAAACGTCGACAATTGTTTCGAAACAATTTAATTAAAAATTTAATTTAGGGCACCAACTACCCCTAACGAATGCCATAGATGTTCGTATGACAACCGGGACCGACGGCTTATCGTGCTCTCCGAGGCACGGAGGGGTCTCAATGTCTTAAGAAATGGTCATCCATCCCAAGATCGGCCTGAGTCGATGTTGCTTAACCTTTGCAATGTTTTAATATTGTCGGTTACCACTAGACCACGAGCCCCCTTTAAATACATACATATAAATATTGGATTGAAGCAGGCGTTACCTGGCGAAAATCCATGACAAAGTAATGGTAAGTAAGATGTTCAAACTTTTTAAAATAATTGCATCATTCTCGCAAAAATATAAGACATTAAAACGTCGATAAATGTTTCACCTCTAAACGAGGCATTCTCAAGACTGTCTCAGAACAGAGTGTCTAGTACGAGTTCCTTACGCCAATTTGCTCGAAATACGTTTTCGTATTCCTCTATACATTTCGCACAGTTCCCTAACATTACCGCAAGGGGCGCTGGTGTGAAATGTATGGGGAATACGAAAACGTGTTTCGAGCAAATTAACGTAAGGAACTGATACTAGACACACTACATTTAGTAACTCGGAATTGGGGAAAAAATAGTCTTTATTATACCTACGATCGTATAATCCTGCAAAGATATTTAAATCTCCGAGGAGGTAGGAAAAGTTGTATTAAATATTCACGTTTTACTTATGTACCAGTAGTTATGTTTATCCTACGTAGTAGATGGTAAGCCTACTGCCGTTCCCAGGTATCGTATACAATAGGTACTCAGCAACAATTCGGACGTCACAAACAATAGGGTATTAAGTCGGACAACACGATTTATTTTATTTGCGATTCAAATGCTAGATTTTTTTCTCTTTAATCTGGTAAGACAATTATAATTTTAAAGATTTTGGAATACAGCAACATTATTGCTGTATTTCAAAGTCATTATTGCCTGTTCATGCACGACACTTTCGAGACAAGCACTACAGTATCAAGTTAGTGCTGTTGAAAGGCAACAAAATCTTACGTGGCAGCCGCTATGGCACAGCCAATTAAAGTCCTGGTCGTCTAGGACAAAATTTTTTTCGGACTAGATTTTTGTACACTTTTATAACGCCACATTTCGAACTCCGTAAATGAGGGGGTCTCTTACAATGAGACAACTATAATTGGATAAATTAAATACCTGAAAAACAAACTGTTTAAATCAATCAAATACATATTTTTGGACATTCTCACACAGAAATGAAATAAAATGATTTATTTATTTGTATAGGTCACTAAATGGCTCTTACAAACGTCAGTTAGTACTTAAAATTAAAAAATATAATTGCTTCTATATTTACATGTACTGCCAGATTAGCAAAGCAATAAGTAGAGCCGAGAGAAAGAACCTGGCAATAAAACTCTCGGTCACTCTTTTTCAATAATTGACACATTTACACATTTTCTTAAGATTAATTGTGGACGAATATACATTGCGTACGGCGTCATCTAGCCCATACTACTTAAGCTATACTATAATTGTGCTATGGGATCTAGACAATCTTGATAAACATACATAATTTCTAAATCATACATAATATACTTACCATAGAAAACACGGAGTTTGAACTCTGAAACAAACTTTTGTTGATCACACATTTGACTCGACTCGGGAATCCAACTCGAGGATTCTGAGCTTTAAGACGAACCACTACCGACAGTTTTACAGTTTACAACAAATATACCAAAACAATAAACCATGTTTCACTGTATTTCAAAAGAATCATGTCCAATTAAAGTTATAAACAAATTTCTTGTCAACAAGCACCAGTAATGCCTCCAGCCTACACAGTACACACCCCTACAAACTCTGCTTGTTATACTTTTATTTTTTAACAAGTTAGTCCCTGTTACCATCCACTCTATAAATTAATTATTTACCTGTTCTAAAGAAAAGTTTTGTAACTTTTTCTTTAGGGTATAATTTTTTTCTTGTTTGAAAAAGTTATTTCCATTTAAAGTTTCATATTTTGTAATTCTTTTTAGAAACTAATTTGAAGTAACTACATACATTAACATAGCATCACGCCTTTTCCCCGAAGGGGTAGGCAGAGGTGTGCAAACACACCCACATCTCGCCAGCTATGTTAGGTCCCATGTAATAGGGGGCGAGCCTATTGCCCTACGAAGTAACTACCTGTTAGGTTTTACTGATTCCTATTATTTTAATATATTTCATTCATTGTCCTTGCAACACCGAAGCGAGAAATAATGTGATGGGGGTAAAAATGGGAGGGTAGATAAATATAAAAACGCACTGTCAATGTCTGCCAACTCCCACCATTGGGACTTGCATAAAAGGGAGTGTTGTAGTAAGATCGAGAGAGTTCCTGTTCAGTTTAGACTACGAATTTACAAGTGTGTTATTCACAAATTATTACCATAAGAATGTACTTGATGTTACGGATCGACTGTTGTCGATCCGTGAGGATTGCTTCTATACTAAGATATGTAAGTGTATTGTTAATATGTTTAATTAAATACATGTAAGATATTATAATATGACCCTACCGAGATTCTTGCCCTTCTTCTCGGAATGTGGTAATCGAACGGGTGGATTACGAATAAATACAAAGTAAAGTAAAACAGGGAGTTTTATTACAGTTCAGAAGTGGTACGTACACCTATTTTTATAATGCTATGACCCAGTTTATTTTTACTTTCTTAATTAAAATTTTACATAAAGGTACCCGACATTATTACTTACATTATAATATAATTGAAAGTTCCCTGATTTTCACAAATCTTTTATTTTGTTGGGGATTGAAATACTAGTTATTATTTAAACTTAATAGCATAGAATACGCGTATAAGAAATAGCTACACGTATGTATTTGAGAATAGAATAGTAGTAATATATCGATTTTCTTTCTTAAAGGAATATAAAATGAGAGATTTTAATTTAACATGTGATCACGGATCTGATGCACAAATAAAAGATAGCATATTGGTAGTGGTCATAGTAGTAGTATACGCTCTTCTGGGCCTGATGTTTACAATTTTTGTCTTTTGTTGGGGTTTGGCAAAGTTACTGCTTAGGCACCTATTGAAACTCAATTAGAACAAAATACGTGTGTAGGAATTGCCTACACGCATGTAGGTATATAAGAATAGAATTTTATTTTAGGATTTATGTTTTTCTTTTTACTTTACGATATCTGGATTAGGTACCCAATATGTTCTTAGCTATAGGTATGCACTTTATAAAAGGTACAACGGACCCTAGTGATGGATATTACGTGTCTTAGACACTTCTACGTTGTTTGTTTCACCTGAACTTCTCCATTGTTAAAACATTGACCCACCGTTTTCGATGCTTCGTAACTTCATATACTAATCAAGTTTGTCTTTTCTCAACAACTTCACCGCCCGGTGAGGGATCGCGCCTGGGTGGAAGATGTACACAAGGGAGGAAGTCCTAGACCAAGCCGCTGCCATCAGAGCCGTGGCCGTAACTGCCTACACAGTCGCCTTCGTAGCCGCGGCCACAGTCGCTGCAGACGGCCTCCAGAGTACACATCGAGCACCGAGCACCCCGGGACTCCTTGGCTCCATCATGGAATTCGAGGTACGCAAAGCACGTAGACGTTGATTGTCGAAGTGGCGACAGTCCGTGTGCTGGTGAATATTAACTACCGCTAACGTTCCGGTGGATTCTGACACTCTTCACAGACATAGTAATAATATGTACGTTAGTACATGAGTAGTTACCTCTGTTTAATAATGATCATGATGAAAAAGGCGAACACAGATGCACAACGTCTCGTTTTAGTACAAACGATGTACCTAGTTAAAGTATTAAGATCAATAAAAATTTAGCATCACTCTCATAGCTCACTCTCAACCATCAACATCAGCTACAATAATGAACCGTAGTAACCACTGTAAAATTATATTATGTTCCAGAATTTTATCCCGTTAAAAAAAAAAAAAAAAAAATCACATCAATATGTTGATAGAGTTGAAGAGTGCTCTGTTTATGGTTGGGATGAGGGTACGACTATTCATTACGCATTGCGTAAACTACAGGGCTTGGTCAAAACATGGTAGAAATTTGAAAGTTTTTACTCTATTCTCTCTTGTTGGTCAGAGTGCCAAGAAATAATTATTAACCGCTTTGCTATTTCAACAATATTATGGTCAAGCCTTGGTGGAAATGCTTGAGCGTTAGATTAGGTACCTAGGTATATTATGAGCCTATAGAGAATTACTTTAATGATAAGTTTGCTATTTCTAATCAGTGTGTTATATGTAGGGTATATGACAAACGTGCAGTTGACTGTTATTTACTTCTGTATTTCAAAGCAATGAGTTATAAAGCAATGAGCATAGGATATAAGAATAGGATATATACATTATGGTAATTACTATAATGTATATATCCCCTTTACATAGAGCATTCTCTAGGTGCCCTAATTATCTGAAGATGTTAGAAAAGTGCGGTGGACTTGGTCATACGGATAATTATCTATTATAATACTCATAAAGTAATCTGGGATAATCTCAGCCTTTAAACCAAATTCTAAATTTAACAAAATAACATTCAGCTTTATAATCAGTGTTTAAATGATTTCAGTGGTAAAGTATAACTATAGTTACAACACATAGGACTTAGCAGAATGGCGTGAAAACAGTTGTAACCGGTTTGGTTTTGGTAATGAATTAGTATGTTCACTTGGAGAAGTTTATGTCAAACTTTCAGTATGTAATATTTATTTCTACCGCGAATCTGAGTGGAGAATCCTCTGGTGACTTTAGCAAGATCCTCAGTGTTTATCGCGGGTGGAATATACACTATTAAGTATATATGGTAGATGTTTATCGAGTTGATACTCTTCTTCTTCTTAACTCTTTGGCTGTATTAGAAAATAATAAATAAATATAGGTAGGTAGGGTTAGGTTATGGTTAGGGTGTTGAATAGAATCTACGAACCAGACACTTAAATCAAGAACAATGAAGATACTTTTGATGTAAGTAATAGTGTAGTAGCGTGTAATAATGTAGTAATAGTAATAGTGTAGGCGAGTTTAAATGTAAATTCTATATGCTGACGTTAATAAGACGTGGTATTTGATAATCAGTATTAATAAATATTTTGATTTGAGTTTGAGGTGGCAAGTGAGCTAGATAAATCACATACAGAAAGATCGTCATTGTGTTGCTTCCTCTCTTTAGGAACTGGGGTACACTGACGTTATAGAAATGACCATCGAGTGGGATAATAAGACACCTCAGAAGTACTTAACGAAAAATGGTAGACTAAATCCTGGACGCGGGTAATTGCTTCGGTGACGTGGTTGGTAGTACATTGGCTTTCGACCCCGGAGTCTCGGGTTCGATTCCCGGACCAAATTTATTATGTATGTATTTAGAAATATACATATTAGTATGTTTATCAGTTGTCTAGATCCCATAGCACAAGCTTATTGACTGCCTCGGTGGTCCCAGGTTCGATTCCGGGTCGATTCAAATTATTTGTGTGATCCACAAATGTTTGTTTCAGAGTTTGGGTATTTTCTATGTATGTATTTAGAAATACATATATATAAGTATGTTTATCAGTCGTCTAGATCCCGTGACACAAGCGTAAATTAGCTTAATTTGGGCTAGATGACGTTGTGTGAGAATGTCCATATTATTATTATCGTTTATTCGTTTCTATTCTTATTTTATACATTTTAAATACATTTATAAAAAACACAAATACATTTAAAAATATTAAAAAAAAACAGTGACCCACCAGTAGCAGAGTAGGACCCAAACTACCGGCGATGGAGGCAGACTAAGAAACCTCCTAACAATACGGCACGTGTCGAGGATAACAGCCTTCTGAATCTGACTCTTGATCCAACAATCTAACGAGAGTCTCTTCAGATGTTGATCGAGACTCTTCGCTATTAATCCGTTTGCCGAAACGACCACCGGGACAATGATCGTCGAATCTACGTCTCACATGGCGGTTATCTCGAAGGATAGATCGAGATACTTACTAAGTTTGTCCTTCTCTGCCTTCACGAGATTTTATATTATTATTATTATATTGGCTTAATTTGGACTAGATGACGTACTAGAATGTCCATAATATTTATATTAGGTTTAAGTATATTGGATTCGAAATCAGAATAGGCGAATTCTATCACACTGATTCATAAAAATAATGGCAATCTCCAGATTTGTGTTGGTTAAGAAACGCTCAACTCTATAACGGTTAAGGAGCGTAATCCCTTGCTGATACTGTTATCAGCAACATGACGAGATAGCCCATTTTATTTCATTATCTCGATTTCGTCATCATGCATTATTTATTACCAAATGTAAGTAAGATGCATTATTTGTGGTTCATCAAATTGCAGTAAAAGAAATGAACGTATTGGTCTCAGGTAATTTATTATAAAAGCGTATACCTTTCCCTAAATAATCACTAACCTTACTAAGCCGATAATATGGAGGGAGTAGTTTATTCTTATTGCGCAGATTTCTGTCTCTAACAACACTTATTGAAGTACCTAAGTACAGTTATACATATATTTTCTGACATACAGCACCTATGTTTTGGAGTATATTTATATTGGGCAGCTACGTTTAAAATATTAGTATCTTTAAATCTTTCCCTAAGAGAGTCTATCTTAGCAATAATAAGAAACTTCTCCCAGCTTACGTTGGCCACTCTCTCGTAGTTCGTACCTACATTAGGGAACGACCGATACCAACTGACTGCGATCCTGTAAGTAGAAAAAAGGGGCAAACCGTAGTAGCAGCTAACAGAATGATGCCATGACTGCCCTAGAGCTGAATGAAAATAGTTCTGACACTGATTCTGATATGAATTATTTTAATAATGACAAAGTATGTAAATACCAGTTAAAAAAAATAAAACAATTAATAATGCCTAATTCCAAATAATAATAAATCTAATTCAATAATTTAAAATATGTTGACATGAAATATATAATTACAGTTGGTTTATGAATAATACATAATATTTAGTGCTGTTATATTCTGTTAATGTTTGTATGTGCTTACTGAGAATTGTGAATATAACGACATTAGGTGTTTTGGATTGACACATAGTATTTCTTATAACCGGGATGTTTATGTATGAACTGTCTGATAGATGACTGTAATGAAATTATGGACTAATTTGACATTTTTGTATATTATTATTTTCATTAACATATATTAGTGTTTGTATTGTGTAAATTGTGAATAACATTAGGAATGTAATGAATGACGTTAGGAATTGGTTGGGTGTGACATTGTTAATATGACTTTTGTATAGCCTTAAACGCCAGGATATTGAGGTACGTTTGTATTGCGATATTTATGACATCAAAAACAAAACAGATTGTTATATTTATTAAATGTACCAAAATTGCAATTTATATAGGTACATCATAATCTAATATATAAAATTCTCGTGTCACAGTTTTCGTTGCCATACTCCTCCGAAACGGCTTAACCGATTCTCATGAAATTTTGTGTGCATATTGGGTAGGTCTGAGAATCGGACAACATCTATTTTTCATCCCCCTAAATGTTAAGGGTAGTCCACCCCTAAAGCAAAACAACGTTTGCCGGGTCAGCTAGTAATACTATAAAAACGTAATATAATCCATATAAATATCAAACAAAAACCCTTAAACGAAATAAGGTTATGCGTAATTAATAAATAAAATAGAATTCCTCCTCTCTCAAGACAAACATTGTGCTGTGCCCGACAGGGTCCATACTTGTAACTTTACTTATTTTAACATCTGTAGCACATTATGGAAGCAATAAATGTATTGAGTATTGAGTATAATAAGTTATAATTGTGTTTGTACATAACTTCATTAAATGACCTTATTGCTACTATTGAAATGATGTTAATTTAGACCAGAATATAATTGTTTGGGTTACCTGTCTATTAGAAGTAATTTATTTAAGGAAATACAATTGAAACTAACTAAATATTATCTAAATAATTGTTTGTTTGTTAGTATGTGCATTTTGTTTCTCTTTTACTGTTTGTAAGTACGGAGTATTTGTTCTTTAAAATATGTGTAATTAATGGTGTTCAATACTAAACTGATTCTAACTTTTTTTTATTAGAATGTTACCGGCAAGGTCGGTAGATGGTGCCACGTGTTTTGTTACCTGTATAATTAATATATATGTGTTGACTATATGTATTGTAAAATAAATCTAACTACTTTGCAATATTCCGCCACATGCAAATTACCCAACTCTCGTATTTATTCATGCACAATTCGGTCGCCGTGCGCCGAGCCATCGACATCTCCTGATGATGCCCCTGGTTGGGGGCGAAACACGTGTCGAGGTTTTTTATTTTTTTTTATTATTTTTTGCACGATAACACAACTCTCATATTTATTCTATTTTCAAAATTATTTCTCTATTCTTTCGGCCTAAATGGGTTTGGAGGGCGGACTTGTGCATGAATAAATACGAGAGTTGGGTAATTTGCATGTGGCGGAATATTGCAAAGTAGTTAGATTTATTTTATTTAACTATGGACTTCCGAAAAGTAACGCCTGATAGTATTAACTTTATATGTATTGTGCTTAATTGCATTGCCTCTGGCATCTGAGCACAAAGATTGTTATTTTAAGTATTGTTTGTGAGAATTTGAGCATGTAAGAGATATGGTACTTAAGTATTAGGCTACAAATGTTTTAGCTTCAAAAGTTGAAGCTATGTAGGGAGCTTCAAAAGTTGAAGTAAAAGAATATAATGGTCATTTATTTCAGGTAAAGGCACTCATATACACAGTTACATTACAAGTTTAAGTCAACTTAAGACACGCTATGAAATTAAATGAATTATCGAATTTAGATCTGAATGAAGTTATGCAGTGGACTCCAAAAGTTGGAGCCATGTAAGGGACTCGAAAAGTTCGAGCCATGTAGGGGACTCGAAAAGTTCGAGCCATGTAGGGGACTCCAAAAGTTGGAGCCATGTAGGGGACTCGAAAAGTTCGAGCCATGTAGGGGACTCGAAAAGTTCGAGCCATGTAGGGGACTACAAAAGTTGGAGCCATGTAGGGGACTCGAAAAGTTCGAGCCATGTAGGGGACTCGAAAAGTTCGAGCCATGTAGGGAACTCGAAAAGTTCGAGCCGTGTAGGGGACTCCAAAAGTTGGAGCCACCTGAGAGACTTCAAAAGTTGAAGCAGTAGTAACTTTTTGATTATACAATAGTTGACTTTACTATGGCTTTAATAAATATCCTAAATATTCCTAATTGTATATGAGTCCATGTTACTTGAAATAAATGAATTTGAATTTAACTAATTTGGCCAAGATTTAATGTAAATGTACTTAGTATATAATTATGTATATGGTAATTCTTATTTGGCCAAGTGTTAGGTTTAAGATTTACAGTACTCTACACGTGTATGAGGACATACACGTCGTCAGGATGGACGAGTGTTAGGTTTTACTGATTCCTATTATTTTAATATATTTAATTCATTGTCCTTGCAACACCGAAGTGAGAAATAATGTGATGGGGGTAAAAATGGGAGGGTAGATAAATATAAAAACGCACTGTCAATGTCTGCCAACTCCCACCATTGGGACTTGCATAAAAGGGAGTGTTGTAGTAAGATCGAGAGAGTTCCTGTTCAGTTTAGACTACGAATTTACAAGTGTGTTATTCACAAATTATTACCATAAGAATGTACTTGATGTTACGGATCGACTGTTGTCGATCCGTCAGGATTGCTTCTATACTAAGATATGTAAGTGTATTGTTAATATGTTTAAATACTTGTAAGATATTATAATATGACCCTACCGAGTTTCTTGCCCTTCTGCTCGGAATGTGGTAATCGAACGGGTGGATTACGAATAAATACAAAGTAAAGTAAAACAGGGAGTTTTATTACATACCTATAAATAATTACGTAATATTCGGTTAAATGTAAGTAAGAGGGTAATTTTTATTTTGTTCAAAGGTACCTTAAAAACGCACCGATTATGGTAAAATAAAAGTATCTGTCTTAAATTATAGTTATTGTTCACAGGACGTCAGATTATAGGCGATTCCACAGCCAGTACACAGCCACAGTAGTTTTTTGTTGGTTTGTGTGTGTTACACTATGTTTTCTGTGTAGTAAAGAGTAGATTTTTGTCTTTTAAATACCTATTTTGAATTTGTTAGCATAACTTAATATTTCTACCCCCGTTAGTTGTTTTTGACACATCCTACATCGCGCTAGCGATATTTACACACTTGTTCTGGCTTCATATTTTGCTGTTCTCTCTGAGACAGTCTTGAGAATGCGTCGTTTAGAGGTGAAACATTTGTCGACGTTTTAATGTCTTCTATTATTGTGAAAATAATTCAATTATTTTAAAAAGTTTGAACATCATACTTACCATTATTTTGTCATGGATTTTCGCCAGGTAACGCCTGATTCTATCCAATATTATAGGCGATTCCCTAGAATATAGTTGTCTCCATCCCAATTCCCGTGGGAAAACATTAACGGTATAAAATATTCTATATTACTTATGTCTTATTGAAGGAATAGATATGTGTGTTTCACAATAGATAGGTCTGATGGAATGAAGACATTAGTAACTGACATTAATGTTCAAAGGCTCGTAATGCACCTCCGCCTACACCCTCGGGACATTTTGTGTGAATATTTTATGTAGGTATAGTACGTCAGAACACAGAAGGTATTATAAAATCAAAAACTAACAAATGTCATGGACGTTTGTAGGAATAATGTGGTTTAGTAACTTCCTAATTACTTCCTAGCCTTAGAGGTGGCGCTATATTCTAGGTTCTGTAAAATAGCTTAGAGTCTCTGGATTACGAATGCCTATTGAATGTGCGAGCGAAGCGTCTACATTTCGAGACTAGTCTTTATGTGTGAGCTCTGAGCTAGCGGACACAATTTTTATCCAATCTGGATAAAACATGGCCCAAGTGTTCCTTAATTGAATGCATACATTACACTTCCAATTTGCAAATATTTTTGACTAGTGATCGCCCATTGGTTGAACAGTAGACCTCGCGAACATTAAAACAATATTTGGACTATACCCCCATTAAAAAAAATTGTGGGACCCCCCGGCGGGAACGAAGTTCTTTACACAACTGCAACGCAATCCATCCTGGGTTTAACTTTTCGTTTTACGACTACGACGCTAAATTTAAAAGAAAACGGACCGTTATATTGGCTTCTACCGATCACCACTGAAAAGCGTACCGTGATAATTCTACTAAAGCGCAATAACCGCGTTAGAGAACTTCGTTCCAAAAAAATCACGACGAAAAAATGTTTATTTTTAAGGGTGCTAAGGAGTACTTCCTATCCACATCCTCCCCTGCACGTGGAGCACCTGTGGACAGACAGAGGAGGCTCTGGCAAGAACACTCCAAGTCCCCGGCAATGGCGATGGGGACTGGTGACATGGCAATGTGGGCTTATCGAACACCTATGTCTATAAATTTTTGTATTTCAAAGCAATGAGTTTGCTTAAACTATTCTTTAAATACTAAGAAAGAAATTATAAATAGATCACAAAAACTGATTTCATCGGCGGGACTCGTAGCCACGGCCTTTCCCTAACAGGGGGAGTGCTCTGACCAGCTGAGCTACGATGACTACTACCGACAACATCGAATTTTTGCTTCATATCGCGCTATTAAGGTTAGCGCTGGATCCACCTACTGCAGTTCTACCGAACTAACCTCTGTCTAACCTCTACGGGATAAAGACGTGGATTGTTGTTGTATGTTCAAGTTTTTAAGTTATGTAAGTAAGTATATCATATACTGTTTACTTATTCAGGTATTATTATGCTTTGTGCATAATATTATGCATTAGTTGTTCAAAGTCACCTCAATTTGTTAATTACTGATAAAGTTGTTTTGCTATATTTATGACTCGTAATACAATCCATTCGTTCTCGATGTATTTACACAATAATATACCTATTATTATAAAACCTCTGTTTACTTTACCAGCAATCTATCAATGATTAATGCTATGATGCATATTGAATATGAACACAACATCATCTAGCCCAAACTAAGCTATAAGCTTGTGCTATGGGATCCATACATTTATGTATTTCTAAATACACACATATTTACTTGGAAAACACCTAAACTCCGAAACAAACATTTGTGGGTCACACACATATCTTGATTCGACCCGGGAATCGACAGCCGATACAACGTTGTTGCACAAAAGTGTTTTGTGTATGGCACAGACATCTACAAGCGAGCTCAAGCGACTTAGGATATATATTTAAAAAGCGTCTTCATAAGTTCCTGACTAATGAGTGCTTCTGTGAAATAAATGATTTTCTTACAGTAGCGAGTGTATTTGTACTTAATTGTATTAGACATTACATTCAATTTAATTTAATTTTTTGACTATTATATTTTGTTTAAATGTGTTATTATTGTAATTTATTATTATTTGACATTGACATTGACATTTGTTTAGTTTAAGTTGACTGTACTAAAAGGTAGATCAAGGAGCTCCAAATTATTATTATAATAAAATAAAATAAAATAAAATATAAAATAAAATAACGTTTATTATCTTTGAAATTTTCAGAAAATTATTTAGATTCGTCAGAAGTTGGTGTGACTCTACCGAGGGTTCCAAAATGCAACGAGACTGAGAAGAGCCCTCAAGAAACTAAGCTCGGCTTTTTTCAAAATATTTCATCTTAAATCTAATACAGAGTTATTTAGATAGGAGCAATTCGTTACGTTGTTACAACCAGGCCGCCTTGTCATCTAAGAAATCATTAATACTATAATAAGCTTTATGGCACAATTTACTTTTTATTAGTTTTTTAAATTTATTGACAGATAAATTTGCTATTTCGGTTGGCAATGTATTGTACATTCGAATAAAGTTCCCCGCAAAAGAATTACTCACTTTATGAAGCCTAAATTTAGGAACAGCCAGTTTATCCTTATTTCTTAAGTTTAGATTATTATGTTACCCCACCACCTGTGAGTAGCAGATAAATGATTTGATTTGAATCCGATACTCAGGAGTTGAAAGCTACTACCGACCACGCCACCGAAGCAGTTACTTTTACTTGCAGGATTATCATGATGTTAAGGAATTGACTGGCTCGATGGCGTAGTAGGCACTGCCTGCGGTAAACTGCTACTCCAGAAGTCAAAAAATCGATCCCTGGGTTTCGTCAAATATTTGTTCGACCAGGTAAACTTGTTTCAAAGTTTGGGTGGGTGCTTTTCTATGTAGATTACACAAACTTTGCTTAATTTGAGATTGGATTAGTGTTCAATTGTCCACCACAAAAATACCTGCTAAGTAGTTAGTCGTAGATTAAGTCATATAGTTTTAAAAAAAATCTTATTTTTTGTGTATATTTTATTCATTGTCCATGCGACATAATTGTACAAAAGATAAACATATCCGCGGGTGTTAACTACTCCAGTAAACTCAGTACAATTCCAAAACAAACTGAACAATAACTGTAGTTAAACTTAACTCGTAGTTAACTGATTAAATCATCACTTCCGTTCAAAACATTGAAATTAGAGCAATACAATAAAGTTATAAACAAGATTAAACAGGCATAATAATGGCTACAAAAGGGCTATTATTTGTTAAAACATTAATTATGAAATGTATTTGTTTGTGCAGTTTCCTGTCGACCTAGTAACGTATTGGTTAACTCTGTAACCACGGACTGTTAATCTTTGTGGTTAAATGTATTGGAGGTGTGTCCTTTAATTACTTTATTATTTGTATGTTTATTATCGAATAAACGATATCTCTAAAGTAAGTTTAACTAAATTCATAAAATACATACTTTTTTGGGGGTAAGTACTTACACTTCTTAATTAGATACTGATCATCCTAATTAATTATATTGACATCTGTAAGCTCATTTTCAGAAGAGAATAATAATAACTACTCGCAGCTGCGGTCGCTGCCGTGGTACTACGCTGCAGCATGCAATTGAGCGAAGCGACTATTGTCATATTTTTGGTCAATAACTTTTTTAAGGGGCCTAAATCAAAATTCGGTCTCGAACAAAATCTGCTCCTGAGGATGCTTGATTTTTGAGTGAAAAAATCATGAAAATCGGTTGGGTAGTTGTCGAGAAACAATTCCACATCGAGTTGCATTTGAGTCACCTGATAAGGAGCTCCGCTCGCTACGCTCGCTTCGCTCAATAATACAAGAAATAAAAATAAACTAGCAATGACAAAAATTAGACTTCATAAAGTTGGTAATTCGTTTGTAGGCAAATGTATCAAAATATTTAATAAAATTCCTCAGGATTTGGTTGACATGCCTCTTAATAAGTTTAAAATAATAGTCAAAAACGTTTGATGAAAAAAGGCTATTATAATGTAGACAAATATCTTAATGATAAAAATGCATGGTCACCCTAATCTGCTGTTGTTAGCCACTCCTACAATATAAATTGTAACACAATGTAAACAAAACTTTATTAAAAAAGAAAATGGATAATCTACCTGAGTTTCTTGCTGGTGTATCTTCTCAGGAGAACCAACTTACCGAACCAGCGAAAGAATCATTTTCAAATGATTATTTATGTACTTAATTTAGTATTTTTATAATATTGCTTAACATAAAATTGTAAAATTTTGACATTCATATGTGCTCTTTATGTGTCTAAACTGAATAAACGAAATTGATTTTTCAATTGATTGATTGAACCAGACTTTACTTCATTTAGTAGAGAAAGGATGGAACAATCAGAAGTTGTCAGTACGTATAAAAGACTATTTCGGTATACATAGATTAGGTACCTACATTATATATGATAGATATATATTAGATGGATAGCCACCCGCCGTCCTTACAGGGATTTTCATTCCGACCAAACCCCCACGTAGGTAACCAAAGTTCGCCGGGCGTCCCACTGGAATACTATACCTTCGGGTGTCACCAGAGACCCCGCAGCAATGGACATGGGAGCGGCCGCGTTCTAAAAAAAAAACGTACCTACATTTTCAGTTCAATTAAACCTGGGTTACTTATCCGTACTAGAAAGTGTATATCTATTAAGTAATATCTATGGGGTAGGCAAAGCCATATTATTTACTTTTGAAATTAATGCTAATTTTATTTCTATTTAAAAAAAAAGTGTAAAATGTTTGGGCCCCGCGGGTGCCCATCATGGCGGCGGCATTCCCGCGCTGTATGGCGATGCTTTTCCGCTGCGCGAGAAAGCCGCCGGAACGTAAGTCTCCCGTTACCTCCCTGAGCCGTTTGCTGAGCTCCTTGAAAAGCGAGTGCGCACCCGGGCCCCACGGGCCCAGTGTCTCGACACCAAATACGACAAATGTCTTGTATCTAGTATTTTATTACTAATATTAAATTGTCTTGAGCTGTAAGTATCTCATGAACCTTTAGAATGTTGAAATTTTCAAAGATGATTTATTTGGCTACGTCCGCTTTCTTCCCAAAGTTTTCAACCCAAAAGCCTCTATAACAACAAATACTAAAAAAGAGAATATAATAAATATTCAAGAGGGCTCCCATACAACAAAGGTGATTTTGTTATTTTTAGTACGGAACCCTTTGTGCGCGCACTTTTTGGGCTCTTTAACAAATGTCAGAGAATAGTCCGTGGATCGGCAGGTGCACCATGTGTTTTATATTGTGCAGTTATTAATCTTCTGGGGTTGAATATTATTGATTTAATTTGTTAATTTTTTGTTTAAGGATACTTGTGTAACTTTACCTGTAGTATTACAAATAATCGCGTAATTGAATTCAATTGCACTTTGAACCCAGCTTAAAGTAAACAACGTTGTTTTTAATTTATTCTCGATATTTATTTATCAATTAATATCGCAGTACCATGAGTAGGTACAGTCATTTAATTAATTGCCTATTGGATATCTACTCGTATAAAGGTATTTAATTCTTTTTGTGAAAAACGATTACTCTCCACCAGAACCTGTGAGTAAGTGGTGCACCTGCCGATCAACGGACGGAAAACATACTACACCCAAAATATACTACACCCAAAACAAAGTACAAATTTAGACATAAATTAATTTACAATTCCAATGTGTTTCACGTACAGTTCTTGGCAGAAGTTTTAGTTTCACGTGATCATTACAAAATTATTTTACAGCTGAATTTACGATCGTTCCAACACATTTGCCCACACATTTGCACACAGCCAAACATTTAACAAGTGAACAATTTAAGGTTTCCCGGCTTACTAGAACTTTAAATGTCACCTTAACACATTTGCAAACGGTCAAACGATAAAAAGTCTGTAATATTTTACAAAGTTTACTTACCTTGTACATGGGGCACACTAAAAGTTTTGCACTTCTAGCTAATCGGAACTATTTGAATTTCGAATGTTATATTTTTTTAAATGTTGTAACCTTCGTAGTAATAAAAAAAACAATTGGCGGGAAATCATTTGTCAATTGTTTTTATCACACATCAAAGTTCTACGTATGCAACGAAACTGGAATTAAGTCGAAAAGATTTTAGAGCGATGATTTTTTTATGATTTTAAAAGTTCTCTCTCTCTCCGGAAGACTGTGCCGCTTGTCTTCAAAATGCTTTTGGGAGAGAAGCACCTTGTTTGAGCACCGTGAGGCGATGGTTTGCAGAATTTGAGAGAGGTCGAGTTTCTTTACATGACGAATTTCGTAAAAGGCGGCCTTCAACTGCCATCAACGAAAATAATGTGGCTACTGTTAAGCGGTTAATTGAAGAAAACCCGCGGATTACCTATGAGACAATTCGAGGACTATTGGGGATTGGTATGAGTCAAATCCAGAAAATTTTACACGAAGAATTGAAAGTTCGGAAACTTTGTTGTCGTTGGATCCCTCATGAACTGACAGCGGAGCAGAAACGAGCTCGTGTGGAATGGTACTCACAAATGCTACTGAAGTACGACCACTGACATTCTAATGCTGTTTATGACATTGTCACAGGAGACGAAACTTGGATTTATTGTTTTGAACCCGAAAAAAAACAGCAATCTTGTGAATGGGTGTTTGAAAAGGAGAACAAGCCAACAAAAGTGAGGCAGGCGAGAAACGTTAGTAAAAAAATAAACGCGTTTTTTTTCTCAGCTACGGGTACAATTCCACTTGAAGATCAAAAGAGTGTTAATGCCGAGTGGTATTCTACCATTTGTTTACCCAGGGTGTTAGAAAAAGTTCGCGAAAGACGACCCAAAAGCCGCGTTCTCCTACATGACAACGTTTCTTCACACACGGCTAACAAAACAAAGTCATTTTTAGCTTCCGAAAAAGTACAACTCGTCACCCATCCTGCGCATAGCCCCGACCTAGCACCGTGTGATTTCTGTATTTTCCCCAAAATCAAAGATTTGATGAGAGGTTTCACTTTTACCAACTCCGAAGAGGCAGTGATAGCGTTCAATCAGCACGTAGAAAATGCATGCCTTCAGATCTGTGGTCCTCCTGTTTTAAAAAATGGTTCGATCGCATGAAAAAATGTTTTAAATGTAAAGGAGAGTATTTTGAAAAGCAATAATCATAATATTTTGGTTTTAACATGTTGTTTTTTTAAGTTACGCAAAACTTATAGTGTAACCAAGTTTTGTATATTTCAATACAATATGTCGATCCTAAGGTTGCCTGTAAGATAGCTATAAAGGCACCCTGTACATCGGATATATACCGGGTGTTACGTAAGGGTTATATCAACCCGAAGCCACCACCATCAGCTGGTCGACCAGAACCCGTTTCGATATGTCGCGACCGCCAGAGAAGAATAAATCATAAAAAAAACATTTTTACTGAATAAAATACACACTTGTTTAAACAACACTAGCTAAAATCAGCTGCTTCGGTCATCGACATTAAAATAGGTACAAATAATGCGCGCCTGTGAAAATCCTTCCGAAAAAGTACAACTCGTCACCCATCCTGCGCATAGCCCCGACCTAGCACCGTGTGATTTCTGTATTTTCCCCAAAATCAAAGATTTGATGAGAGGTTTCACTTTTACCAACTCCGAAGAGGCAGTGATAGCGTTCAATCAGCACGTAGAAAATGCATGCCTTCAGATCTGTGGTCCTCCTGTTTTAAAAAATGGTTCGATCGCATGAAAAAATGTTTTAAATGTAAAGGAGAGTATTTTGAAAAGCAATAATCATAATATTTTGGTTTTAACATGTTGTTTTTTTAAGTTACGCAAAACTTATAGTGTAACCAAGTTTTGTATATTTCAATACAATATGTCGATCCTAAGGTTGCCTGTAAGATAGCTATAAAGGCACCCTGTACATCGGATATATACCGGGTGTTACGTAAGGGTTATATCAACCCGAAGCCACCACCATCAGCTGGTCGACCAGAACCCGTTTCGATATGTCGCGACCGCCAGAGAAGAATAAATCATAAAAAAACATTTTTACTGAATAAAATACACACTTGTTTAAACAACACTAGCTAAAATCAGCTGCTTCGGTCATCGACATTAAAATAGGTACAAATAATGCGCGCCTGTGAAAATCCTTCCGTCTCACTCCGGGTAGGAACATTTTGTCTCTGTTTCGCATCAAGCAACGCCTAACGAACACGAAGCCCAAGGTCGAGTCACGAAGTTTCCTAGAATTTTATTTAAAATCATTTAGCAAGGTCACAGGTCAGTTCAGTTGCATTCTTCGCTTTGTGCAGTGAGGTAGCTAAATAATTGTTTAGTGTGTTAATTTGTGGTTGTGTTAAGTTGTGTGTGATAGTGATTGTGTTGTGTAGTAATGGCTCTGAGTAACGAAGAGTATTACGAGATGATGCTTTGTGTAGGAGGGAGTTGTACCGTGAGTTTTGATACCTAAAAATACTGTGTACGCAGTCGAGTCGAAGCCGCATTTAGCACTGTTACACAAGAAAATAACCTTTCCCGTAAACAGGTAAGATTTTTCTAAAATTGGGGACAGAGATTTTACTATCACTTGCATGTGGTGCACCTGTCGAACCACGGACGAGGATCTGGGGAAATATAACTATGTGTTGGTCAAAATTTTATTTACATAAACAAAAATAATCCTTTAAAGACGCCCACGCCACCGCGATGCCCGCGCCACCGTCAAGGGCATTGTACATACGTACCACGCGCTCATTGTCTAGTTGTAGCTACGTCAAGCCGTAGCGTTGGGACACGTTTGTTTTGATTTGAAATATCTTTTTAAATTTTTTGATGAACTTTTTTTTTCTCATTTGGCGGTCGCCATATATCGAAACGGGTTATGGTCGACCAGCTGATGATGCGGGCTTCGGGTTGATATAACCCTTTCCTAACACCCTGTATATATTTTTTCTGTAACTTCTAATTAGTGTACAACAAAGATTATTCTAATCTAATCTAATCTAATAATAGGTACATAACTGAAGTTCCTTCCACATATAACCCTGGGGACTTTAAGCGGGGCATGAAGAGGCACATCACTAGGTCGTCAAGTTGAGGGCCACTCTCTATAGTGTTGTATACTGTGAGAGTCGCCCACAGTTGCTAGACGTCACCACAGCTTACCATCAGGCGGGTAGCGTAAATTTGGCGATTCTAATATTAAAAAAAAGTTCATAGCAGAAAAAAAAAATTCCCATCCTACTACGAGTACTAGCGCACAATAGAAATAAAACAGACAGACACAAATCACGTCTTTATCCCCAAGGGGTAGACAGAGATGCTTATTACGGTCATATTTCGCCAGTCACTTCATTAAGCACCACCATCATCAACCAGGTAGCGAGCCTATTGCCATATTTGGGGGCTGAGTATATTAACCAGAACGTCGCCTGTTTGTTACCCCACTTGAGTATGACTTGGATCCTGGATATGTTGGTGAAGACCCTTAGCAATAGAACTAAACACTTATTCGTAATAATATTTGGTGCCAAGGAACCCTATTTAAATCTCCAGGGTCCAAGTAACACACACGGAGCACTTGCAAGCTGCTGTCAGATGAAAAAAAGGCTGTTCAAGGATCATTACAGGTAGTTGTATACCTAGTACTGATGTAGTCGAGTGGGAACTCTCTCGAGAGGAAACAGCTTTCGTTAGTAGTTAATGGATGCATTTATTGACTAGTCCGAAATGAAAATATCTTAATGCTATCTGTTGTACATAACTACAAAAGAAAAATGAGGCATTATTTACTTCCATAATAAAGGAAATTGTTACTTGGTGGAACTTCTTACTTGAGACTGCCGTCAAAAAGTTAATACTGTTTTTCATACACCATTTATAAAGCCTTCGAGGCTCACTCCCGTTTAGTCTTCTACCTTCACGTTTCTTTTCTGCGAATGTCCCTATTGGTAGATCAGGCTCTATAAAACACTATCACAATATTATAAGACAAAGTACTCCGCAGCGTCTGTCTATTCGCGATAAAACCAAAAAACCATCGAAGTCCGAGTCGGACTCGCGCACAAAGGTTTCGACTGAATCCCCCTTAAATATTTATTAAAATAATTCTGGTTTTTAGTATTTTTGTTATAGAGGGAACAGAAATACATCATCTGTGATATTTGAACTTTCTAACTATCACGGTTCATGAGATACAGCGCAAGACACACGGACGGACAGCGAAGTCTCAGTAACAATTAAAGTTAAATAAAAATTACTGCATCGATTGTCATGCTTCTTTCACTAATGAATAGATTTGCTATTGAGGAAGGTTTTAATTTACAATTCGTAACGGGCAATCTGTGTATAGAAATGGGTTGCGTACTTCTTTACCCGAGTTGTATGAAGGCAGTCTGGAAAAGTCTCGATATTGCCTTACAACTTAATCGTTATTTTTTAATACTGCCCCTTATCAGTGGATGAGCGCTACAAATTTGTGAAAAAATAAACATTCGTATCATAATAAAATAACAAAATAGACGATAATCAACGCTTGTAGTATTGTCGTAGAGTTATTGACCTGCCGCAACCACGTCGTGCGCCCGCGCACGTACGCGGCGATAAATATTACTCCTCACTGCTTTATTGCTGCCTGGACACTGGACAGGGTATCAATTCATTTTGCATTTAAATCTTCATTCATAAATACTGTCACGACAGGTTTCCTCCTCAGGGCATTAAGTGAAAGTGGCAACACATAGGTTGCAACATTTTCCGAAAATTCCGTTTATACAAACGGAATTTCTAAAAGAGAGAGAAGATCTTCTCATAGAAACATACATAGTCTTTATTTACAATAAGAATTACAATATACAAAATAAATATAATTATAGACTAAAAAATTTACATTACAAAATATCGTTTAAAAAATCCTCCGCGTCATTGCCGACTGGGAAGGTTCCCAGAATGCTGGCTGTGTTGCCACGTTGGATGGCGATACTTATTCTTTGGGCCAGAAAATAGCCAGCCTTCTGGTCCTGAGAAGCATCGATTAGGCGTTTAGCAATGTCTCTATAAAGGCGGCGAGCACTCGGACCCCATGACCCCAGTGTCTCAACCCCAAACATCTCAAACATGTAATCACCTGCTAGGTTAGCATATTTACGCCGTTTAAGGCCTTCAGCTGATGCAGCAGCAGCGCCGGCACATCCGGATGTGCTTGGAAGGTGTGAAGGTGCTAAGGTGTCAACGCATGTAGCGTCCCACACCAAAGGCCTTCCCATTTTCCACGGTAGCAACGACATACCGTCCGGTCTCTTTCCATCGAAATATCTTTTTATACTTACATAGTAGGTATAATAATATACCTACATTATTTATCTACTCTCATGTTAAAAAGTTCGAATTTCTAGAAATTCGAGCTATTAAAAAATTTTATGATACAGTTTTTCATGAGATTTTTTGCAAATCTGTATCGTAAAGTAACTTTTTACTTTAGTCATTATTCTACACATTCCAAAGCAATAACAGGCTAAAGTCTATCGACCATACCGCCTTGTTGTGTTTTGCCACCATATTGTCGATATCTTACTAACTTCCTTCTCAAAATGCCTAAGCGGTCATCCGCTTAGATAAAGTAATATATGAAACTTCGCATAACTAGGTACATATTAGAATACTCGTTGGATACTCGTCAATGCTCGTGGTCTAATACGCATTATGCAACAGTTTCATAAAGTACTATTCTAATATATTGTGGCTTGCCATGCTGTGTAGGTATGAATATGCAGAAATTAGGAGTTTAATTTATTTGTTCTCTACACATAAAGTTTCGTGCGATATATAATACTACTTAATAGGTATCTTGTGCAGTACTGATGTATTCGCAATACGCATTTGAATGCTGTTAAAGTAAGTTCTGGATATCTGCCAGACGCATGGCTCTCAGTCGTTGAGCTACAATTACCTACCTAATCAACATTATAAATATTGACACTCAAAGTTTCAACCCATATTATTAGGTATATTAAACTACTAGTGGTCGCCCGCGTGGTAATTTGGATGTTTTCCCGTTCCCGTCGCGCCGCGTCATATTTAGAACAATTCACACAATATCTTTATAAATTGTAGCCTATGTATTATTCTGATATATAAGCTATATTATTGTAAAGTTTCATTAAAATCCATTCGGTAGTTTTTACGTGAAAGAGTAACAAACATCCATCCATCCATGATACATACTTACATACTTAGGTACATACTCACAAACTTTCGCGTTTATAATACGTTTTATTAGGATATGACCGGGCAACGATTTTCTGTCATATAAATTATCAAGAAATATAAGATAGGAGAGTGCAGGAGGTTTGTGACAACGACATCTTGTGATAATATGATCAAAAAACATGTCGGGCCAGGTATAGAATAGGGTTCCGTAGTCACATAATAACCTCTATAACTCTTGGACTAACAGAGTTATCTAACCCGTAATAGTTTTCATTCAAAGTTCAGTACGGACTATCATCATGAGTTTTTTTTTAGAAATTTCGAGGTAGCCAATTTGCTTTTAGAAGGGGGGGGGGACGCCTTGTTTTAATAAGAAAATGGGCTTTAAAGTTGAATATCTCGCAGAAGGATACCTAAATCAAAAAATGTTTTAGAAGCCTCTAAATGTTTTAAAAAGACCTATCAAATGATACTCCACACAATGAGTTATACTTGAGAAACTCACTTTACGTGTGATGGACCGTGTGAGGGGACACCGAAAAAAAATTTTTTGATTATTTTCATTGTAGCAGTTTGTCAGCGAAATAAACACACATATCCTTGCAAATTTTCAGTTTTCTAGTATCAACCGTTTGGACGTTTAGCCGAGGATGGACAGACGGACAGATGGACAGACGGACGAAGGGACATGACAAAACTATAATGCTTCCGAGACTTCCGAACTACGGAACCCTAACAATCTGGCTGTTTTTTAACTTCAACTTGTACGTTGTGTATGTTTTGGAATCGAAACCGTTGCTCATTATGGAACCATATTATCTGAAAATATAACACATTATTTAGAATCGAGATGTTTTCTCAGAAATGGTACCATCTTATACTTTTAAATTATGAACAAATTTGGTTCATACACGTAATTGCTCTCGAGGTATCCAATTACTTTGTAGATGGGACATTTTAAAAATGTTTTTATTTTATACTAGGCTCACGACTTTGTCCGCTTGACAATACACTAAAACCTTCCTCGAGAACCACTCTTTCTACTGGTAAAAACAGCAAGAAAATCGGAGCAGTAGTTTTTAAGTTTATCGCGAATACAGACAGACGCTGCGGAGGACTGTGATTCATTTTGTTTTCCATCTAGAAAATTAATACAGTAGATCGATAATGCGAGTAAACATAACTAGAATCGGAACCAAATTAGGGTCACATTTATTTTCCAGGTGTTCTTTATAATATTTAATAGTAATGGAACAGACTCTTGCCCTTGAAGTAGAACCGTAAAATAAATTAACGAAACAGAACGACAACATCCTAACAACTTGCATAATTGCACACATTTGGGACCGATTTTGGCCTTTATATGTTACTCTGTTCCGTTTTATTTACTTTGTGGTCGAAGAACAGATGGGTTACCTTGAAGCTCATCGAACTAAAAATGCAAGCGAGTAGTGTCACTGGAAAGGAAAGGATATGTGGGGTGTGATGGAGGCCTCAGAGGAATTATATTAATTTAGTCAGTACAAAATGTAGAATTTAGTTAGAAAAAGTACTGTAAAAATAAGTTAGTAAGCAACTAACCGATGTTTTTAAGGGCCAGAAGGCTGGTTAATTAGTTAAGGGAATTAGCATCACTATATTTGCTTAGTGCGTATCCGAAAACTGGGCGTCACTAAATGTTATGTATAGATACCATGTAGTTATGTACCCATAGACCAAGAATCTCACTTAAGTATGTATGTACCTACCTATGCTTACTTAAATGTTAATATGCTTGTAAGTAAGTTATTTCCGGGCTCAAATAATAAGTACTGGCATCCAACGTGGCAACGCAGTCATTGCATTATTCCGGGAACCTTCCCAGTCGGCAACGATGCGGAGGATTTTTTTATACTATACTAGTGGTCGCCCGCGTGATTATTGTTCCCGTCGCCATATCTTTATAAATTGTAGCCAATGTGTTATTCTGATGTATAATCTATATTATTGTAAAGTTTCATCAAAATCCGTTCAGTAGTTTTTACGTGAAAGAGTAACAAACATCCATACTTACAAACTTTCGCATTTATAATATTAAGTAGGATTTTGATATATTTGATACCCAAATGCAAATTATAAGTGTTGTTAATATGCCTTAACTAGTTTTCTCACTAACAAGTCACATCAGGTGTTTGTCATAACTTTACTGAGACGTTACAATTTACAATAAAAGAACTGTAAAATAGATTATTCGCATTATTACGAGTATAATAAGAATATGGCTGTAGCGCACCCAGCAACAGGCACAAAATCAATACACGGAGGTTAAAAGGTGAAGAGAAAGTCACAAAGGTGATTGTTACAAAAGAGATCGTATGAAATTAGAAATTTTTGAGAATCTAACCAATGTTTATTGTCTGTTAGTTTTAACTGTAGTGTTAATTATGCCACCTTTAACAAGGAGTTCTACAGAGAAGTTGTACGAACTGCTAGTACCTACATAAAGTATTTCAAATACTCATATTTTGCCTTTAAGAGTAATTCGAATATTTCTGTTAATCAGTTGATTGTATTTTTTAGTTTTTTATGTTTTATCCCATTATAAATTGTGTACTTATCGATTTTCTTTAATTGATTTTAATGCACGCAAAAGTACCCATCTAGAAGTACTTATCCATTTTTGAGAATACTTGCTATGTGTGGCGTGTACTTTGTTCAGTTTTGTAGACCAACAATAAAATAAAAAACAAAATCTGGCCAAGTGCGTGTCGCGCCACGCATAATATAGGGTTCCGTGGTCACCCATTATAGGCTCTAACTCCTAAACTAACAAAGTTATCTGGTCCCACCACTACCGACAACATCGAATTTTTGCTTCATATCATATCCATAATTTCTACATCGTGCTATTAAGGATAGCGTTGGAGAGTTGGTTAGCCTTATCTCATGACACCCTAAACTCCGGGGTGGGGGCGCAAGAATAAAGAAACAAATTATGGTTGGTTACGTGTAGGGAAGGTACCCCAATAAAATATATTTCTCATAATTTTCCAATCCATGCAAATTTTTATGTTTCTAGCACTCACCGTTTAGGAGGAAAGTCGAGGACAGACAGATGGACAGGGGCCAGGCTCTATACTACGGCTATTTTTGTAGCCTCTCTCTACGGCTATAACTGTGTACATTCATTGGGCAACCTTATAGGGTAAGTACATTAATTGTAATCTTCCCGATATGGTCTCCCAGTGACGAGAACGTCTTTAGTTCTTAAAAATTCTAAATAATTTCATAACATTGTCACAATTTTTACATCGAACCGCATAGAAACAATAAAAGTAATATAAAGAAGAAACAATATGTGTTACGAGTATATTACAATGTGTTTGAAGTCATTATAGTCATTTACTGCAGCCCATCATGCATGAACTTACATATAGGTTTCAATCTACATTCGCTGTAACACTGAGATTACACTGATAGGTCAACGACCGAGCTCGACAACACACACCCACAACGGAAAATAGCCTCAGAATACATGTAATAAAGGTGACATTCAAGTAAATTATTGCATAGTTTATCAATTAGATATGCTAAATGAAAAACTATGGAACAATCGCCAATAATGTCCCTTTGTGACTAAGGCCGATACCTCACCGAGACGCCATGGCGACGTCGCCAGTCGGTCGCCAACTAGTTCTCATTGAGATATATGACGGCTAAGAATTATTAATGTTAATTACGTAAGTACTTAACACAAATTAATAGCTTAGGTAGTTTAAAATGTAAATGTTTAGTATAAAATGCTGATATCCGTGCATTAGGCCGATACCTCACCGAGACGCCATGGCGACGTGGCCAGCGACGTCGCCAACTAGTTCTCATTGAGATATATGACACTTGGCGACCGACTGGCGACGTTGCCAGTCGGTCGCCAAGTGAGTTAGCCGTCATATATCTCAATGAGAACTAGTTGGCGACCGACTGGCGACGTCGCCATGGCGTCTCGGTGAGGTATCGGCCTAATTGTGTTGTTTTTTCATAATTGAATTGAAATGTTTTGTTTTTCATTTTATATTTGTTAATAAGAACAGTAGGTTTTGTTGAAACGCAAAAATATGTGACTCTGCATGACTCAAACTAGGATAATACCTATCTGTCAGAGGGAATCCTTATAACAAATTACCAGAAGCACAGAAGACATAGGTTGTGTCCAAGGTTATCGATGCGAAATTGAGGTGTATCTTTTTAAGACTTAGGACGACGATAGTCAGAACCTTATCCCAGCCTTATTAGCTCAGGTGGTCAGTGCAATTCTTTTGCATATCAAAGATTTTTCCTGGCTACCTCCCCCTTAAGTGGACTCTATACTATACTAATTCTCATTGTCATGACATGTCAAAGTGACATCCCTGGTCTGACCACTAGTTAAGCTTTCTTTTCAACAAAACTTGTCGCCGTCCCCGGGGAATGAAATGATAACTGCCATTATCTTGATTTTAATGTTATGTCATTTTTGAGATCTTTGAGTGTTAATATATCTACTTAATTTTGTTTGTATTTTTTTTACAGTTATTTACAGAGTTACAAAAAATTACAATAGTATTCGAAGATTTAAGACAGGCCTAAAAGAACGGGAATAAAAAGATAATATAATATTATCAAAACGTATCCTCACTTGTTATTATGACAAATAGTAATAGAATTATATTCTCATAAAAAACATTCGACTTAATATGATAAATGCATGTTATCATTTTATTCTCATTCAAAACCGTCCACTCGTTTCGTAAAAGACTTTAATTCAAACGACTTAAGAAGTTTGGATCGATAAGATATATTGTCATCCTCTACCCGCACTTTACGTTTTATTGGAAAACTAAATTTATATCCTTTATAGAAGAAAAAATGTTTTGCAGCATTTATGAGAATAAGATGATATTAAAGTAGTATCATCATCACTCCCATCCCAAAAACTCTTAGAAGAAAATGATAAGTACCTAACGAGTATCATATTTCTTTCTGATCGCGCTGAACGGAGAATAAAATGATAATTGACATTATACAACTTTGATGATGATTCATTTACACTAACTTTATATTCTTTAAATATCTCAATTTTAACAGGTTTTAGGCCAATTTGAGTAAAATGATTCAAATGAAGAAAAAATTACGTTTTTAAAAACCTAACAATCACGCATCTATGTCCAGTATTTCCGGAGTAATCGTTGAAAACATGTTCTTTATTAAATATTGGATAGAATCAGGTGTTACCTGGCGAAAGTCCATGACAAAGCAATGGTAAGTATGATGTTCAATCTTTTTCAAATAATAGCATTATTTTCGCTAAAATAGAAGACATTAAAACGTCGACATATGTTTCACCTCTACACGAGGCATTCTCAAGACTGTCTCAGAGAGCACAGCAAAATATGAAGCAAGATCATAGTTGTTTTTAAGGTATGAACATGTAAATATCGCTAGCGCGATGTATGAAAACGCTTCGTGAAATTTAGCTATCATCTTTCCAATCGTTTATAGTTCGCTAGTCAAATAGTTTTTAAACGAACACACCAGTATTTATGATAACTAGTTATCCTGACGGACTTTGTATCGCCTCAAATAAAAAAAAGAATATTTTAATATTTCTTGCAAATGTATGTAAATTGAAAAACGCGACGGACGGACAGACAGACAAATTGTCGTATTAAATATATAGATAGTATAGAGTTAATTAAAAATTGTTTACGAGTGTTGCTTTAAAAAGTCTCTAGTCTACGAGGCTTAAACCTAGGCAAAGATATGCATCAGATCTTTACTTGAAAATCATATTTCATTTTAAGTATGAATATAAAGGAAATTTAACATCTAAATTTATCATAAACAATCAGGTACTTAATACAAGTCTGTCGATAAAACGTTGGTTAGATGACTCCTAAGTAGGTGACGGCCATACGCACACATGCGCACGTGCAGCTCCTGTAGCGACACGATACACACGCACACATCCACGCGTACATCGTTGTTAAGTAACTTAGTGTTTATTATACAATCTCTTTTCAATTTATCGTTTGAATTATGTCTCTATTTAAATATTGCTTAGAAATTTCTGTACTTTAACTGAGGTTATCGGTCTTAAGATGGTAAAAGACTTGGGTTGGACCATCGTGGACCATCGTGTTACCATGCCGACTTCTACCTCTAAGTAAAGTATCGGTAGCCAAACAAACAAGATCACTTCTTGTACCCGAAGAGATAGGCGGATCTTCTTTATGCCCACAATTCATAAGATCCCATTAAAACGGGAGCCTATTGCCGTGTCCAGGCTGTTAGAGTATTTTGGCAGAGCTACATTCTTAGCAGGTGCATCCCCTGCAGAGGAGAATGACATAGGCTCTAAAGATAATTAATAAGCAAGTGAGGTTAAATAAATAATCTCTGGTGCTGTTCCCCTAACCATCCACAGCAACCAACGACTGTTCCCAGGAAGTAGAGATGTCCAATGTTTCGATTTGATTCGATTGTTTGTTTAGATAATATTACTAAAAGATCGATACAAATCGATCATGTCTATTTACGGAGTTTACTTACTTTAAGTAAAGTAGAAAAACAATACAGAATCGAAAGAAAATGAGGTCCTTTTAAATCGATTAACCTCGTACAAGAATAGCCCTATTGTTGCAATAACTCGTAAGTTACAGTGACCTACGGCTTTGTGTAATAAATACTACGCTCATTTGCCATGCCATCTAAATGTAAAACCGCGCAATAATAGCCTACCAAATTGTGGAGGTAGTGGAGGTAGACTTGTATACTTTAAACCATATTTTTTCAGATAGATTTTATACACAGATAAATAAAATGGCACTTCTTTCATATTTTGGTAGACAGGAACCACGGGGATATCCGTGAGTAAGATCTTGGCAAAGGTACTTCCATCGCATCCTCAACGGGTGCGCCAAAGTTCACCTAAATTTTCAACTCCGATAATTGGAAATCCGAAAATGTTCTTCCTAACATTTTTCATCCTAACAATCACAATTCCTAACTACTCTGTCTCTAATGTTCATAATTTCGAATCATTCAACTTCATAATGTCAGTAGCAATAAACATCTATTATACTTTTATTTGTTTTCCTATATTTTTTCAATATAACCATCTTTTACACTATAATAGTGTCACATCTTTTTTGTTTAGATTTCTTTCTATTCATAATTGGTAATTTAGGTTAGGTTAGAACTGTGACCACAACCCACGAGCCGAGCGACCGAAGCGAGAGTGCCGCGGTAGCGGCCTGCGAAGTGCCAGAACCGAATAGTTTCTATAGTTATTGGTTTAGGTACGGTTAAAACTGCGGTATAAACTCCCAGGCCATAAACATAACCGTAAATGAGTCGAGTTTTATGAATTTCATTCATTTAAGATAAAAATCATTCTGAGTATGAGTGAAAATATTATGGTAATTATGTTTAGGGATAAAAGCGTTATGATAAAAAACAGTAGAAGTTTAAACATATTTACATTAATGATATTATTAATTACAATTTTCGGAAACGAGTGTTATGAACATCGCCGGTAGTACTACAAATAGTATGAATGAAAACTTTAGGTTGAAAAATTTTAGGAAGAGTGATCATTCGGATTACAAATCATTAGGAAGAACAATTTCGGGTAAAGAACTTTAGGTGGGCCAATATGGACCCATCCTCAACCCCTAACAATTTAAGGAGGGAGACGTTTCATCCGCGGATGAGATATTTTGCGGATGAAATGTCACCTAAGTCACTTTTATTATGTAGTGTTTTTAGGCATACTTGACGATGATCAGTAGTAGTTTGCACTGGGCCTAGATAAAGATTAATTCAATTAATTTACGTAAAGTATTCGTGGGGAAAAGAGAAAAACGTTTTACGAAATCTCAGTCTAAAATCATTAACTTAAATTACATACTTAACATATAAAACCTACATGTATACATATATCACGCCTATATTTCTGAAGGGGTAGGCAGAGGTGCATTACACACCTACAATTTGCCAGTATTTTTAGTCCCGCCTTTTTTTTTGTTTTTTTTTCTTTATTTCCGCGGCCCAAGGCCGCGGCCACTCTAACGTCCGTTGCCGGGCGTCTCTGGTTACAAGCAGAAAGTATTTCCAGTGGCGCCCGGCGGTTTGGTCCCGCCTTATAGGGGGCAAGCCTTTTGCCGTCACCGGGCACATTTATAATGGGTTATGTCCAAAATGGCCGAATGAATTTATTAAAAGTAGCAGATATGTTGTAATTTTGAAAAAGAATTGAAACCCGTTGAAACCCTTTGCCTTGCGATGAAATGTAACAAAATATTACGTGCCAGCCGCTGTGGCACAGCCAATTAAACTCCTGGGCGTCTCGGACTATTATATAAAACCTAAAAACTAGATAAATCGGTAGGTAGATCTAAATATTATAATGATTCCATCTAGACACAGGAGACAGGTCTATGACCTGCTTCAAAGCTATCGCATATGTAAATGTCAGATATCAGAATGATTTATGTGCTGCGCTAGCGCAACTCTCGGTATCACTAGACTACTAGATAAGGTGAAACGTCAATTTATTATGCTGTTATTCATTAATTTAAGCATTTCAATGTGACGTCACTTGTCAAAGCACGAAAATAAAATAAAAAGAAATAAATAATAAAAAAAACCCGACTGCACTTAACTAGATATTTAACTATAAGCAGGCGGGGCTTAATTTGCATCTAGGTTTGAACTGATATTTAGTCCCACTTGCTTATAGTTAAAAATCTGGTTAAACGCAGTCGGTTTTTTAATCCAGCCGTTTGGCCTGTGGAGGGGAAGAAAGAGGCATACATTTCTTGGACGCAGTTTGACTGCGCAATGATATTATGTATATGAGTAACTTCTGTGAATGCATGGGTGTATTATAGGAAAGACCTTATGACTGTATGATAGGAAATTGTATTCATTTAGTTTAGACTTACTACTAGACTTACTAAATATAATAAAATTGTACCTAATACCTAAAGTAGACTCATCATAACAACACACGACTAAATCTCAGTGGTTATTAGTGCGAATTGAATCTAAAAAAGAAATGACACCACACTATTGCAGTGTTGTGCAATAGAGAAAATGTACGTCTACATTCACTACGAAAACAGAAAACAAAACGCAAATTGTAACAATAGTTATTGTTTTATATTAATAGAAACAGAGGTTATTATAAAAACTACTATATTGTGTGATTCTTGATTGTCGCCAGTCGCCTCACAGAAGTCACAACATGTCCTGAACGTGAGTAACTTCAACTGGGTATTTCTTTTGACTGACTTCAAAAATAAAAGTAGGTTATTTGACTAAACCTGATTGATGTTCGGATGAACCGATGCTGAAATTTAAATATTTTTTTTAAATAAATAAACATATATGTTAGGACAATTTATACAACGCCATCTAGTCTCAAACTAAGCAGAGCTTGTGATATGAGTACTAGATAAACTGATATAAATACTTATATACATTTTTTATGTAAATACATACATATACATAGGAAACATCCAGACTTCGGTACAAACGTATCTGTCTTCACACAAAGTTTGTCCCGAGCGACCGGGAATCGAACCCTTTCGACGCCGGAGAGACTCCGGAGAGACTCCGGAGAGAGCGGATGCACTCCCGACCACGCCACCGAAGTCTTATATATACAGCAATACTCGTAGCAATAGCAAAAGCAGCAAAAAAGTAAACTATAGATAAAGAAACTATAAAAAATGATATAGGTTTACAATAAATTTCAATTGATTCCGTGTAAAATGTTTTATACATACAATTTTATCAATCAATTCCCAATCATAGGTCATGAACACTACACGAACACATTTTGTTCATAAACATTCTGACCATAATCATTTATTGTTACTTATCAATTTAAAATATTTACTATGTAAATAATTACGTTCACGAATCAAATTGGAGTTACGAAGTGCCCCTTGTTACTTGACGTCTTATTCATGTGTTTAAATAATAAGAATAGCATAGGTCACAATAGTCATAGTCACTTTTTAGAGTTCCGTAGTAAAAGTCTCGGAACCCTTCTCGTTTCGTCATGTCCGTCCATCCGTCCTTTACTGCTAGAAAGATGAAACGTTTCATGGATAAGTAGAATATACATAATTATTTACTACGCCGCCAAATGCTAAAGTAAAATTTTTCTTTCGGTACCTCCCCTACATGTGAAGTGGAGATAACGTTATTTTCTCACGTCTACTCCATCATGTGGGGTATCATTAGATAGGTCTTTTAAAAACATTGAGAGGTTGCTAAGATAATTTTTTGATTTAATGATCCGTTTTCGAGATATTTAGCTTTAAAGACACCCTCCCTCCGACCTGAAAAATTCACGATGGTAGTCCATGTAATGAACATTGAAGGAAAACTATAATGGATGGTATAACTCTGTTAGTACAGGAGTTATAGAAGCTTTTATGGGTAACTACGGAACCCTATCTTATGCGTGGCTCGACACGCGTTTGGCCGGTTTTTTAAAATAGGTATGTACCTACCACACATCTATACTTTTAATAAATCTGTAGAAGTGAAAATTCTGTACAAAGAAAATATCAAATAAATGGCAGGGGGTGTTACTATCCGCCAGGGGCCACTGGACATACCCTCTGCTAGTAACCAGAGACGCCCGGCAACGGACGTTAGAGCGGCCTTGGGCCGCGGAATTAAAAAAAATAAAAGGGGGGTTACTAGACCGACACCGAACCCAAAAATGGGGTTTAAAAAATATTTGTATGTCTGTCTGTCTGTTTGTTCAGGCATCACGCAAAAACTACTGGTTCGATTACGATGAAACTTGGTATAATTATTCTTTAATATCCTGGGCACCACACTGGGTACTTTTTATCCCGGAAAAGTATATACAATAAAAAACAAACTTAATACAATAAAAAACAAACTTAATTTTGCGGTTCGATTCTTAGACCCGATTACTGAACCAATCGCAAATAATAAGTTTGTCGTAGGTTACGTCACCCGCAGTGGAGTTCACTAAGGGGCGCTGCAAACGGCTAAGATACTATAATATTTTATCTTAAGATACAATATCGCTCAACAGCTATACATAAAAAATCAGTAACTGGTGATCAAGAAAGCTATAACACGTAGGCGGAGCTGCGGGCAACAGCTAGTTGTAAATAAAGAGTTAAAAATTATTATAAAAATAAACTAATATTCCGAAAAATACGAAGCTTTTTGAAGTCATTTATTAATTCTCATCCATATCTGAGAGCCCCAATTCTAACTGGCCTGCAAATTATGCACCTGCCAATCAGTAAAAGAGGTTCTGAAAAAAATAGGTAGGTACAGTTCGCGAGGGATAAGCGGAGCTTTGCATTTGTGTGAGTGACCACGAAAAGTAGAGTAAAAACATGTGTGTGTAAAAGAGGTCACATAATTATAAGTTCACGTACACTGCACTCACACAAATGCAAAGTTCCGCTTATCCATCGCGAACTGTACCTAAAACTTCCCAATAGTAGTTTCAAGTTATCCTCACTATGAACTATAGAAAAACCAAATTAGTCACGAAATAGTATTCTATTTTCGTATGTTTATTTTTTTAATACAAAAAACCTTACAAAGAAATAGTAGGTATCATAACGAATTCCAGCTTCGGAATGTCATACAGTCAATAAATAACGAGAATCTAACACCTGAAGCGTAGAATGTTAAAATAATATCTATGAATAGTTCAGTTATTTACCTACTATTTTCAGTACAAAACACATTATTATTACACATACATTATATACGAGTATAATCAATGCCTACGTGAAGCAAAAACTTTGTACCCCTTTTTACGAAAACTGCGCGGATAGAGGAATATGAAAGGAGATTGCCCACTTTTCACCGTATCGTAACAAATAATTTTGTATGACAGCGAAAATCGGATATTAAATTGGATTGATATCGTACTTTCATAGAAAATAAAAAATATTCTGTTATTTGGTAGAGTTTTCTCTCATTCTTCGTTTTGTCGATTCAATTTTGTCCAAAAAGTGCTAATCGTTACATGGATGAACATGGATTTAATTCAAATAAGATAAAAGTAATAGTCCCAACCCACTTATAAATAACTCTGAAAATGTAATACCTATCTAGATACCTACACTTCAATGCTTATATTATAACTCTATTTAATGCATGGTTGCCATGGTAATTATAATGCCAAAAATCTTGGGCCATGACATCTCAGCATAACATTATCTATTCAATATTGTGGAACATAACATAATGTACTAATTTACTCTTACACATACATTTCAAGTATGTTACAAGTACTGAATACAAAACTTAATTGAATAAGATATAGGTACTAACCTTCTGGATTAATCCAGGATCATAAAATTTGAATCATGACATCCGTTCCGACATAGTGCATTTGAGTAAGAAGACAATTAAAAACGATTACACCACGAATTATATCAAAGTTTAAACGCCACATACGATTTTGTTCGAGTGAATTAAAAGATTGTTAAAAACATATTATATGATTTATCAATTTACTTAGATAAACATACACTTTTTATTTAGGTTTTTAAAAAAGAAACGACTACTGGGCATTCTCCTTTCGCACACTTATTACAAAGCTAAATAAATATTATAAATAAATGGTCGCATTTTGATCCCTAGCAGACCACAAGTTCATATACATCACACCTTTATACCCCAAAACCATTGCCAGATGTGCAATAGACACTAAACATTTTGTCGGTAGGCAGTATGTTGGTCGCAATAGAAAGCACGTCTCTTGCCATTACGAATAAAAATATAAAAAGTCTGTAATACGAATCTTATGTCCAACAACCAGGACCGATTAATGACTTACATAAGTGTTCTTTGTGACCTATAATATGATTGTTGATACCCTACAATCTCTGCAGTGCAGTGTTCTTTGTGACCTATAATATGATTGTTGATACCCTACAATCTCTGCAGTGCAGTGTTCTTTGTGGCCTATAATATGATTGTTGATACCCTACAATCTCTGCAGTGCAGTGTTCTTTGTGACCTATAATATGATTATTGATACCCTACAATCTCTGCAGTGCAGTGTTCTTTGTGACCTATAATATGATTGTTGATACCCTACAATCTCTGCAGTGCAGTGTTCTTTGTGACCTATAATATGATAGTTGATACCCTACAATCTCTGCAGATAGCCATACACACGTGCTTCTTATAATAAAAATAATTGGGATTTGACCTTCCAGTCAGTCAGTAGTCCAGTACGAAATTATATAAAATCAATTGTGTTATCGTGTTTACAAGGCAGCTTTAATATATTTCTATTCGGATGATGGACATTTCTGACATCAGACATCAGACATTCTAATCCTCAGGGTATTAAGATCAATCCAATTAAATTAGGATGCGAGGAAACTGTCACATTTTCTTATAGAACTACTACTTAATTACGTTTAAATTTAGTCAACTTTGTAGATTCAAGTCCCACTTAATAGTAAGGACCTACAAAACTAATGGCTGTGACTGTGTAATTCTGTGTCTACCCCCTCTGAGATACGCGCGTATCTCCGTTGTATTTTTATAAGTATGTAATAAGTATTTTATATATAGGTAATGTATTAAATATATCCACACACTCATATAAATAACATTACACTTTTTTGTGTAGGTATACTTAAAGTAGACATAATTAATACCGCCTCATTACCGAAATGTTGTTCAAACAAGAAAATTGGAGAAAAATATTCTGTAGTTCAAACACATAGTGTTTGCACAACTGGGTGACATGTGCAAAGGTCTTCACGAACAAACAGACATGAAAGGAAATTGATTATAGTCTGATAGCTCAGGTGTTTGTGAACATTTGTGACAGCTGTTTTGTACTAAATGTTGGATTACTCATGCTGTTATTGAAGATAGAGGTATGTCGAGAGAGAATGCAGCCGAAAGCGTTAAAACTATTGACAATTCGCTACATCAGGACAACATTCAATAAAGTAGGATAACACAAGAGCCAATACTAGATTCTGTTAAGGGTACATTGAACATTTAGCACCTTTGTGTATCAGGACAACATGCAATAAAAGTAGGATATCCCTTGGGATATCGCTTAGTGAACCTAGTATTAGACCTTGGCCTAATACTAGGTTCACTAAGCGTGCAATGAACATCTAGCATCTTTACCTATCAGAGCAATATTATGCAGTAGAAGTAGGTTCTTACAAAGACTAACATTAAGTACATTGAACATTCATTTTGGATTTTTAAATGGGGTTTGAAAAGGAATATCTCGAGGCCGTCAAGCATAGAGTCACCATTTTTGTTACGTTAATATTAAATATGGTGGTTTATAGTAACAGTATCTCAATCTAGCTTACCAACAAGCGGGTTAAAGTACATTTGGAGAGTCACAATAAAACAATATGGTAGCTATAGGTATTAGGACAAATTCCAGTAAAATTAGGATACCACAAGGTACAATACTAGGTCCTTTTCAGCTTTGTATGCAGAAACTGCTTGTGAATCGATTGCTCACAATCGTCCTGAATTTTCATCCCTGGATAGGTAGTGTCTTGTTTGAATTTCCATATAGATATATACTCGTAAGTCCTGATAAATTATGTTTAAGTTGATGCCAAATAATATTGACGTATTCTGTGTTTAAAGAAGATACGGGATAAGTATAACGAGCCTGATATCAGGCTGGTTTGTTTTCTAGATCTGTTGGTTTTCACTTTATAGTGGACAATAAACATATTGCCGCTACCGGGCACAATTTATTCAGCGTTGTGTATTAAAAACCTACAGCCTGAATTCCTACAGCCAGAACTGATGTACAAACCTGCAATCTCTTCAATCCTGACCAAAATCAAACAAGATTGAATTGCTGTGAGAGTGGCCCACAATCGCTAGACGTCGTCACGACTTACCACCAGGCGGGCGGCGTCAATTTGGCAAACCAAATATTAAAAAAAAAAAACGATAAAACTGTTCCTACACAAAACAAACCAGTTTTAGTATTTAAATACTTTGGAATATTCATGTAGAAAACAAAATAATTGCTAATGAACGTTAGTTGCAAATTGCAGCAGAATACACAAAGGAGTCAGAAACTGTGCGGTTCCGCATTTTACAAAATGTATTGTGTGTTGCAGTGTGTATTGTCCTTATGAGTCATACAACTAAGATATTGCTGGTTGCAATGCATGCAGTAATTTATGAGTTTACTTAGCATGCACACTTTCATAATGTACTTAATTATTATGCACTTATTATTCATATTCAAAGAAGCTAACTTATGTTTTGTTTTTTTTTGGTAACTTCTTGTTCATGGTTTTTTGGTAGTTGTAATTTAACTTTATGACTATATAGAACATACCTTAACTTGATATTATTAATTTTATGTGTATAATGTATTTTTTTCACAGTTTTATAATCCCCGCTATTTATTGAACACTTCTCACAGCATGTACCATAAAAATGTTAACTATTCATAGCAACAGTACAATTGAAATCTATTTCTTACACGTAGTTAATCAGTTTGACCCATTTCGTTATATCGGTACGCAATACGTGTTCGCATAGACAATAGCGACTACCACGATAGCTACCGTTAGCAAACACTTTCTATTGATATTCTAAATTCAAAAAATAAATCTCGTTGGTCATAAATATCAGAGTAACCATAGATAGTTATCAATATAGCTGAGAAATTAATCAAAACCGTAATTATAATGAAGAAACGATTTTATTCTATTTTGTTTCGAAGACTTATGACCCAATAAATCTTATATGTGGTACCATTTATAAGTTGTAAGTCTTAATATAACCTCGAAACTCGTATTTGATTTCATGTGTACAAGGTGGTTTTAAATCGGTTATTCTTCATATCCAAGGTTGATATAATTTGAAACACTTCTTGGTACTGGTAAATGATTATCGTTACCTATGGATTTTTAATCTTGTTACCACCCACCCGGATGGTAAGGGAGACGAAGAAAAAAACCTAAGAAGACGATATGACAGTAGATTTACAGAGTTTTCTCATACCGTGCTATACACAGCACAGCATAGCATAGCTATATTATTATGACTTTGGTCGTAGCCAGCCTAAAAATCATAAGATCACCAGTTTAAACTTATTTTTCACTACACGGTACCAGATTAGTGGGGTAATTTGGATTTATTTACAGAGTGGTTATCAACTTTTTACCCGGTAACAATGGCTTACCCCTATTACATGTGACTTAAAGTTACTAGCAAAGAGTGGGTGTGTAATACACCTCTGTCTCTCCTCGGGGATATGGCGTGATGTATCTCCGGGGTAACAGATGTATTGACACAAAACATATCCAATTACGACACCTTACCATACTCGCCAAATCCATACGTAATTTAACATATATGCCTAAAGCCAGTTCAATCTGGTTATATCAACCTACTTTATAATCTTCCTTTTTGCAAATTATTTGCAATATCAACGTGTCAAGACAAACCAATTTATACTTTGACAATGTAGATTATTAGTTTCTTTTCATGATTGCGGTAGTAGTAGTTACGCCGTTATGTTGCTAAATATTAATCTATTCAAATAATATTTTAGTTCTCGTGATAATAAATAAAGTCAGTATGGAGGTCAGGCTCGGTGTTATCTCGACCAGTCTGTGTATTGTATTATTAATGTGTTTTAATGTTTATTGAGTGTCGGATGTTAGAAGCATCCATCCCTACGGTAGCCTCGCCGTAGGTACCTACTATTTGCTTCATAGGTCTTACACAGAAATATAATTTAGCCTAATTAGGTTCCGTAGTAAAAGTTTCGGAACCCATATGACGTCATGTCCGTCCATCCGTCCTCATCTTAACTCCCAAACGGTTAGTGCTAGAAACATGAAACGTCCGAAACTTTACCCGCTTGACAAATTGTACACCTTCTAATACCTTGAAGTATTGAATCTATATATTAAAAAACCGCATCAAAATCCGTTGCGTAGTTTTAAAGATCTAAGCTTAAATAGGGACTGACATACAACGGAAGTGACTTTGTTTTCATTGGATTGTTATTTAAAAACATTATCGATATGTGGTGCACCTGCCGATTAACGGACGAGGCTTTGGCAAATATAAGTATACGGCAATAGGTATTCAATAAGATATTCAATAAGGTAAATAAGGAGATACGTTCATACCTTCCCCGCTGAGTTCTGAAGTGTGCGGCGAGGGCGCCGCAAACTTATCTACGACCTCCATGATCGGTGCGTGAGCCTTACAGAACCAGGTTAGAAGAGTCGCTGAACGCTGTCGGTCAGGAAACTGTTCCCCTCATCAACGCATGATTAAACCATACCCAAACGACGCGGGATTTTCATCCCGACCCCCGAAGAGGCCACATAGGTGGCCAAAGTCTGCCAGGCGCCACTGGGGATACTTACTGGTGCATACCAGAGACGCTCGGCAATGGACATAGGAGCGACCACGGCCCTGGGGTGCGGGCTTCAAAAAAAAGAAGTTCCTCGAGATCACACCAATAATAAATAAAAAATATAAAACTACAGAGTTGTATTGGCCTTTTTTATTATTCCGTCGACCAATGCTTACTTTCCTAGGCCCCTGTGTGGTGTTGGGTCGGGTATTATCCCGCATCGTTAGGGTGAGTGAATCTGCGTGCAGGGCTGAAGCCCCTCAAGTACTCGTACGTACTAGCAAAACAATTTTGCAAATCGGTTACAGAGCCGTTACTGAACAGTAACTATTGATTTACTGAGCCTATTCAATGCAATCGCACAATTAAATCTTTTATCTTTATAATATTAATATAGATTTCAAAGAATAACTCTGCCTTACACCTGTATGTACACCAGGAAATGATATGCAAAGAGTACAAGTGCTATATCAACACTCATTATCACCATGAGTAGTTAGAAGTAGGTACGAGCTCGTGACGTCAGACAACTGACATTGGAAGCCGCACGTGTAACCTAAATTATACTAATTTGAAATTTATCTCAACTGCCTTTTATCTAAAGGCAACAATATAAATATATGGATTAAAGAGCATTTTTTATCTTAATACTTATTTATCTGTAGTTTGTATGGAGAGGTCAAGGAGTTGTGAGATTATTCAATGATGTAGTTTTAAGTATGAATGTTTTGTGTCCAAAGAAGATATTCTGATAGAACAAGCCTGGTATCTAGGGGTTTTCAACTTCGTACCAAAGGGACCAACCCTTTGACATGATCCTCAAATTATATCAGCCTAACGCTCTGTCCACAGCTGAACATAGCCATCTCTCGTTAGTTTTCAGTGTGGCCGGTCCAATGCCACCTGTATCCAACGAAACTCAGCTGTTTTCACTAGGTCGTCGGCCCATTTGTTAGGTAGATTAATAAATAATAAATAATACTTTATCACTACGTTATTATAAATAAATATAAAAATATAATGTTTTATTTATTTAATTAATGTTACGTGTAACGCCCAGGACTTTAATTGGCTGTGCCATAGCGGCTGGCAAGTAAGATTTTGTTGCCTTTAATCAACATTTCTTCGCAAGGCAACGAGTTTCATTTTTTTTCCGAAATTACAATATAGCTGCTACTTTTTATTATAATTTATAATTTAAATTATAATTCATTGGGCCATTTTGGACATAACCCATTATAAATGTGCCCGGTGACGGCCAATAGGCTTGTCCCCTATTACGTGGGACTAAAATACTGGCAAATTGTGGGTGTGTAATGCACCTCTGGCTACCCCTTCGGGGATATAGGCGTGATATGTGTATATGTGTGTGTGTGTGTTTATTTCCAGTAACAAGACTCATGGGGTTAGTAACAATGCTTGCTTTAAACACATTTACAATTGTTTTCATCCATTAATGTTTATTTACAGTGCCGTTTTCCGATGCAACAGTGTCGGAACATTTTTACTTAACGTGAACAAATCGTCGAAAGATAATTTCTTTCGGCCACAGGTTATTATCCATAAACAGATGCTTCTTACTTTGCGACACTAAAACTTTAAACTCATTGTAGTTACACTGGCGTCTAATCGATATTTTTTTCAAGTGTAACTTTCACCTCTGTTTTTCTCTGAATATAATTATAAATAAAACAAAGTCCTCCGTAGCGTAGTTTGCAATAAACTCAAAAACGACTGCACCAATTTTGCACTAATGGATACAGTGGTTCTTGAAGAAGGTTTTACTATAATAATTTATATAATATTTTCCGTGGCGTGGTCGGAAGTGTACCCGCTTTCGACGTCGGAGTCCCGGGTTCGCTTCCCGGTCGGGACAAACTTTGTGTGATGACAAGTACATTTGTGCCGAAGTCTAGATGTTTCCTGTATAATGTGTATTTATTTACAAAAAAAAATGTATATAAGTACTCGTATTTATATCAGTTTATCTAGTACTCATATCACAAGCTCTGCTTAGTTTGAGACTAGATGGCGTTGTGTCAATTGTCCTAACATATTTATTTATTATATTTATTTTGGATATAATTTCCAGCTTTTCACTAAATAAAAGTAATAAACATTATAAGAAAACAACATTTAAATTTTTTCTCTGTATCTCCGCCTATCTGTCTGTTTGGTCCGACTAATATCTGAAATGGCTGAACTGATTTTAACGGGCATTCACTGGCAGGTAGGTGATATTATTAGAAGTTCGAGTAACTTAGGTTAGTTTTTATTGCGAGAATGTGTTCCCATGGAAGTAATATCTTAGCTGATGTCCGCGTGGAATATTTTTTTATATCATCTCATCATCCGCCTGCCTTTATCCCAATTATTTGGGGTCGGCGCAACATGTTTTCATCTTCCATATATCCCTGTCACACGTCATCTCCTCAGTCACTCCTTTCCTGGTCATATCCTCTTTCACGCATTCTATCCATCTTTTCTTGGGCCTACCTCGAGTTCTCAGGCCATCTACATTCATACTTTGCACCTTTCTTACCACGTTACTTTCCTCTCTTCTCATAACATGTGCATACCATGATAGCCGTTCGCTTCACACTTTTTCATTTACTGGGGCAACTTTCAAACTTCCTCTAATATACTCGTTCCTTACTCTATCCATCCTTGTTACACCAAACATCTATCTTAACATTCGCATTTCCGCTACATGCAGTTTTCGTTCATCCCTGGCTTTTACGGCTTTTAGTTTTTTAGATCATCTATCAATTAATAATATTCGTCTAGCTAGTGGCACCCTCTGCTAATCTATTGTGTTTATCTGCGGATAACGCTGTGGGTTGCGATATTGCGTACTCTAAGAAAATTTTATTTTCAAATTTCGTGTTCAATATTATGTCAAAAGTTTGTTGTCCCTAATTAAATTAAATAATAAATAAAAATCTCGTTAAAATCGGTTACGCTATTTCAGAGGTTAGATCAAGCAAACAGATAGACGGACAGAGAGACAAAAAATTTAAAGTTTTTTATTTAATGTTTATTACAAATTTCAGATGCATTTAGTGAAAAGCTGTTATTTCATAGTTACATTAATATGTCAGTCTAAAATGATTTCAAGTCATTTAATGGTAAATCTCTAATATTAAGTTGAAATAGTGAGCCCTTTCTCTTTGTTCAGTAATATTTGCAGAATGTACCGCAATTTCCTCTCTCCTGTCACACCGACAAATAACGTTCTGTCAAAGTTATGAGATAGTAACAAAAAGGTGACATATATGGATCAACTAATTGTTCAGACACAGCAGTTCCTTAGAAAGTTGTCGCAAACGAAACCACACAAAAGGAGTCAAGTAAATACTGACACTACATAGATAATGTGTGGGAATTGTAGGGTATGTATGACTATGTTTTCAACAACAACTAACTTTCTTTTTACATGTACCATTTCCTTCTTTTTTATAAAAAAAAAATGATTTACCGTTGGTTTGTCTCGCTAAAACTCGAGAACGGCGGAACCGATTTGACTAATTTTGGACTTAGATTTGGGTTTTAAAATAATTAAAAGAATTTGCGTCAGTGGATGATAAAAACTACTTAAGAATGAACTTATTATTAGACAATTTTCAATAGAAGAAGATTGAAATCGCTACATTATAAAACAAAGTCGCTTCCGTCCGTATGTATGCTTAGATCTTTAAAACTACGCAACAGATTTTGATGCGGTGTTCACCAATGGAGAGAGTGGTTCTCGAGGAAGGTTTTTTGATTACATAACTTGTCAAGCGGCCAAAACCGCGGGCGTCCGCTATGACTTTACACGATCTATTGTAAATACTGTTAGTACGAGTAGGCATATAAAATAATTAATTTTATGTACCTACTTTTAATTTCAGGGTTACTGAGGATAAATGACTAAAAGCCATCACCCTAGCCTTTTCCCAACTCAGTTGGGGTCGGCTTTCCAGTCTAACTGCGATGCGGTTGAACTTCGATATTTTCCGTGGAGCGACTGCTTTCTGTTTTTCACAACCACAATGGCTAAAGTAATGTACAAAAAGTCTCTCTAAAAATTATGGTCACAATATTCTACTATCAGGCAAGTAGATAGCAAAGTAAAACAAAAAGAGGTACATATTGTGTATGTGTGTGTGTGTGAATGTTTGTATGTCATCCGCTCATTAATAAATGCTAATGACTGACTTTGTGAGTACTTATTAGTATTTTTTGTGCATTTAGATCAACAGGCATCGAACCCGCATTTTAATATATCAGAACAAAAATGTCATGTCAAAAAACATGTCAAAAAACAACACAAATATTCGTTATTATTCCCAAGCGCGGTAGACAGAGTCGTTCTGTTACTGCCATATTTTGATAGTCACTATTGACTCCACGTAATAGGGAACGATCCTATTGTCGTTTCCAGGCTCTATGGGTACTTTACCAAAGTCTCTTCCTTCGGCCAGAAGTCATGACTTGGGCTTTAGATACGTTAATAAAGTCCCTGAGCACTTTTTATTAAATCAAAGTACTATCACTTTGTAAATGTAAAAAACCCGATTTGTAAAATAACTTCAAATTACTGAAATGGGTTCATATAATTCTAGAAATGGGACCAAAAATTAAAATAGGAGAAAACAAGTTTCAAAATCGATTCACCTAGTCAAAAGATATCAGTGATTAGATATCTGGTTACAATTATTAAAAAAAAAACGACATTTGTTGTTTTACAGGCAACAGAAATACATCATCTGTCAAAATTTCAACTCTCTAACTTTCACGGTTCATGTATATACAGTCCAAGACAGACGGACGGATTGACAGCGAAGTCTTAGTAATATAGGGTTCCCTTTTTACCGTTTGGTTACGGTACCCTAAAAATACAGTCGAATTGTGAACCTCCTTTTTTTGACATCGGTTATAAAGAAATCCGATACAACCAAAACTACTCTATGTAGTGCCTGCATGGGTAATATAATGAGATCAGCAGTATCACAGCTGGGCCTCTAACCCGCGACCCTTTATTGTATGTTAAGTGTCACTGAGTCACTCCGATATCGACTGATAAGTACCTAGTGTAGACAAACTGACGCCGCGATAACGAACTTACTTGTATTACATTCATCAGCATTCACTGAGCCTTTTCCCAACTTAGTTGGGGTCGGCTTTCCAGTTGGACTGTGATTCGGCTGAACTTCGATATTTTCTGTGAAGCTACTGCCATCTGACCTTCTCAACCCATGGGCGATATCGAGTTCTGTAGTTAGACCGGTCGGATTTTTGAGGGCTCCAACTACCCCTAACGACTGCCATAGATGTTCGTATGACAACCGGGACCGAAGGCTTAACGTGCTCTCCGAGGCATGGAGGGGTCTCAGTATCTTAAGAAATGGTCACCCATCCTAAGACCGGCCTGACTAGATGTTGCTTGTAATTACATTATTATTCCGAAAGTATATTTAGTAGCTCTTTACTAGGACGAATATCCAAACGGCACAGTTAGGATCTTACCAGATTAGGCTAGGGTAGAGGGGTGAACATGAACATGTCGTATGGTGAAGGGAGCGCTGACTAGTCGCAAGATGGCCACCCTAAACAACTGAGTCGCAGTCGCCTGCAATGTGTTCACCACTTTATCACACTATGGACGTGGCGATGACGCGCGGCGCCCTCACGGTGAATCGATGGAGTGCTTACTATCCAGATCTCCTCTTTTTTTACGAAAAATTTGCTTTGGTTGTTAGGAGAACGAAAAATAATTGCGTTGCAGTTGCGTTAAGAACTTCGTTACTGACTTGGGCTCCCTCGACCGCACAACCTTTTCTTATATCATAAGGTTCACCAAATTCACGCCGCCTCATAGCCCTCAACTTGACGACCTAGTGATGTGCCTCTTCACGCTCCGCTTAGAACACGTAGGTACGCAGGCAGGACGTTCCAGGCACGGCAGAGAAACGAACCTTTAAAACGCTCAGTTCTCACGAAGATCTTTTCCACAGTATGAGAGTCGCTATGCCCCGGCACGCGTTGTTCGATATCCAAAACTTTACATGTTGGAATACTAAAAGAGGTTATCTTTTATGTTCTGTGGTCGTACCACATATTACTTTCTTTTTAGTGACGGTTTTAGAGTTGTGAATACTCAGGCTTTGCAAACCGTCGTACAATATAGGTATATCCTCGTAGGAACGGGAAAGACGATAATTCAAACACAATTCTACATCTCTAGATATATTTTTCAGCAAGTCGAAGAGTATTCTTTTCCCTAGTTTACCATCATTTTAAACCTATTAGTTAACGTTTGCTATTCTAATGAATCTGATCTTTAAGTACTTTCTTTAAATTGAAAGTGTTTCAAGTACCTACTCGTATATAGTGTAAGTACACAGATATCGATAAAACACGGTTTTATATGGATGTCTGTGGTACCTATTACAAGTAGGTACTTACATAATTACTATTTAGTTATATACGACTATAACGAGTATATTTGTCAAAGCAATGGTAAGTATGATGTTCAAACTTTTTCATATAATAGCCTTATTTTCGCTAAAATAGAAGACATTAAAACGTCGACATATGTTTTACCCCTACACGAGGTATTCTCAAGACTGTCTGTGTGAATAGCATACCATTGCTTTGTCATGGACTTTCGCCAGGTAACGCCTGATTCTATCCAATATTTGAGTATATTTGTGATTTAGTGTGAAAGATTTAAATCATTAGGTACATTATCTAACAAGTATTTAGTCATGATAATGTACTTGACTCTGGAAAAATATTCCATTTAAATCGACATAGGAAAACAACATTTACTACGAGTATATTAATGCAAAATAAACCTTATTTAAAAAAAAAGAAGTTCTATTATCGACAGTTAATTTTAATGCAAATTAACAATTGAATTAATTTGAACTTTGTGATTAACACTAATAAGGTAGAAAATAAATTGATTCGCATACACACAAAAATAACATGTTTACACTACAAAGGCTTACGTAATGTTTAATTTTTTTAATTCATTCTACGGATAATGTTATCTCTTTCTCAATTTGAGGAACTGTATTTTACTTCTCATTTAAAAATATTGTTGATAAAAATAATTGAAAATAAAATAAATGTGTGGTCTTTGGGACAGAATCATAGAAAAAAAATTACACGTGAACTGGATGTAGTCAATATCGATATACAGAGTGTTTCAATATTCAGTGTCTGTATAAATAGCTGAATACAATAGTCGGGAATGTGTTATTAATTATTATAAATTCGCTCAAATCATGTCATGTTCATTATGTTCCTGAGAAGAGCGAGACACCCACCGCGAGTAAATCCAGGCCTAATGATGTACCTAATACAGTTCAAAATCTAAAGATTTCATAAATTCGTTTAATTATATGACATTTAACTGTCATTTTTTATTACTAGTTCTTGAAGAGGAGGGAAGAAAATGACACCAGTTTTAGCTGTAGTTACTATTTTTATTCATTAATGTGAACGAAAATTTGCGATGTAATAGGACGCAATGCACCCGTGAAAACGCAATGTGGATGTGTAATGCGCCTATGCCTCTCCGCCCCCCCTTCTAATCCTGCATCCTTCGAGGATTTAGGCCTGATTGTATTAATTGGGACTGCAAAAGATGTGTGTTAACTTAGCTATAAGCTTGTGCTATGCGATCTAGACAACTGATTTAACATTCTTATATATTTCTAAATACATAAATAATAAATAAAGAAAACACTCTAACTCCGAAACAAAAATTTGTGGATAACTGTTTCATGTGTCGAAGAATAAGAATATTATTTTTCCAAAATTATTTATCATGAACCTGTATAAAGAACTGTTTCCACGCTCCGGCCGTTCGCCTTGAGCCGACAACAGCTACGATAAGACGACAATGTTCCTTTGCTAAAACTTAAACGTGCCTGAACAGAGAGTCAAAGGTTACTTCCTTGAAACTAACAATTGATTCTACTCCAGTGCACTGGAACTCGGGATCTGATAACCAGTGTACTCAATTACCAAGTTATTTTTAATCACTAAGTACTTACTATTAGGAATATCAATGAGTAATGTAACGTAGGTACATAATAAATAAATAAATAAAATAAATAAATAAATATTGTTGGACATGCTCACACAACGTCATCTAGCCCAAACTAAGCTATGAGCTTGTGCTATGGGTTCTAGACAACTAATAAACATACTTATATATTTCTAAATACATACATAACATACATAGAAAACTCAAACTCCGAAACAAACATTTTTGGATCACACAAATATTAGATTCGACCCGGGAATCGAACCCGTGACTCCGGAGTCGAAGAAAGCCGATATAAACTGTAAAGGTTGTTTGGTAGGGAATCATTTAAATAGGGGTATATCGATTGATAATTTTTTTCAGGGAGATCCCTAAAATCCTAATTAACTAATCCTTAAAAGGCTTCTTAGGGTTCTGTAAACGGGAAACCTATTTTAACCGCTATACGTCCGTCCGTCTGTCACCAAGCTTGTATCTCATGAACCGTGATAGTTAGACGGTTGAAATTTTCACATAGAATTTCTGGTGCCTCTATAACAACAAATACTAAACTAGGTACGCAATGCATGCTGCTGTTGCAAAAAACTGAGCGAAGTGTTAAAATTTCGAACGACAACGATTTATTTTTTTATGTTCAAACTTTTTTTGTTTTTTTTTGTTCTAAACTACCCTCACGCCACACGTTATCACTGTGGTAAGTTTGAAGAAGATCGGTTCAGGCGTTTAGGAGGAGTATGCGGACAAACGAAATACATGAGTCGCCTTAAATTGAGCTTCGCTCACTTCGCTCAAAAATAGAATATAATAAATATTTAAGAAGGCTCCCATAGAACAAACGTGATGTGTTTGCAGCTTTGGTGCGGAACCCCTTGTGCACGAGTTCGAATAGCACTTAGCGGATTTTTTTATCTCTTACTAGTTGATTACCCTGACTCCATTTCTGTGCTATGGTTTTCTCGATCCTAATTCCTCGAGAACACACTTAGTAGTTTTAGTAGTACTAGTAGGGTAAATATAGAGCTATGTAGTTAACAGTATGTGTGTGACATTACCTCTATCGTTATAGTTTAGTGTGTCGTGTTATCTTTGCCCATTAACTATCGCCAACAAACTGAACGAAATCTACCAGTTCATTTAGGTTAATGCTGTTTTTAAGTATCTAAGTTATAAGAGATCTTAAAACTACCTTTCTTTTTTTTATTTTGTTCCCTCATTATATTTCGACTGGATGAACAGATTTTGTTTTAGAGTTTTCGAAACGAAGATCTCTTATACAACAGTAATGTCCGTCCGTGAACAACTTTCAACTCGAGAACGGTAAGAGCTAGAGACTCAGTGTAAACGCCAAGCGACTTAGCATAGTCAAAACCCCCTAAAATGAACTTGACCTTTGACCTCTGATCTCAAGGTCAAGGTCAAAACGAGTTCAAATCGAGAACGGTAATAGTTAGAGACTCAGACTTATTTTTGATTACATTCTGACAATTATTTGGTCCATTCCGGTAATTACGAGTAGAAGTCGGTTTATGTGTCCATTTTTGACCTATTTTTTATTATACTACTTAGTAAAGAGTAAGTACATGGCCCATCTGATATTGTAACCTTATGGGCGTTTTCACATTGCACGATATCGTGACGATATCGTGCAATGTGAAAAGAAGGTAGCGGATAGCAAAAAGCAATCGTAAGGCGCGGTGTGAAAGAGCGCGGGGCTGAAGCGATAGCTTCGGATAGGCGTGGATAATAAGGTGGTGCTGTTGGTCATTTAAAGTTAGCAAGCTTCTATTTGTTTAAAGAATACACAATCATATCCCACTATTAGTTATTTTAATATAAATACTTATAAATATAGTTCAATTGTAAATACATAAGAAGCTCCATTGAATGTAAGAGCATTAACCTCTTCACAGACAATTAATATTTATTAGTAGCCATTTATTTGTCAAGATGTAAAAGAACTGTAAAAGACTACCTCGGTGGCACAATGGTACTATGTACGGACTGCCACACTCGAGGTCCCGGGTTCGATTCCCGGGTTTGTTGGATAATGTATAATTCTCTTTAGAATTTTATCCAGATTATTATCCTAGAGTCTGGACCTTGTGCCCGGTAAATGGCAATAGGCTCGCCCCCACACTGAAAGTTCATCATGATGTCCACAAACCCACTGACTAAAAATCTGACAATTATTTTGCTGGGTATTGTTTTAATTTTATTATTTATGCAAGCTGCTCCTGTACCGTGGCTGCCCGCGCTCCTTCTTAACGCACAACATATTGGTTCTGTGCCCCTGTGTCGCTCGAGTTGAGTCACTATTAAATAGTATTTACTGACTTTAGCAGTATTCTTCAAGAGCGAAAAAGAAAAGTCAATGACTTTTCCTATTTATACATAGAACAACGTGCGTATACAATGTGGGCTGAATCTAAATATAGTATGAGTTTATTGTAAATTTATAACAATCACAAGTTCTTTTTTATTAGGGTACCGTACCCAAGGGGTAAAACGGGAACCCTATTACTGAGACTTCGCTGTCCGTCCGACCGTCCGTCCGTCCGTCTGTCTTGCGATGTATCTCATGAACCGTGATAGTTAGCAAGTTGATATTTTCACAGATGATGTATTTCTGTTGGAACTATAACTAGGAGCTGCGGTCGCTGCCGTGGTACTGCGCTGCAGCATGCAATTGAGCGAAGCGACTATTTCTATTAAGGCAGTCATGCTTGATTTTTGAGTGAAAAAATCATGAAAATCGGTTGTTGACATATTTTTGGTCAATGACTTTTTTTGAGGGTCCTAAATCTAATTTCGGTCTTTAACAAAACCTGCTCCTGAGAATGCTTGATTTTTGAGTGAAAAAATCATTAAAATCGGTTGGGTAGTTGTCGAGAAACAATTTCACATCGAGTTGCATTTGAGTTACCTAATAAGGAGCTCCGTTCGCTTCGCTCAACAACTAATACTAAAATACTTTCTAAAAAAAAAAAAAGAGAAATTAGTATTTGCCATCATATAAATAAACGCATAATTTTCATGACGTGCAATAAGTCTTAATAAAAAAAACACTAAAAAACAATATATGTACTTATTGGTAATATTTTTTTTGCCGTTTTTGTTGTGTTGAAAAATTAACTTACTGTTATAGGTTCGTATTTATTAATAGATACCTACCAAGAAGGTAGGTTAGTTTGAATTGAATACGCTGCGTAGCTATTGGACCGATTTGAAAAATTAGTTCTTCTATGTGAAGCTACATAGTAACATAGACTAATAACATTACGCTTCAATAAATAGGAACGGAGTAGGAATCAAAATGTTGCCAGAACCACGTTACCACGCGGACAAGTTCTCGATTGTCTATAAAATGATTACAACGTTCTTAGCTAACGTGCTCGCGCACGTCGCCGGGCAACAGCGCGGTGCTCTGGTGGCCTTTCCTGTCATTTGCCTGCTCTATTCAAGGCTCGTATTGAGGTTATATGTATATCAAACTATATCTTGATTTATTTATTTCATTGTGAGTTGACTTATCATTTAATTATTTACCTATGGCTATTGCCATATTGTGGTGGTATACTATTGTTATTAACTGGTAAATAGTAGTAAAATTTTAAAAGCACTTTGACAGATCTAATATTAAACCAGTTAAATATTTAAAATAATCATGAACACAGTTCATTTTAGTAAACACAATCAAACCATTGTCTAAATTTTAAAAGTATAGTTTTCTACAACGACAAATTTTATTGTAAATTTATCAAAAACCAGCATAAAGCTAAATAAACACTGGTCCTTCACATACGAGGTACGCCACGCGACTTGGGATACAGCGACACACTGGTACGACGTCTTACAACGTCTGACGTTTACGTTATCTTACGCGCTATGACACTTTAAACGTGTGTGACAGCGTCGTACGCGTGGTATAGCATGGGAACACGCGAATGACGCGTAAGACAGCGTGGTGAATGACCAGTGTGTTCGTTACCACACAAATTGTATAGGCCAGATCCTGTTCAGATATCATAATGCGTGGTGCACTTCGCATGTGAAGGATGAGTTTGCCCGTCCCTTAATGGTTTCATGTACCTAACAGTAGGTAATTGTACTACTGTATAATCTATGCAGTAGGTATAATATTATGCTAGTGGTTCGCCCAGCTTTTCTACGGGTAGGACAGTAAACCTAGCAAACACAAGAGGTAAGGTATCTTCTTAACATTATTTGGGTTTTATACTCATATTATCAAACAGCAGAAGCGCCCGTGGCTTAGGTGTTAGACTTGCATTTGGGCGATGTTAAAACAAGTACTTTTATCTTAGCTGGAGGTGTTAATAGAAGAAAAGAGCACATGATTAAACATTTTTTGTTTAAAAATAAAGTGGTTTCCCGGATCACACACACAGACATAGATACGACGGCAGGCCTATTTCACTCGCCTAACAATCGCTAAAAATACGTGACGTCAGCGACAACTTGAAATTCAGTAAGGGTTGTCTCTTGTTTGTGACACGGCATTGACCATAGAGTTGATATTGAAGCATTAACGTCATAATTATTGGTCAAATTATGCTGGTACTTTACTGACAACCCTAACGTTCGAATTATGTTCTCTGTAAACGAAAGAAAATGCGTTAATTAACGTCGGAGTGCAAGTTCTGTATGTAAGTACTATTCCCTATTCTGTGACGAACGGCAATATTGTGCAGTATGGTCTTAATATATTGACGGCTAACTCACTCAGCCAAGAATCTCGCCTGCTTTAATTTATGCCCATTTTTCACCAGTAATATTGCCTCTAGCCAGAAATTGCCAGTCTCATCCGATGATCAAAAGGTGCATCACTTCGATTCAGGTAAGGTTATCTATATCTAGGCCAATAGTGTTGGTACCATGAAAAGTAAACCGAAAGGAGGAATCCAGACATCGATCAAAAACTACTTAATGGACTTTAGTTCGAGTCCTACATAGTGACTTCGACTAAAAAAGTGAAGGAATCGCTTTAAATCACTTAATTTCGAAGACCAAACTGATAAATTTATCATTAGGAAATGCATTATTGCCATTAATATATTAATAAATCATTATGTCAAAGGATTTACATAACTAATAGTGGCGCGAGTCTTTTGCACTCTTGCGCATGTGTGCGTGTTGCGCTCACAAAATTTCATTGAACGTAATTGTGCCAAGGTCGTGTGTGAATGAACTCGAGTGAACGCATGTGTGTGTAAGTACAGTCGATTACATAATAATATATTTTTTATTTATTTTATAATTAATCTATTTTGCATTTTATCTATGAAGCAAGATTACTTTTTTTTTATATTGGGTTCGTCAAATTGACGGCACCCGCCTGGTGGTAAGTCGTGACGACGTCTAGCGATTGTGGCCCACTCTCACAGCGCACAATACTATAGAGAGTGGCCCTCAACTTGACGACCTACTGATGTGCCTCTTCACACTCCGCTTAAAGAACCCAGGGTTATATGTGGGAGGAAACACGTGCACAGGCAGGGCGTTCCAGGCCACTATCGTTCGGCAGAGAAACGAACGTTTAAAACGTTCGGTTCTCGCGAACATGCTATCCACTGTGTGGGGTTGGCATCTCTGCCCGGCACGCGTTGTTCGGGATCAGAAGGAAGAGGGTGGGATCAGATTGAAGAGCTCTTCAGAACACTCGCCGTGGTAAATACGGTAGAATGCGGCCAAGGAAGCTATTGTTCGGCGCTGAGCTAGCGGCTCAATGCTTCCCGTTACCTCCGGACAATCTATAATACGGATAGCCCGTCGCAACATAGCGTCGAGAGCGTCCAGCAAATACTTCGCGGAGCCGTCCCAGAGGTGAGAGCAGTATTCGACGCAGGGTCTAATCTGCGTCTTGTACAGCAGACACCTCTGGTGCGGTGTAAAGAATCGCTTTACCTTATTCAGTATTCCTAGTTGTTGTTACTAGCTGTTGTATGTTTTCCCACATTACACTTCGTAATATTTAGGCCTTAGACCTTAGACTTTAACACATAACAGTATAACCTAGCAACATCCTTATGTTACTAAAAATAAACGCTGTTGTTTGTTATGATTTATGATATTTCCTAATTAAGTCGCGTCCGTTTTGATACAACTGCATATGCCATAAAAGATAATAGGTCATTTATCATGATCATTTAATTGGAATCAGTGCTAAATCATAAAGAGTACTTTTGTTATTATTATACAACACAAATGGGGCACTATGAGGCTATTTTTAATACATCAATTTAATAATTAAAGTTTGTTTTGCAATATTTATTCTATAGATATATAGAAAATAAAACTAACTGACCTGAATTGAATGTCACAGCATCGCCATCAAAATAATAATTTTCAAACCAGCCAGGAGCCTGTTAAGATATACATACAAGTTACAAAGTTTAATCCAAGTCGGTCCAGCTACTTAGAAGGTGTATTTTTTAAGTCTGCGGCCCAAGGCAGCGGCCGCCCCTACGTCCATTGCCGGTAACTCGTACACTCCTAAGTATTTCCTGTGGCGTCAGAGCGCGGCGGCAAGTTTAGGACGCGTTAGATGATACGCCCACGTGGGATAGTTTTCTCGTTCCCAATTCCCACGGGAATATTTTACCAGGTTAAAGAGTAGACTTGTTTACATCTTCACGAAATTTCATTAAAATCTCTTTTATTTGTAGTTTAGGCGTGACAACAAGAGCTAAATATTTAGCATCACTACATATTATAAAACAAACTCCTCCTCAGCATCTGTCTGTTCGTGATAAACTCAAAAACTACTGCACCGATTTTCATGCTGCTTTCACTAATAGATAGGGTTCTCGAAGAAGGTTTTATTATATAATTTGGAACGGGCGATGCCGTGGGTATCCGGTAGTTTGTAATAAAGTAAGGACTATCATTTTATAGATGCCTACATAGGCATTTCTTATCTATAGTGAGATCTCTCCTATTAGCCCTGATAGAGGAATTGTGTGATTGTACTGACATGTGTGCTATGTTCAGCTAGTTTTAGCCGTGACCAATATTTCAGTAAATCCATTTAAAAGTGACTCAGTACTTTTTTTGCCAACTGTACATGCAATCATTAGAATAAGAGTAATCATCACGTTACCAATATCGCGTGATTTTGTAAAAACTTAATGTAATCGACATAAAAATCTGTTAAAAATTTCATAATTATTTAATATTATTTTTTATTGATTGCTGATGAGAAGAAATAATTACTTTTGCTCTATTATTTGGTATATTCGCTGATGCAGTTGTCGCATCAGCCGAGTTTTAGAAACGTTTAATTGAAAAAATGTAGTGATCTTAAGATGTCTAATTAGAAGCACGTGATTACTTGGCGCCACCTAGTTGCACAGAAAATTAGATCATTAGCAAAGTGTGTATGTATGTTAGCATATTAACTTCGAGTAAAGATACATTTGAATATAAAATTCAACAGGTATATTATTTTTCTAATTCATATCTAACTTCAAGTAATCTCGCTACAAAGATTTAATAACCGATCAAGTGCGCCTCGGACTCGGGCACAAATGGTTCGGTACCAAACCGGCATAAAAATCACGTTTGTAGTATAAGAGCCCCTTAAATATTTATTATATTCTGTTTTTTAGTATTTGTTGTTACAGAGGCAATAAAAATACATCATTTATGAAAATTTCAACATTCTAACTATCACATTTCGTGAGATACAGACCGAGACAGACGGACGGACGGACAGCAATATCTCAGTAATAGGGTTCCTGTTTTACCCTTTGGGTATGAAACCCTAAAAAACAAACTTCAACAGGGTCTGTAATACATCAAAACAGCTTTCTACAAAAAAAAACTCATCAAAAGACGTAGCTTTAATGAAATTTAAAATAAAATCACGCCTGTATGCCCCAGGGGTAGGTAGAGCATAGGGTAGACATTACATATCCAGATTTTACCAATAATTTCATTGGTTCCCGGTAACGGCATTAGGCTTGCCGTTACCTGGTACCATATAGAATTGAAAATTAATAACCATTCCGTTTAGGCTAGTGACTCTGCCTAATGCTAACTACTGAACTTGGAGATCGTGGGTTCGAAGCCCACAGAGGACATAATTTTGGCTGAATAGCACGATGGTATTTTCAGCATGTATTAAGAAGCGGGACAATAACAGGTTTATTTACAATAAGAATTACAATATACAAAATAAACATAATTATAGACTAAAAATATTTACATTACAAAATATCGTTTAAAAAATCCTCCGTGTCATTGCCGACTGGGAAGGTTCCCAGAATGCTGGCTGTGTTGCCACGTTGGATGGCGATACTTATTCTTTGGGCCAGAAAATAGCCAGCCCTCTGGTCCTGAGAAGCATCGATTAGGCGTTTAGCAATGTCTCTATAAAGGCGGCGAGCACTCGGACCCCATGACCCCAGTGTCTCAACCCCAAACGGCTCAAATGTGTAATCACCTGCTAGGTTAGCATATTTACGCCGTTTAAAGCCTTCAGCAGATGCAGCAGCAGCGCCGGCACATCCGGATGTGCTTGGAAGGTGTGAAGGTGCTAAGGTGTCAACGCATGTAGCGTCCCACACCAAAGGCCTTCCCATCTTCCACGGTAGCAACGACATACCGTCCGGTCTCTTTCCATCGCTTCGTGCTAAACCATTTGGTTCACGTACGGCCGGAAGACCTGCGGTGGAAAGAGCCCTACGAATTATGTCGTTTAGAATAGCGTGCCGAGGTATACGACCTGCGCTTCTGCTACAAGAAAGGCCATGGTGTCCCAGATTATCGACGGCTACTCCACAGGTGCAATGATGCGGGGATACACAAGGTGTACCCAGCCGAAGGCAAGTGGCAATGCGGAAGGTAGTGTCGTCCAACATTGTACCGATGTTGGGCGATGGGAGCGCCTGGATCCATAACCCTGACTCCCATTCTCCAACAGCTAGTAGGTGTGCACGCTCTGAAATATTGACAGAAGTGTCAATTAGTGTAGTAATTCTCAATTTACAGAGCGGTGAATCCCACAGTCGCTGTGAGCCTAGGCGTGAGGGCAGGTCAGTGTCGGGGCAAGACATCCTCCAAGCATTTATGGCATCGGTCTTGCATCGCACCTCGGAATCAATCAGTGTATTTGACAAAATTTTCCTGACTAATTCTTCGGTGCTATGGACCGACGACAGAAATGCTGGCAGACTGACATCTGTGACTCTACGAATACCTAGCCCGCCCAAGCGAACTGGAAGAGACGCTTGGACCCAGGCCCGGTCATTAATATTTACATTTAAAATTTTACTCAAAGAATTTTGTATTAAGTTGTCTAGTCTGCCCAAAATTTCTACATTTTTCCAAAATTGTCCTGAACGGAGGGCATGTGTAAATTTGGGTACGAAAAGACAAAAACGAAGAATAGTGAAAGCTGAATGAATACTGATATTACATGACTATATATATAGACTATCAATAACCTGATCAAAATTTTGAATTTTTTCCTCGATAAAAGTGGAAATGCCATCTTCTAAAATCGGGGACCCTAGGAGGCGTAAAGAATTTTTGTCCAAAACTTTTATGTTGGGGGCCAGACAGTTGAATTTGGAGATTGTTGTTAATTTATCTGTGTTTTCAGATATAAAAATCTCACATTTATTCGGGTTCAGTTCTAAACTAATTGACTGAAACTCGTTCTTTATTAGGGCTAAATCTTGTAAAACTGTCTCTACTTTTCCCCCTAAAGTCCCGTCGTCTAGATACCAAATGTTAAATTTGGATTTTATTTTTTGAATTATTGGGTTAATGGCCAAACTGAAGATGACTGGTCCCAACGGATGGACGGAACCTGACATCCAACGGCTGAATTCAAAAGGTGGTCTTTATAAATTAATTTTGTTGGCTGACTATAGCATTGCCAAAGAAAATTAAATATTTTGGGGGTTTCTAATTTGGCCTGTGTCAGCAAGGTGTCCCTGTTTACAGAATTGAAGGCGTTTTTCAGGTCAACTTTCAAGATGACCTCTCCGTCTTCGCTACTGTCAAGGTATGTTGCAAGCACATGGATTGCGGCCTCACAACCTCCTTTTGAACCAAAACCTAATTGAAAGGGCTGAAATTTGGTAGTAAGCTCCGTACTATAAAAACGACAACAAATTTTGGCTGCCAAACGCCGCAAAGTGCTACCTACGGCAATGGGACGAATGCCACCATCCTTCTTGTTAAGGCCACATAAATTGGCCCCATACAAAATATCTGTGATGCCACTGTCCACATTGCCTGAGAGCATGAGGTTGACTAGAGCTGTTAGCTCCCTCAGAAGTGCATCACCAGCTTCCCCAGCGCTCGGACACAACAGATCCTTAAGGTGCTGTGGTGTCAGACTGTCAAGTCCACCAGCTGATCCAAAACGAAAGAAGTCAACAGCTGTGCGCACATCCTTGGCAGTAGTCTCAAGATTTTCTGTATCGTTGTTCGGAGGATCAGGGAAAGAGAGGTCAGCTGCGGATGGTGGGTTTTTACTCTGCAAGCCCGTCAAAGTTTCTACAGAATAAGGAGCCAGCACGTCGCTACTAAAAAGTAGCCTTGCCGCCCCACTGATGTCGCCTTCCCTTACTTTATTCTCTACAAGTTTCAATTTCTTGGCCTGAGAATAATCAGGGGCCGAAATGTGGATTGAATTTGAAAGAGAAGAAGTATATAATATCTTATATTAGCTTAGATATGTAAAAAATATCTGAAACATTTCATTGACAGATTGTGAACCGAATAAACTAATATTAGTCCACGCGACTGTACCGCAGCGACAGACTGCATGTTACTTCGATCTTACCTAACGCACTAGGTACACACTTCAGTACAGGTACACACATGGACTATTCTTCCCTTGTGTGTGTGTATTGCTCCTGCCAAGTTCTATTTATGAGATGCGCTCGCGCATGCCTCCCCTCCACACCACGCCACATGCTGCTCCTCCTCGTGCGATCACCTCATCGATTAATTTGTGTGCCATGCGTTGAGATTTTCAGGTAGATATTCAATATAATATAAGTCCTGTATCTTCGAAGGGGTCAGCAAATGCCGACTGTTGTCGCTTACCTGGCTCTATATTTGTCAGAGCCTTCTCCATTGATCGGCAGGTGCACCACTTACTGGTTAGGTTTGCTTAACGCTTTAACATCCGTGTTGGGAACCCCTAAACTTATGTACCACTTATTTAATTCAGAAATTTCTTTTCGTGTCCTCGATGAAAACTTTTGAAGGTTATTAAATAAGATCCCCGATTGCATCAATCAGTTCGTACATGGTTGAAAAGAACGAGTTTTAGATACGGATAGGGTTCTTTGTGGCAGGTAAGAGAAGAGTTGTGTATTTACTCTATAGGCTGGAGCGACACGATTGACACCAGAGACACGATCGACACGAGCGACACGATCGTCACGAGGGACACGATCGATACGAGCAACACGATCGGCACGAGCGACACGATCGGCACGAGCGACACGATCGGCACGAGCGACACGATCGGTCTTAGGCACAAGAAGGTAGCTACATACACCTTCTTAGATACACTAGATACAGGACAGATAGTCCGAGACGCCTAGGACTTTAATTGGCTGTGCCATAGCGGCTAGCACGAAAGATTTTGTTGCTTTTCATCAACATTTCATCGCAAGACGAGTTTAAATTTTTTTTTCAAAATTAGAATTTTGTTGCCACTTTTAAATAAATTCATTCAGCCATTTTGGACATAACCCATTATAAATGTGCCCGGTGACGGCAATAGGTTTGCCCCCTATTACGTGGGACAGTAAATAATGGCAAATTATGGGTGTGTAATACACCTCTGCCTACGCCTTCGGGATATAGGCGTGATATATATGTGTTTGTGTGTGTGTGTCTTAGATACACTAGAGTTATCCTTCCAAGGACATACACGGGGTGCTACTGGTGTGTGCGTTAAATGGTCTTTGAACCTCTAAATTTTAGAGGCATCTTTATATTAGAGTCTAAAAGATGCGGATATATCGATAAAACTTCTTAGTAAGATGCGATGCTTCATAAGCATAATTATCACGAGTACTCTCCACGTGCTTGACAACAGAGTTAATCTCACCGTTTTAGGGTTCCATCACATCTAAACTAATAAACAACTAAAGTTTAAGTTATAGTGTGTAAAGTAACCCTAGTTGTATTAATTATGTGCAGTGATGTCCGATGAATGATGTGTACATCCATAATTGGACATCAGATTTATACTTAGTACATAAATTAGATGTTTAGCATATAAGCGATCTTATGTCTGTGTTTGTACCTAGTAGTAAATAAATAAATAAATAAAGTGATTTAAAAAAAAATATGGTAGGAGGAAGTATTGGTCATAACAACTTATAGCTAGGAATCAGCTAAGATCCCATCGGCTTTCGTGTAAAAATAATTATAATTGGTAGGTACATAAGTACATTATGACTTGATGGTACAGATAGACAGTTAAACTTATAACACTCGTAGTTTTCCGTCAGGGGTTAAAAACAGTTTGTCTTTAAGTTTGTTTGTTTGAAACACTAATTTGAATTGCAAATTTCTTTTAGTGTTGAATGACTCATTTATCAAGCGAAGTTGTAGATAAGAGGAATTCCTTTTGGAAACTTCCGTTGCGTGCGTAAACTGTTGGTTACACAATTACAGTACCTTAAATCACGTCTACCTCTCTGAAAGCAGTGGTTATACATACACACCCATATATTGCTAATGATTTTGGGTGTTACCATTTTTCCCTACCAATAATCTCTTATTTCTTCCCTTAAATATACGGAACCTCTCATAGATGCTTCGCCATTTCTAAAATACCTACCCAGTTTAGACAATAAATGTGCTGAGACGTGAATGCGACCTAGTTTAATATGTTGAGCTAAGACGAGCATCACGCTTTTAGCTTGTATTTATTCAAAGCAATGTATTCATTTAGGTTACATAGCAACATTTATGTTAGCTAAAGTACCTACTAACTTGCAGAATACTTAATTATGCTGTCTGTTAAGTTATGTTTAGCAGGTTTGCGAGGGAATAATTATTATACCTTCAATAAAGAATTACATGTTCCATGTTCTGTATAATATAATATAATATACATTATATAACATGGGAAGGCCTTTGGTGTGGGATGCTACATGTGTTGACACCTTAGCACCTTCACACCTTCCAAGCACATCCGGATGTGTCGGCGCTGCTGCTGCATCGGCTGAAGGCCTCAAACTGCGTAAATATGTTAACCTAGCGCGTGATTACATATTTCAGCTGTTTGGGGTTGAGACACTGGGGTCATGGGGTCCGACCGCTCTCCGCCTTTATAGAGACATTGCTAGACGCTTAATCGATGCTTCTCAGGAGCAGAAGGCTGGCTATTTTCTGTCCCAAAGAATAAGTATCGCCATACAACGTGGCAACACAGCCAGCTTTCTGGGAACCTTCCCATTCTTCAATAACGCAGAGGATTTTATAAACGATATTTTGTAATGTAAATATTTTTGTATGTAGGTATCTTCACCCGCAGAGACCACAGGGGTGGTCAAAGTCCGCCGGGCGCCACTGGACATACCCTCTGCTAGTAACCAGGGACGCCCGGCAACGGACGTTAGAGCGGCCGCGGCCTTGGGCCGCGGAATTAAAAAAAAAAAAAAAAAAATGTAGGTATCTTGTAATTCTTATTGTAAATACACAGTATACATTATATAACCTTTATAATAACCTGTATAATATAATATAATATAATATAACCTTCTGCATAATATAACCTAAGTTTACTACCGCTTGTTAGGCGCTAGCAGGGGTGTAACAATCTGAACATTTTTCGAATTTGTTTGTCGAAAGTAATCTCTAGAACTACACAGCCCGTGTCACCACTCGAACCCTTTTCAACCGACTTCCAAAAAAGGAGGAGGTTCTCAATTCGAGGGTTTTTTTTTATTTTGTTTTTTTTTTTTTACTTTTTTATGTTTGTTACCTCATATCTCTGGACTGGGTGGACCAACTTTGATCTTTTTTTTAAATGAAAGCTACTTCCGAAGTGGTCCCATTTAAATTTGGTCCCATTCCGACAATTATTTGGTCCCATTTCGGTCATTTGAAGTCTTCTGTTGTGGCAATGTTTGACGTGTATTTTTTTGGGATCAAAAACATGGACCATTTTAGTCTATATTTTCGCTACATTAAAGAAAATGATTGTTTGGTTGAAAATCATGTGATAACGGCTTGTCTAATTGTGATGATATTTGGAACACATAAAAGTTTTTTCGCTGGCATTAGATAAATAGTTCCTTAAGTCGGATTCAAACATTGTAACAAATAAACATAGCCGAGTACTTACTCAGTTACAATTATATAATCGTATGTATACTTTCTACACAATGAGTCCTAATTGGCTGTAACAAGATTTCCGAGTCTATAAATAAAGCTACAATTAGCCAATCTAGCCACTGCATGTCGCCAATTGAAACAATTTATAACAACACTGTCTGATTACTAGCTCGTAGAAACAAACTACTACTATATATTTTTGTATTTTAAAGCAATGACTTTGCTTAAACTAGTCCTAAAATAATAAGATAGAAATGCATCGGCTGAAGGCCTCAAACGGCGTAAATATGCTAACCTAGCAGGTGATTACATATTTCAGCCGTTTGGGGTTGAGACACTGGGGTCCTCGGGTCCGAGTGCTCTCCGCCTTTATAGAGACATTGCTAAACGCTTAATCGATGCTTCTCAGGACCAGAAAGAAAAAAAGAACAAGTATCGCCATCCAACGTGGCAACACAGCCAGCATTCTGGGACCCTTCCCAGTCGGCAATGCCGCGGAGGATTTTATAAACGATATTTTGTAATGTCAATATTTTTAGTATATAATTATGTATATTGTTTGGCCTTAAAGCGACGGATGAAAGACAACTGCATGTAAGGTAGATGCGAATGTTAAGTTGGATGTGTGGTGTAACAAGAATGGATAGGGTAAGGAACGAGTATATTCGAGGAAGATTGAAAGTTGCGCCAGTCAATGAAAAATTGAGAAGTGAGCGGCTGTCATGGTATGGACATATTATGAGAAGAGAGAAAAGCGTTAGAAAGATGTAAAGTATGACTGTAGACGGTTTAAGAATCTTTCTACCTCTTGGTAGGCCAAAAAAAGATGGATGGAATGTGTGAAAGATGATACATACATTTTTGAATACATTGTTTTCATTAAACAGGTGTTAGTGTTTCTATTGTGCAAGTTGTGAATGGCATTAGGAATTAGTTGGGTGTGACATTGTTAATATGACTTTTGTATAGCCTTAGTCACCAGGATAATGTATTACGTAGGATATTGTATTAGGAATGTTTGTATTGCGATATTTGTGACATCCAAAAATCAGATTGATATTTGTATTAAAAGTACTTACCAAAATTGCAATTTTTATACTTCATAATAAAATAAGAAAGTAATATAATCCATCAAAATATCCAACAAAAACCTTAAACAAAAACATTAAATGAAATAAAATTATGTGTAAGTAATAAATAAAGCAAATAAAATTCCTCCTCTCTCCAGACAAGCATAATCATTGTGCTGTGCCCGACAGGGTCCGTAATTGTAACTTTACCTATTTTAACATCTGTACCACATTATGGAAGCAATAAACGTATTGAGTATTGATATGACAAGGAGAAGAGTGACTCGCCACTGGACATACCCTCTGCTAGTAACCAGAGACGCCCGGCAACGGACGTTAGAACGGCCGCGGCCTTGGGCCGCGGAATTAAAAAAAAAAAAAAAAAAAAGGAGAGGAGTGACTGAAGAGATGACGTCTGTCAGGGATGTGTGGAGGAGAAAGACGTGTTGCCCGACTCCAAATAATTGGGATAAGTGCAGGTAGATAATGATGATACAGTCCCTACAACTTGCCTTCTTACCAAATGTGTGTAATGATGACGAATATCGGAAATCGGGCAAAAATATTAAGCTTTCTTTCATTGAAGTCTAGCCATTGTATCGTCGCCTTAGAGTGAAAACCTCGGGAATGCATTTTTGTTCAAATTTACTTTATTGCATTTCTAGGAAGAAAACCTCGCAATGCAAATTTTAATTTCACTAATTCATTCATTTGATACTCGTAGCGACATCTATGACAGAAAATGAGAACCTCGCGAACACTCGCCACTGTCAGTTCGGAGTGAATACCTTGTAGCGAACGTGTCGTTATTCTTTTAAAATTTGATTACTTGAGTTTATCCTGCTGTAGGTGTATAATTTTGTGTTTTTCGATAGAAGGTAAGTACTATTCATGTTTGAAACTTATTTTTATACAGATTGATGTAACAATTTAAAAGTTGTGTTTATAAGTGTTTGGTTTTTTAATTAATTACCTCGTAAAGATACATAAATAAGTTTTTAAAGCTCGTAAAGCCATAAAAGAGGTTTTCCTTTAACTTCAATTGAGATAGAAAACCACGTTTGTACTTTTACAAGGTATTATTTTGTAAATGAGTATTACGTCGAGAAGGAAAAGTACGTAAAGATAATTACAAGGTCTTCGTACTAATAAATAGGCCAGTGAACTAGATTTAAAATAATATAATAATGTATTTAAATGTTATTATGCAATGTACTAAAAACTAAGATCCATTTCTCTAGTTCATTAATTACTTATGAAGATTTCATTTTTATTATTTTCAACGAAGACCTCGCAAACGTACATACGAGGTTTTTATTTAAATATTTTTGTGCGAATACCTCATAAACGTATCCTCAACCGATTTTGATGAAATTTTGCATACACGTTTAATTTGGATGACAATGCATTAAGGAAGGTGGCTATAGGAACTCCTACTTTAAATAAGATAAACAAAAAAGATTTTAAAAGTACTTTTATTTTAATTTTTTTATTACTTACTCTTTCGAGTTAGTAACCAACACGATACCCTAGATAGGTTGGTAGAGCACGCGCCGGATAGGCGTGGTTGTGGGTTCGAGTCCCGCTCCACGATCGAAGTTTTCCTTTCTTAAAATATCTTTTCTATTTTTGTTTTAGTTCATCATGACGACGGATCCTGGTTATTCATTGCGTAGCAGGAGAAAGTCACGTAAAAATGAAGCTCATTCAGAAGTCGAGATTCCTGTAATAAATATGCTATCAAAGAATCTAAAAGATGATCATATCAAACCGATTTCGCATGTTGAATTATGTCTCCGCATGATAAATTCTGTAAAAGATGTAAGTCATTTAAAAAAATGTACACTTAAAGCTACTAAAGAACATCCAACCTTTCAAAGATATGGCAATTCACCAGCTGTTAGTTGTTCAACTTTAGAAGCTTTTGATGAAGAGATGGGTTGTTATGTATCAGATGAAGTAGTACTGCTTAAAGATTCTCGGAAGGAACCTTCACTTAATACTCTGATACGCCAGGATTTACAACAATGGCCATCAATGTCGCCAACAACCGCTTTAAATTTTGACTTGCTCCCCATAATTGATTCTTCTCAAAATCGTTGTGAATCTTTAGATATTATTCCATCATGTTCCGAAGATCCGATCCTGGGTCATATTTCGCCTTGTTCTGGTATCGGTGACTACTCGCCTGATGATGGAGACTCTGACTACCAACCCCGTGAATTATTGAGACCGTCATCCTCTGAACCAGAAGACAATAATGTGACTGATGGAAACCGACGCCGCGCTAAAAGAGGAAGGGCAAATAAAGAATGTTGGATAAGTGAAGCGAATAAGAACAAACGTATGAAAGGAGACACGTATGCAGGAAGAAGAAAAACTGAAGAAGGGAAAGTAGTTTTCGATGTTCCCAGAAGGAAACGTTCAGTGAAACCTAGGTACCGTCATACAGAAAACAGTAAATATTTTCAGTGTCATAAAGTGACTGAAGAAAGCAGGCAGTCAAATTTTAATCAGTACTGGAATTTAAAATGGGAGGCGAAGAAAGTGTGGATTAAAACGACAGTCCAATGTCAAAGTGTGGCAAGACGTAAATGTAACACTATAAATGCACGAAGAGATAATACTTATAAATACACTTTAAACTCGCCTGAAGGGCTGTACACGGTTTGCAAACAAATGTATCTGCATACTTTTGATATTGGAGAATGGAGTGTCCATAACTGGTCACGAAGCGCGTCTCATAAAGTGCATACGAAAAAAAGGAATACTACCGTTAAAGAACAGGAAGAAGAAAGTAGAAAACACCTAAAAGAATATTTGAATATGCTTCTAAAACTGGAATTACATTATTGCCAAAAATCTACGACTAAACTTTACTTAGAACGAAGTTGGAGTAGCAAACAAAGCCTTTACCGAGATTATCTGAATTATCTCACAGAAAAGGGGAAAGATGCCTGTAAAGTATCAAATTTCATATTTTGGGACGAATTTGAGACGATGAATCTTTCCTTATTTTCTCCTAAAAAAGATGAATGCGATGTGTGCTGCGCCAGAAGGGTTGGTAATATAAGTGAAGCAGATTACAACCTTCATGTTTTGCGCAAGGATAAAGCAAGACAAGAAAAGTCATCAGACAAAAATATGTCTGATCCATCTGTAAAAGTATTCACATTCGATTTGCAGGCAGTTTTACTGTCACCTGCATTAAACGCTTCCGCTCTTTACTACAAAACCAAATTAAAGGTGCACAATTTTACGATTTTTGATTTGAAAACTTCAGAAGGATACTGCTTTATCTGGAATGAGTGTGAAGGAGGCGTGACAGCCGATGAATTTGCTAGTATTCTCTATCATTTTTTGAATAATAATGTTGATGACACTGTGAAACACATTATATTCTGGAGCGATGGCTGCACTAATCAAAATCGCAATGCGATACTGGCAAACGCCTTACTTCTTGCTGCAAAGCAAAAATCCTTAACTATTACGCACAAATATCTTGAAAAGGGTCACACCCAAATGGAGTGTGATTCCATGCACGCTACAATTGAGCGAAAGCTAAAAAATCGTGAGATTTATTCACCAGCACAATACGTCGAAATTTGTAAAACTGCTAAACTGACAAAACCGTACATCGTTACATACTTACAGCATACTTTCTTCCGCAAATTTAGCTCCATGCCATACCTAAACTCCATTAGACCTGGAAAGAAAGCTGGGGACGCAACCGTATTTGATTTGCGCTGTATAGAGTACCGCAGTGATGGGACAATTTTTTATAAAAAAGTTCATGACGAAGATTTACAGTTACTAGCAAAAAGGATTAAAATGCCAGGTCTCTCCGATTCAATGCCAGTATTATATGACAGTAGACTCCCAATCCCACGAAGCAAGTACATTCATTTGCAGGAATTGAAAACTGTGTTGCCTATTGATGTACACTCATTCTACGACCAGCTGCCTCACCAATGCAGTGATCAACGACGAAATAATACGTGTACCTGCAGAAGAGCAGTACCTACTTACAGATTAATTGCTGTATTTTTTTTACTTTTGTATATTTGTACTTTTATGTTTTAGGGGATAACTTATCGACGTGGAGTCGTATTTCATTTTAACAATTTAATGTTAAATAAAAAAATCGACGTGCCTAGATTGCGTAATAAAAACTTGATTATTGAAGCCTGAAATTACTTATAATAAGAGTTTTAATTATTTTGTTAGCCAAAGTACATTTTTGAGTTTCTTTACTGTTTTTTTTTAATAAAGTTATTAGTTTAATATTTAAAGTAATCATTATTTACCAAGGTTTTCTTGATAATTACTGACTAGGGTAAGATTTTATGCTGTAACATTTGATTCAGAGAACATTTTATTTCTAATATCTACTTAGTTCACACACTTATGTGTGGTACCAAATGACCACCAGGAAATTCTAGTCAAGCAGTTTGGTACCAGAAATACCAAGGACAGAAAAATATAGTGCTCAGTAATCGTGTTTAACTTTGTAGATTAAGACGTTTGTAATAACAACTTGTCTTATACAAAAATATGTAACTTAAAAATAAAAATTATTTAATAAAATAAACGACTTTCATTCGCTTCCTATCTGAGAAAACCTAGTATTTGCATGCTTGCTGTCGAGTTTTTTGTACGAGTACCGCGTAAGTAGCATTTTGTTCATTTCGGACAATCTTATACTATCCAATAGTTCTGGATATAAAAGCAGATCACATTTTGATATAAAATGATAAAAAAAAAACATAGATACGGTACAAAAAATTTACAGCACGCAGTTTTTTCTTCCTCCTTAAAAGTTGCTACTTTTAAACTACGAGGTTTTCACTATAAGGCGTCGGTATATATTTATCATAGACTCTAGCACCTTACATCTAGATATCCTGCATCACGTGCACAAGCGTGTGAGTTTTCAGTGATTACTTACAGATTTATATGGCCTATGCAATGGTATAGAACATTTATTGTAGGTAACATATATTTATAATAAAATATAGGTAATATCACTTACATAGTGTAAGTGATATTACCTATATTTTATTATACTTTTTTATACTATATTTTTTATATATTACTTTAGGTATACTATTACATAACTCGTAATAACTTAACAGAACATTCTGGACAGAAATTAGCCAAAAAATAAACTGGTTTTTAACCTGTAATTCTTGTTTTAAGTTATCTTACAGCACCTCAGTTTTACAACCTATCTAACTTAAATTCGGAATGGTGTACTTAACACTCCTCCTTAAAACCTGATCTCAAATTTTACAGCTAATGATACACCCTCTCAAATCTTTATTGGTTACACTAAAAGCATCAAATGCCTACTCGGATGGCAACTCGCATCATGACATCGAACGAACAAACAAATAAATTAACCAGCCGTAATAAAATTGTTCATACACACAACCATACAAATATCCTTGTATTAAACGAAACCAGATCTTATACCATGTATTATAAGAAGTGTTATTGTAAAGTTTGTATGTAAAATATAAGTTTGTATGAACAGTAAATGGCCCTTCATGTTTGGTGCTATTTTAGGAGTGGTTGTTATTATGTTTTTCAGTGAGTGTGTGAGTTTTTGTGACTGTACGTGTGTGCTTATGGCCATCAGATTGAATTAGAGGACTTATGCGACGTTAGATAGAATTAGTTAGAATTACATCTACCATTATTAACCTTGTCTACAATAAAAGCAACCCAAATACGTCAACGAGATATTTTTATAATGTTTGTACGAAATGAAATAATGAGTTCTTTTAAATTAATAGAGATCTCGTTGACTGATTTAACTATTAGTCTAACAGATCTGTTGTTATATGAACCCTTCTTTGCCTAACCTAACTAAAATACTAAGTAGGTGGGTACTGCAAAGAAGGGTTATTTATGTTATGTGTAGTATATAGTACTTGGTACGATATCAAATACTAGGTACGATACTGCGGGTACTTACTAGGCGTGGGTATCGGTTGTTTTGCCAGTCTTATACGGGCATCCGTTGAGTGAACAGGTCGACTACTTAATTTATTTATTTATTTATTTATTTTTGTACACACATAACATAACATAACATAGCATCACGCCTTTTTCCCCGAAGGGGTAGGCAGAGGTGTGTAAACACACCCACATCTCGCCAGCTATGTTAGGTCCCATGTAATAAGGGGCGAGCCTATTGCCATCTACCGGGCACAAGTTCCAGACTCTGGGATAATTATCTGGATAAAATTCTAAAGAGAATTATACATTATCCACCAGACCCGGGAATCGAACCCGAGTACACACACAGTAAATAAAACAGTAAATGGACACAAACTAAACATGTATACAATGGCGCCACTTATCTCTAAAGAGATCTCTTCCAGTGGGCCTAAGAGAGGAGATCGTGATGCAAACAGGTCCTGATGTGTGTGCAGGTTAATAAACTTACATAAACTATAACTACATAAATACACAAATACATACATAAAAAGATATATAAACATACATAGACGTACAATAATTAAGGTAAGGAAGCGAGATAGATAAAATAAAATAAAATAAAATAACGTTTATTATCTTTGAAATTTTCAGAAAATTATTTAGATTCGTCAGAAGTTGGTGTGACTCTACCGAGGGTTCCAAAATGCAACGAGACTGAGAAGAGCCCTCAAGAAACTCAGCTCGGCTTTTTTCAAAATATTTCATCTTAAATTTAATACAGAGTTATTTAGAAAGGAGCAATTCGTTACGTTGTTACAACCAGGCCGCCTTGTCATCTAAGAAATCATTAATACTATAATAAGCTTTATGGCACAATTTACTTTTTATTTTTTAGTGTTATAGTGTTCCTTGACTCTCTTCTTGAAGCCAGACACAGTTCTGCAGTTCCTTATATCGGTTGGAAGAGCGTTCCACAGTCTGACGGCATGAACGGAGAAAGAGTAGGAGAAGAAGTCAGATTTGTGGGAAGGACAATTGAGGCGGTAGGAGAGGTGAGGCCGGCACGATTCATCTGATGCACGCATCAGTGTGAACCGCTCCCGCAGGTAGGAAGGATATGAGGGATTGTGTAGGACATTGAAGAGATAATAACCGAGTATTTCTACGAAGGCGGATTGGGAGCCACTTGAGTTCCTTGCGAAATTTTGAGACGTGATCATACTTACATAAGTTAAAAATAAATCGGATACCTAAGTTTTGCAACCGCTCAAGTTTGTTTAAGAGCTCCTCTGTAGCATCCAGGCAGCAAGCGTCCGCGTAGTCCAAGATCGGCACGATTAGTGTTTGGGCCAGCGAGATTTTAGTATCGTGGGGCAAGAAACTCTGGAGACATTTAAGTGTATGAAAGGTGAAGTGCACCTTCTTGCTGACCTCGTTAATATGAGAGCCCCAGGACAAGTTGTTGTCGATAATAACGCCCAAGTTCTTAGCGGCATTGGTGTATTTGATAGGGATATCATCCAGCACGATAGCTGGAAGAGATGCCATATCCAGCCCTGCTAACATCTGCCGACTGCCCATTACCATTGCCTGAGATTTAGTGGGATTTCTGTGGAGGCCGTATGACCTTGCCCATAGGCTGATGGCACTCAAGTTATGATTCATGACAGCGATGGCAGTCCGATACTCGTTGAGGGTAAAGTGCCTATACAGCTGTAGGTCGTCTGCATACAGATGGAAGTTGGAAGAAATGACTCTAACTGCGGAGTTGATAAAAATGGAGAACAAAAGAGGAGAGAGTACGCCACCTTGGGGCATGCCCGCAGTGAGATTGCACCAGTCAGACTGAGCGTCATTGTAGCGAACACACTGCGAGCGGCCCTGAAGATAGGATTTAAACCAGGTCACAGCCTCCATGGAACAATTCAACGACTTAAGGATACCAAGGAGAATGTCAAAGTCTACCGAGTTAAAGGCACTACTGAAGTCCAGTAGCACCAATACCATAAGAGATCTACTCTCCATGGCCCAACGTATGTCGTCGGTCACCTTAAGAAGTGCCGTCACAGTGCTGTGACCTGTTCTAAACCCAGATTGGAAGGGACTAAGGAGATTATTCCGTGTCAGGTAACTAGTCAACTGGCGATGTACTATATGTTCAAGGACTTTGGATAGGAATGGTAGAATGGATATAGGACGAAATTGGGACGGGAGAGAAGGGTTTGATGTTTTAGGTAGTGGAATAACTTGTGCCTGTTTCCAAGCACTAGGAAAACAGCCGGAGGAAAGGGAGAAATTAAAGATATGAGTTAAAATGGGGATTACGGACGGGAGAATAGGAGAAAACATTTTAGAACACAGCTGCTCGTTCCCAACAGCAGAGGAAGTGATGGCTAAAAGAGATTAATGATAGTGACAGTGATATATTGTGGCATAACTGGATGCTACACTATGTATAGTTGTTACTAAAAAGTAACATTGATCTGAGGTTACAAACTTTATCTAACAAACTGTATTATCTCGTGCGTGATACGAGAACGTTGCGGTGTATCAGAAGATGTAGTGAGTAAGATAGAAAGAGGGATGCTTAGATGGTTTGGGCACGTAGAAAGGATGGATGAAAGAAGATTGACAAAACAGATATATAAGGCGGGCGTGAATGGACAGGCAGGTAATGGTCGACTTAGGTGAACGTACTTCGTTTTCTTTTTTAATTGTGTACACACATAAATCACACCTATATCCCTGAGGGGGTGAGTAAGCGTAATTTATTACACATCCACAATTTTACTAGCCAGCAAGATTATTTGGACCCACTTATTAGGGGAGAAGCCTATAACTGTAATCTGGTAATGACAATTAAAGGCTTGTCCCGTAACATGTCCACCATTATGCAATAGCAAATTACTAGTCTATAATTCCAACCTACATTTCAACAGCTAGAACCGATGGTACGAGTATATACCTACATACAATCTCTACAGTTAACTGTTGGGAAATGCATTCCAAAATTAGAACTTTGCTAAGTCTTTTTTATAATTAGCTTGAAACCTTTATAGCTTCCGTCCGTTCGTCCGTCCGTCTACACATAAAGTGAGGATGATGTTCTTTTCTCGCGTCTACTCCATTATGTGGAGTATCATTAGATAGGTCTTTAAAAATGTCTGTTAAAAATGTCTGTTAGTTTATCTGTTCTGATATATTTAGTTTAACACAAATATTTTTCAGGAAGTCGGTAGGCACTAACATCTTCACGTACTATTCATACCATGTAAACTTCTTACGTAATATAACACTGAATGAAACCGTTTTTAAACTCAAAGCTTGTTTAAATAAACAAAATACAACACTAAACACAAATACAGGCCCAACATTCAACCAAAATAGAATTGAAATACGAATTCTCGACAATATAAAAACACCTCACGAATTTCCATTAATAACAGCGAATTAGAATTTAAAACCCCATTCGGAGAGATTTTGCATTTAAAATAGACGAATAAACGTTGTAAAATTTAATGATAACAGACTATTACATTTCCATCTCAACACCATCTTCATTTAAATCGAAACGGTTATACATTGACTGCTATCTATAAATGCTTTTAGAATAATTCGGTAAAGAGGAATCAATGGAAGTTTCTTTAATAAAAAAACATCACAGTTATAAGAAAAGGACATGTAACATAATAGTGGTGTGCTGTGAGTAAATCCAGACGGCTGTCAGTCGCTTGTGGTAAACAACACAATTAAGACCGGAGTTTCAATTGACGACACGGTTCTTTCCAGCTGCAAACACCGTGTTGGAATTCTTATAGCTCTATATGATGCACAGTGTAGATTTCTTGTTGGAGCTCGATTGTGTCGAAGGTTGGAGAATTATTGAACTCGTCTCCACGTGCAGGAGTTCAATTTACTTTTTTTCCTATGTAGACAAATAAACGAGTTCGTTAGAAGCATGGTGTATAGAGAATCATTAGCAAATGGGTTGGTTATCAAATAAATGTATGGCTTATTGTTTTCCATATAATAATATGTAGTCAGCTTTATGAATATATAAGTAATTGCTAGTTTAATTTTAGATTTGTGGATTGAACTCGGAGCCTGTTTTGCTGGTTTTAATTCGAGTTAGTTTTGCATAATTGGGAACCAATGTATATATCAGAATTATATTTTGACGTTGTTGTGAAATGGTGATAGTTTTATTGGGTACAATAAAGAGAAACAACATACCTACGAGTCCTTTACAATTAGTTTGTGTTATGTAATTAGTATTTTAATCAGTTGAGTACACCGAGAAAAAGAGTTTGTACAGAACTTTAAACTAGGACACAGAATAGAGGGAATACTAGGATTCACACATACGCTAAGTATACGAAATGAGGGAGATGCAGATTTAGGTGCTTGGATTCACACATACGCTAAGTATACGAAATGAGGGAGATGCAGAGTTAGGTGCTTGGCTCTCCATTAGAGCTGACAACTTTTTATCTTTGATAATTTTTTATCTTGGCGTTAAGTTCTTCAGTTCTGGTTACAAAGAGTCCTTAAAAGCCATGTTTAGAAGTGATAAATACGAGGAATAGATATAGCTAATTGTAGTGCCCATTTTTACCTATTTCGAGCCCTTTCTTTTACTTTAGGACATTACATTAAAATAATATTGGATTACTTTTTCAAATGTTAGACGATAGAAATAGTGACAACTACAACACAGCAGAAGACAGCAGAAGAGATATATTATGATCAAACTCGCAAGAAACGGCAGTTTATTTAATAAGATTTCTTTTTACTGGATATTTGAGTAAGTTCTGCTGACAATCTTGTGAAGTATTCATAGAAAGGTATGATATTACAGTCGAGCCAACCCGTGGGCACAACACGTATAGTGTTTCGTCACGTGTGAGCAAGCGAGGAGGGATTTGACGAACACTCTTGGAAAACAAAACAAATTGTCACACAGCCATTGTTGGCTTTTTAATAAAAATAACAACAGATAGATCCGGTTACATTATTATGATTTGACTAACACATGTTAATTATTGTATTATTTACTGTGCTGGTTCATAAGTTGGTAAAGGTACACATTTTTCTATTATTGTAGTACTTATTATACATTATAAAACATTAGGTACAATAAAATTTATATGAGTCAATAAATAATACTATCGCGACTCAGGGACCTTATGTACAACTCTAACTTACAAATTAAACGAATCTTTATGATTGTGGATATACATAAGACGAGAATAGAAGGCTAGATGGACATGCTGAAAGTGTGGACCCGGGTAAGGTATATTATATTATACCCAAGAAATATAGGAGCTGGTTATTTGAAAGAGAAGAAGAGAAGAAAACACTACTGAACAGAGACTTTTAGCCTATTTATTGTTTAAGAGCCAGAAGAAGAACAATAAGGAGGTAGTAACATTACCTACACAGGCATTATTCAAAAGAAATCTTTTCCAAAACTCCAGGGGAATGAGAGAAAGTGTTTTATGCACAAATTGAATCATAAACATAAAATGTAAATCAAAATAGTAGCCTTTAATCTATTAGGCAATTAATTCCATATTTTAATATAACATATTAATGAAAAAAAATAGTTATTAAACTGTATGTCTGTTGCTAAGTTATCAATTCTAAATTTTCAATTCAAATGAAATTGCTAAAATACAAGTTATACCGGCAAGGTTATAAAAACGTGCATTTAAATAATACACTATTCATGTTGATTATCTATTCAAATGACCACGTATTTCTAGACACAGTTACAGCCTTGGTTATGAATATGGCCGACCATGTCAAATAATACGAAATACTTGTTCTTACTTTGAGCTTTTAAAGACATATAAATATCATGCCTGTGTCCCTTAGGGACAGGAAGAGGCACAAAGATTACGTTTCAAAATAAAAACACATAAATTCAGTCATTTCAATTTTTTTTATATATAATATAATCAAAGAAATATGTACAATTGAAACTAGTATGTAGGTAACATTACCTATACTGAGGCGTCAAAGAACTCCTACACTTCGTCGTCGACTGGCAATGTTCCCAGAAGGCTGGCAGCATTACCACGTAGTATGGTAATGCTTTTTCTTTGTGCCAAATAGTTACTTGGTCTTCTTTTGAGAAAAGTCCATCATGATATTTATATGGCAGTCTGAAAAAGACCTGTAACGATTACGTATGGCATAGAATATCCAGTAAATCTCGAGAAATTATTTATTTATTTATTTATTTATTCAATAAGTACATATTAATGCTTATAATTTAATACTATGTCCCACAAAACTGTAAAGCTTGCTTTTTTTTCAATGACTTATTGTGACAACTGAAATCGCGTTGGATCTTGATCTTGAGCTCTAGAATTGTTTCTGGTCTATTTACTTAAACCTGGAATGTCACACGTCCTTCTTGGGATATCTTATACGAGTACAGTATATAAGTAAGTGTGCGAATACTTAAGTTACTTTTGTTATTGATTGCGAAAGATATATAATTGCTAGAATTTATCATTTGACTAAAATTAACGCCGACTGCACTAAGGCCGGTTTAGGAACTAAAAAATCTATTATAATAAGACTGGTTTACATTAAGTGTACTTAGTTAAGATAATTTATTATTTGCCAAAACACGTCTTTAATCTCGTCGTATCTCCCGTTATCTGTACGTACATAACTTGTGTAAATACAGACGTTTGTACATTATGACTATGTTCACTGATACCCTTTACAGTGTACGAGATAATATGGAACCTAACTTAGGTACTTTAATTTGACAATTATAATGTTTTTGTTTTTAGAAATACTATAATTTCAAAACTAAGAAGATTATCTGTCTTAATTATTTTATTTTTAAAACTCTAAAGATATAATGTAGATAGGACTGTAATTATGATCTGTATAATTATGACTACGACGGCTGCTTCGTACACGTGGAGTAGCTTATTATATGACGATATTTTTTTTTGCCTTGAAAAATTTGAGAAGCGAAATTCGACACATTAGAGAAGGAAAACTCGACACAAAATCCTATACCTACTTGTTCGGCGTGGTACATGTAGGCTGAATTACCCCCTCTTTGGGGGAAAAGTCCATGCCCAGCAGTGGGTGTCAAATGGGTTAAGATAATGATGGTGATGAAGTAAACCTGTCAGGCGTAAGAAAATTCAGTTTTGTAACATACATACATACAGACAGATTTAAAAAAAATTATAGATAGGCTCCTATCATATTTGTATTTTATCATTTTTATTTATTTATTTATTTATTTTTGTACACACACAGTAAATAAAACAGTAAATGGATACAAACTAAACATGTATACAATGGCGCCACTTATCTCTAAAGAGATCTCTTCCAGTGGGCCTAAGAGAGGAGATCGTGATGCAAACAGGTCCTGATGTGTGTGCAGGTTAATAAACTTACATAAACTATATCTACATAAATACACAAATACATACATAAAAAGATATATAAACATACATAGACGTACAATAATTAAGGTAAGGAAGCGAGATAGTGTTCCTTGACTCTCTTCTTGAAGCCAGACACAGTTCTGCAGTTCCTTATATCGGTTGGAAGAGCGTTCCACAGTCTGACGGCATGAACGGAGAAAGAGTAGGAGAAGAAGTCAGATTTGTGGGAAGGACAATAGAGGCGGTAGGAGAGGTGAGGCCGGCACGATTCATCTGATGCACGCATCAGTGTGAACCGCTCCCGCAGGTAGGAAGGATATGAGGGATTGTGTAGGACATTGAAGAGGAGACATAATAACCGAGTATTTCTACGAAGACGGATTGGGAGCCACTTGAGTTCCTTGCGAAATTTTGAGACGTGATCATACTTACGTAAGTTAAAAATAAATCGGATACCTAAGTTTTGCAACCGCTCAAGTTTGTTTAAGAGCCATTTCACAAAATGATTGCGCTTGAGTTTAGGTAAAATACTGTATAATTGTTTATGTGTGCGTAACTACTCACTCAAACGTAACATAAACAGTGTAACGCGAGAGACGAGACGGACGAAGCAATCTTGAGCCGTAATGTGATTTTATATGAGATTTATGAAAGTTATATATTTAAATCGATTTAAATTTAAAAAAGTTGAATTGGTCTAGGCGGGAACGATATTTTATTTAGTCTAATGAAATTTTCAGGTTAGGTAAATAGAAAAACAAGAAGTTAGGTATGTAAAATAATATAATAACAATTAGGATAAAAACAATCACATATTATTGTCGATTAACAATAAAATACTCATTAATGCTTTATGAATAATTGGCGTAAAGGCATTGAATTTGCCTTTCTTGGGTCTATGATTTCGGGTAATACGCAGTCTTGGTAAAATCGAGTCAATTTGGGTAGCATTTTCTCCTGCCAAAAAACGTCGTCTTTCTGTACTCTTACTACTTTCAAGGAAAAATCAGGCCCAGTCCATACAGCAAATACACATATGTTGATGTCTGTGATGTTCCTTACGGAGACACAGATACGCCACCCTGACTACACGTCTTACCTCAGTTACCCGGGTTATGTCATTGAGGAACAATTCCGCGACAAAGCCGGAGTGTGCGTGTTCGTTAGGGCGGATGTCTGCTTCCGCCGGTTGCGCTGTCTAGAGAACCCCTCCTACTCCGTCCTTTGGCTGCACGTGGATCATGGCTCTATGAGCCAGATCTACGTGTGCGTCTACCGCTCCCACACAGGGGACACTGGGACAACAAGGCTTTTCGAATACCTCAGCGAAATGGCTGACGATGCGCAGGTGCGGTTCCCGAACGCTGACCTGGTTTTCCTGGGGGACTTTAACGGTCATCACGTTGAGTGGCTGGGGTCCCTTAGGACCGATCATGCGGGACGATCCGCCCATGCATTCGCTCTCTCCCACGGGCTGACCCAGATGGTACAGGGGATCACCCGGATACCTGACAGGTCAGACCACAAGCCCGCCTTGCTGGATCTACTGCTGACGAGTCGCCCAGCCGAGTACAGTTGTCGGTACGCGCCCCACTGGGCACTTCCGACCACTGTGTGGTGCACGCCAGCTTCCAAGTGCCACCGCCTGCTCGTGCTGAGCAAATGACTCGACGACTATGGCACTACTCGTCGGCAGACTGGGACGGTCTCCGCGATTACTTTGCGTCCGTCCCGTGGAGCCAACGCTGCTTTGTAGGGAAGGCGCCTTCGGATAGCGCTGCTGCCGTTGCTGGCGAGATCAGTCTAGGGATAGAATATTATATCCCTTTCACTGATGTCGCCAGCATCCGCAAAGCTCGCCCCTGGTTCGGGCGTGAATGTGCCGAGGCTGTCCAGAAAAAACAGTCGGCGTATCGCGCCTGGGTCAGGGCTCGGGCGGCACGTGACCCGAATGTGAACCGCCTCAAAGCAGCGAACAATAGGGCCACTAGATCCAGCAAAAGGGCCTTCAAGAGAGCGGATGCCCAGCGCGCCGCGCGGCTTGGTCAGGAGCTCACATCCCACCCCACGGGCAGCCGTGGATACTGGCAACTGGCCAAAGCCGTACAGTATAATTTTTGCCAACCCTCGCTGCCACCACAGCGTTTTCCTGATGGATCACTGGCTCACAAAGCCCAAGAGAAGGCGGACATGCTCGCAGACCTCTTTGTGGCTAATTCCCGCGTCGATGACCGTGGCCTGCAGCCCCCTGCCATCGCCAACTGTGGCCACACTATGCCTGATATTGTTATCAGGCAATGTGATGTACGGGCAGTGCTGCGGTCGCTCGACACGCGGAAAGCCAGTGGCCCTGACGGCATTCCGGCGGTGGTGTTACGAAAATGTGCTGCTGAGTTGTCTCCAGTATTAACGCGTCTGTACTACCTGTCATACTCTACAGGGCTCGTGCCGGAGGTCTGGAAAGAGGCGAACGTACAACCGATCCCTAAGAAAGGGGATCGCTCCGATCCAGGTAACTATCGACCCATAGCTGTCACCTCAGTCATTTGCAAGGTGCTTGAGCTCCTTATCAATAAGCAGCTCATGCGATACCTGGAGGATCACTCGCTAATCAATGATCGGCAATATGGCTTCAGGCCAAAACGATCAACGGGTGACCTCCTGGCATTCGTCACGCATGTATGGGGTGGGGCTATGGAAAAGTAAGGCGAGTCCTTGGCTATTAGCCTGGACATCGCCAAAGCTTTCGATAGGGTCTGGCATGCTTCGCTCTTTTCCAAGCTTCCGGCATATGGTCTACCTCCTCAACTGTGCAGCTGGATTGCCAGCTTTTTAAACGAGCGCCGAGTGCGGGTCCTCTGCGATGGCCAGGCTTCTCGCTTCTTGCAAGTGATTGCCGGGGTACCGCAGGGGTCCGTACTATCACCAACTCTCTTTCTTCTGCATATTAATGATATGCTATCCCTCGGGAACATTCATTGCTATGCAGATGACAGCACACTGCACGGTAGTTACTCGGTTCGTCCGACGGCGGCGGCGGGGCGATCTGAGATTGAGGAGGAGAGATGACGACTCGTGGCTGATCTCGACCGTAACCTCGATAGTATCTCCCAATGGGGTGCCGAGAACTTGGTCGAGTTCAATGCCCGCAAAACACAGGCGTGTGCATTTACAGCGAAAAAATCCCTTTCCTTCCCCTACCCACTCCTCAGAATGCAACATTACCAATGAAGGATAATCTAGACATCCTTGGCATAGACGTACGTCGAGAGCTCAATAACACTAAATACATTGATAGATGTATTGGGCTAGCTTCGCGGAAACTAGGAATACTGAACAAGGTAAAGCGATTCTTTACACCGCACCAGAGGTGTCTGCTGTACAAAACGCAGATTAGACCCAACGTCGAATACTGCTCTCACCTCTGGGACGGCTCCGCGAAGTATTTGCTGGACGCACTCGACGCTATGCAGCGACGCGCTGTTCGCATTATAGATTGTCCGGAGGTAACGGGAAGCCTTGAGCCGCTAGCCCAGCGCCGAACAATAGCTTCCTTGACCGCGTTCTACCGTATTTACCACGGTGAGTGTTATGAAGAGCTCTTCAATCTGATCCCACCCTCTCCCTTCCGATCCCGAACAACGCGTGCCGGGCAGAGATGTCACTCTCGTACCGTGGAAACCGTCTTCGCGAGAAGTGAGCGTTTTAAACGTTCGTTTCTCTGCCGAACGATGGTGGCTTGGAACGCCCTGCCCGCGCACGTGTTTCCTACAACATATAACACTGGGTTCTTTAAGCGAAGCGTGAAGAGGCACATTACTGGGTCGTCAAGTTGAGGGTCACTCTCTATAGTATTCCTGTGTACTGTGAGAGTTGCCCACAATCGCCAGACGTCGCCACAGCTTACCATCAGGCGGGTGGCGTCAATTTGTCGACCTAAATATAAAAAAAATATTTGTATGTTTAATCAATAAATAATCAGTTACTATGTAAATAAATATTGTAAATAAAAATAAATAGATATTTACCTCACTTCTGTTGCTTTCTCTAAGGCTGCAGAATTATCACGTTTCCTTTTTTTAACACAACGGTATACACAATCAAACCCCATTGCTAAAACTAATAAAACAAAAATATATATTTTTTCTACAAACAATGAAAATCATACAGTATACTTGATAATAAACCAAAATTTACCTTGTGAAAAAATACAAAGCAGATCAAAGCAATGTGGTCGCAGTACAATAATGGTTTCACTCTACGAATGCTCGATAATCGGGACGCGGGAAAAAATGACACAGGTCCTTCTCCAATGGGCGCTCGCGCCGTACTAAGCGGTGCCCACTTGTGTATCGTAATTTATTGTAATTTCGATTGAAGTTATATCAATATTTTGACAAAGTATATGCAAGAATTTCATATATTACTGCAGAAATCGGTTCTCTAATGAATGTAGTTTATTTTGGAATAATTTTATTTTTGTAATTACTGTGTATTTAAGCCAAAAATCACGATCAAATTGCGATTTTAAACTCAAAAATTGGCCGAATGGTTTATTTTTTTACTAAATAATTGTAATATAATTCAATCATCTGTTACATTAAATGACGATTAAAATATATATCCAATGCTTTATGTATTTTTTTAAACTCAATTAATAAGTATTTTTGATTGAAATACGACTCTGAAATCAACTCTGCGCCCGTTTTTCAATAAAATGCTTGTGGGAAATTGATTAATATAGATCAAATAAGTTATTTTTAGTAAATGTGTTACATTAAACGTCAACACGAAAGCTTGGCTCATTTTTTGCGCATATTCAATAACTTCTAGTTATTACAGACTATGGTAATTTAGGAGCTCAAAATATTAGAAATTCGTGCGAAAACGTGAAATGGCTCTTAAGAGCTCCTCTGTAGCATCCAGGCAGCAAGCGTCCGCGTAGTCCAAGATCGGCACGATTAGTGTTTGGGCCTGCGAGATTTTAGTATCGTGGGGCAAGAAACTCTGGAGACATTTAAGTGTATGAAAGGTGAAGTGGACATTCTTGCTGACCTCGTTAATATGAGAGCCCCAGGACAAGTTGTTGTCGATAATAACTCCCAAGTTCTTAGCGGCATTGGTGTATTTGATAGGGATATCATCCAGCACGATAGCTGGAAGAGATGCCATATCCAGCCCTGCCAACATCTGCCGACTGCCAATTACCATGGCCTGAGATTTAGTGGGATTTATGTGGAGGCCGTATGACCTTGCCCATAGGCTGATGGCACTCAAGTCATGATTCATGACAGCGATGGCAGTCCGATACTCGTTGAGGGTAAAGTGCCTATACAGCTGTAGGTCGTCTGCATACAGATGGAAGTTGGAAGAAATGACTCTAACTCCGCAGAGTTGATAAAAATGGAGAACAAAAGAGGAGAGAGTACGCCACCTTGGGACACGCCCGCAGTGAGATTGCACCAGTCAGACTGAGCGTCATTGTAGCGAACACACTGTGAGCGGCCCTGAAGATAGGATTTAAACCAGGTCACAGCCTCCATGGAACAATTCAACGACTTAAGGATACCAAGGAGAATGTCAAAGTCTACCGAGTTAAAGGCACTACTGAAGTCCAGTAGCACCAATACCGTAAGAGATCTACTCTCCATGGCCCAACGTATGTCGTCGGTCACCTTAAGAAGTGCCGTCACAGTGCTGTGACCTATCATTATCATTGTTAATTCTCAACCGACTTCCAAAAAAAGGAGGAGATTCTCAATTAGACTATACGTTTTTTTATATGTTTGTTACCTCATATCTTCGGACTGGTCCCATTCCAACAACTATTTGATCTCATTTCGGTAGTTTGTTCATGCATATATACGGGTGGTGGGCTCGTGGTCTAGTGGTAACCGACAATGATAACACATTGCAAAGGTTAAGCAACATCTAGTCAGGCCGGTCTTAGGATGGGTGACCATTTCTTAAGACACTGAGACCTCTATGTGCCTCGGAGAGCACGTTAAGCCGTCGGTCCCGGTTGTCATACGAACATCTATGAAAGTCGTCAGGGGTAGTTGGAGCCCTAAATTATTAAAAATCCTCGTGGTCTTACTACAGAACTTCGATATCGCCCATGGGTTGTGGAGGTCAGATGGCAGTCGCTTCACGGAAAATATCGAAGTTCAGCCGAATCGCAGTTAGACTGGAAAGCCGACTCCAACTACGTTGGGACAAGGCTCGGTTCATGATGATGTACAAGTACAGACACGCTATTTCTACTATTATAAGTGTTTACGAACGACCAAAAGTAGAGACCCAAAATAGTCTCATCTACAAATGATACATCTGCCGATTAACAGACGCGTACGAGTATGATGGAGGTCGGTCCACCCTTTCGAGGCGTGATTATGTGTGATTTTTATATGACCCGTTCAATCATTTTAAATTTTTATAAGATTCAATATCACTCGTAACAGGTATATCGCCAGACATATTATAATGATGTGATAAGACCACTATCACTACAAAACAACATTATCTATGTTTACTAGACTTTTATCATTACAGTAACAGACTAGTAGACGCCCGCGGCTCCTTTCGCACATACTATAGAGACGTAACTCTACCAAACTAGGTACAATTCTGCACGTTCTTAGGTAGGCACCTAACATCGCCGGGCGCCCTTCTGATGCCTATCAGAGACGTTCGGCAATGGACGTAAGAGCAGCCGATATTGAGAGGAGTTCAAAAGGGACCTAACATATTATATTTTACTCTGTTTCGTCTATTTATTCATAACTAGCAACTAGAACAGAATTGGCTTTGTTTTATTACTATTTTCGGTTGATATTCTAAATACACAAAAACCTTCCTCAAAAACCACTCTATCTATTGGTGAGAACCGCATAAAAATCCGTTGCGAAGTTTTAAAGATCTAAGCTTACATACAACGGAAGCGACTATGTTTTATAATGACGATGATGTGGTCCGCATCTAATGGCGGCACCTCCATATTAATGCTGTGAATCTCTGTGAAAAGTCGTAAACTTGAACGGAGTTCACGCGCGTTCACGTTTTTTTTTTTAAATTTGAGTTTTAGATAGTAGCAATTAAGTAATTACTTATGGATTTAAACTAAAGGTTCCTTACACTGTGTTAATCTCTATACAACGTGTTTCATATTAGTGTGGTCATATTTGACCCTCGTTACACATGCGCGTTGAGTTAACTATACGCAAGGACAAAATTGCAAATACAAGTTTAGTTAAAACTTTTAAGGTGTCATGTAAATTTAATTGATTTGTTCATTTAATCAATATTTTATAAACCCAACACTACCTAGGGTCAAATTTATTCGTAAGGTTCAGTCCCCTTCGATGAATCGTAAACAACTCTTATTTCATATGCTCCTGGTCCAGAAAACTATTTTGCAGTAATGTTAGGTTGTGGACTTTAAACAACAAAAACTTACCGATTTCATTGTGCATGTCATCCTGGTAGATAGGTAGGTACTGTGTTCCACAATAAACATAACTAACTCACTAATATCACGATACTTAGATAAACATTATTGAATTTAATAAAAAATACACTTCCTACCTAAGATACTAATAAACACTAAACTAAAAAGTAGGTACTAAAGTAACGGCTCGAAATGTTCGCCGCCTTGATCAATGCACAGTTGGGTCCGTCGCATCATGCTGGCAGTTACAACAATCCCAGCGCGGCGAGTACTTGTTCTGGGATTGGATTGAAAATGCTCGAGAATACTTCTTGCTCTAGTGGTACAACAGATGGTCTGCCTTCTGAGCGGGAACCACGGAAAGAACCAGTGTCATGTAAACGGTTCACCATTTTTCGGAAGCACTCCACAGATGGTAACCGCAGCCGTTCACCTTCGAGTCTATTGTCCACAAATATTTCTCGATAAAGGCGACGAGCTTCACGCAGACTGCCATCGGCTGCCCCGACGCAAAGTATCATTTCATAATATTACTTAAATACGCCATGATCGATTAACACAGATTACTACGTACGCCTAATATCAAAGTTTACTTGCAACTGAAAAGAAATTAGATAGTTGTAAGTGTTGCCCAAGTCCAATGTCTTATTTCCTTGAATTACGTCGTAATTTTGGTAAAAATCTAATAAAAGTACCTAGTATAAAATAATTTAAGAGATAAATAATAACATAATTATTATTTACCATAAACACAGGATATTTCCCTAAGACCTATGAAATAAAATAAAATTGTTGAATGCCAGCGCGGCGTCGCATGTATGCATGTATGCATAGTATGCATGTAAATACATTTCGAACCCATTTAAAAAAAACCGCTTCAAGATCCGTTGCGTAGTTTTCAAGAACTAAACATACATTAGAACAGATAGACGGAAAAAGCGACTTTCTTTATGTTTCTTCTTCATGTAATCTAAGATTAGTAATTTTTTACCAATTGCTAAAATGAACAAATATCCAGCATAAAAAAAGCTAATAAAGTCCCCGTTTATGAAGAACATTGCGTTAACTTGCAACACCGGAATAATATGGTTTTTGCGGTAAAATTTACGTGTTGTGACGTGTACGTCTTTGATATATGCCGACATCGCTATTGATACCTAGTTTCTTCAAAGCGGCTCCAATCAAAAAAGTGGGCGGTTCTCTTTGTAATTTTTAGGGGTCCTTAAGATACATATTAGTGAAACTGACACCAACACCTCCTACTTTTTCTGATATCCTCGTTCAACCATACAAGTTGCCACTTTTAGCGATAATGTTTTATGAACTTTTATGCATCACATTATCATGACGAATCGAGAACCTAAGTACCTACTCTTTTTTAAAGTCGGTCAAAAATAACCAAACACCTTGCAGATCATTTACTTCATGGTAAATGAGTCGAAAGAGAGTTCACGATATGGTAGTGCAGTGACTGGCATCCACGATCTCTCTATCCCGAAACTGAATACCTACATACTACTATACCCACCAGCGTTCTCAACAGCTACAACATAAACTTCTACACAAACAGCAGTTGTATTTTAAATATCTGTGCGGAACCAATTTATAAAAAGTGTAAATTTAAGGAAGACAAGAACATAAATGTTTCTTCTCTTTTCTTCGACAGCAAATGCGTTGCTCCTGGTATTTGAGTAGGTTGACAACAAATTACGTGTGAGTTGTGACATTCACGACAATCACGTGATACATAAATTCATAGAAAAACTTCAAAAATAACTTTGAGTAGGCACTCTTTATTTTGACCCCAAGTTGTGATTCCGAAACTATTTTGTATGATAACTATTGATAAAGTAACTTTATCTGTTGGTTAAAATTTTGAGTAACAACGAGACTGTCCGAATCTATTTCACTGTTTGGCAAACCTACTTGAGGTCAAATCTAGAGTTCATTCTAATCATATGTTTATTTTGTAGTGCAGTCTTAGGGCTTCATTTCAATGAGCTATCGATAAAAAGGAAAATTTATCGACTACGTCATTATAAGTCAATATTTTATTAAATTAATTAAAGACCCCGCGCAATATATTATTTGGGCCCTACCCAATGCAACCTTGAGATATGACCACACTAATATGAAACACGTTGTATATAAAAATGAATCCCTATTTCCCTTGGTCACGACATCACGCGTGAACGGCTGGACCGATTTGGCTAATTTGGGTCTTAAAATATTCGTGGAGGTTTAGGGAAGGTTCATAAGCAAAATTTCAGGCGGTACGAAGTTCGCCGGGACCACTAGTTTACTATAAAGTGTACAGTGGGCCAAGAAAATTGTATACCAGTTTAGATTTAGTTTCCTAGTCATCGAAGATTACAACAAGTCACTGAAGCAGATGCATCTTAATGAGGTAAACCTATCGATAAGTATTCATACGTCATAATTATCTCACTTGTAAGTGCTTCTCATTTTAACCTTACGGACGTATACAGCTTCGCCCGCGACAAATTATATACTGAAACCTTCCTCGAGAACCACTCTATCTATTAGTGAAAGCAACATGAAAATCGGTGATTTTTTAGTTTATCGCAAACAAACGTTGGATTTTTAAGACTAATATTTACGGAACTAATCTTTATCACCTATGAAACCTGCAAGCGACATTCTGCGTTCTACCTAGGGTAGTAAACCATTATTGTCAGCGACTGTACCTGTAGGTACGTACAGGTTGCGAGGCGTAAGCTGAGCTTTGCATTTGTGTGAGTGCAGTGTACGTGAACGTATATGTGACCTCTTTTACACACACATGTGTTGTACACACAGCTACAAAAAGAGTTTTTACTCTACTTTTCGTGGTCACTCACACAAATGCAAAGCTCCGCTTATCCTTCGCTAACTGTACCACACATTTCAATTAAAAAAAATCCCATTAGCAATAAATCTCCGAGTCATGTGCTTCTGCACGAGGTACACTTGCTGACTGACGAACATGACTCTAGCTAAACGCAAAGTGCCTAGAAACAGCAATAGGCTGTTTCAGAGACTGTCGAAATGTGAGAGAAACGTCCCATCCCATCGTCTACATACCTTCGGTTGTGTGACTTGTATCAACATCACAAACTTCGACAAATAATCTTGTGATAAAAAAACATTTGATAAATAATCGTGAAAATTGTAATCTCATATTTAAAGTCGTGGTCTAAGCATTATTGTGTTTATTATTGTTTGTTATTCTCAATGTTATAATGAATGAGTAAAGAAAGGATTTAGATATAGGTATCTTGTGTAATGAATAACAATTCTATAAAATATTCCGTCCAATTTCCTGTAAGTGTTATCATGATGATGTAATTAAACTAGAGGGGCTCGTGGTCTAGTGGTAACCGACAATATTAACACATTACAGAGGTTAAGCGACATCTAGTCAGGCCGATCTTAGGATGGGTGACCATTTCTTAAGACACTGAGACCCCTCCGTGCCTCGGAGAGCACGTTAAGCCGTCGGTCCCGGTTGTCATACTAACATCTATGGCAGTCGTTAGGGGTAGTTGGAGCCCTAAATCAAAAATCCGACCGGTCTAACTACAGAACTTCGATATCGCCCATGGGTTGTGGAGGTCAGATGGCAGTCGCCTCACGGAAGACAGTCGAAGTTCAGCCGAATCGTAGTTAGACTGGAAAACCGGCCCCAACTGAGTTGGGAAAAGGCTCAGTGGATGATGAATTAAACTAGTGACGATTTGAAAAGAGTTTTCGTGTTTTTGCCATGACTTTTCTTATAGCCTTCACATAAGTGTTGCTTTGTGCGATCTACATGAATAAATATGTATCAGTAGGTATATCTAAAGATTACAAACGGTTCCAGTAGTTTCAAAGATTAACACTTTAAAATAAAGAACCGAACATTTGGACTAGATGACGTCGTGTGAGAATGTCTAAAAATATTTATTTAATAACTAAAATTACATTTAAAGCCAAATGTAATTTTAGTTATTAAATAAATATTTTTAGACATTCTCACACGAAGTCATCTACCCCAAATTAAGCTAATATAAGCTTGTTTTATGGGATCTAGACGACTGATAAACTTACTTATATGCATACATAGAGAACACCATAACTCCGAAACAAACATTTGTGGATCACACAAATTGATTCAACCCGGAATCAAACCTGAGACCTCTAGGACGGCATTCGCGTACTTATACCACTGCACCACCGAGGCAGTTAAATATAAAGTAACAATTGCATTCATTAAGTACTTCAATTGACTATCAGTTTATATTATTTATACATTATACGTACCTACCTACTTATTATAACAAAAAAAGGCTTAAGTTTAAAAATAACAGTATGTACTACAGTATTAATGTCAATGTATTCGATACCTATTCATCGTTATGACCATATCGATATAAATAGTTCTGTCGGCCTTAGTAACACTTGAACTAATATTAGCCTAATAGAGTCAATACTGAACTGAAGATACCAGTTCATTTCACAATAAAACCGACTACATTTAAACTGAAATATGGTCGAGAATTAAACGCAAGAGAACATGGTATTTATGTATACACCGTTTTTCAATATTTCTATGCGATAATTTCAATTCGTCACCGTAAGAATAACATTTTCATTCGGTGCCTTTCTAGTCGTGTAGTTCCAAACAACGATAAGAGATGGCACCACCGTGCAGCACTAAAACCGCTGGAACTAATTTGCCTAGCAACGTCAAGTAATCGATGTTTTCCAAATCTTTCTAAATTGATTTTCATTTATGCGCTACGCAATTCACCTTCAACTCCCAATTCATTTATTATCAATGAAATCATTATAAACCGTTTCCCTAATTTAGATTTCACTACTTATGTGAAATGGACATTAAGAATAAATTGAACTCATAGGTACCTAGTGATGTCCATGGTGTTTCAAAGTATCGATAAACAAAGTAACTATTACTAGCGGCGGTCACGATCGCACAATCATGTCGTTTGCGGTTAGAAAGTGAAATAAACCCTTGTTTCATGAAATTAACTATTCCACGAGTTGCAACATTTCAACGATTTTAATGTTATTTGGGCTTATTAGGGTAACATACTTATGCTATTATTCTCTCTGCCTGTTACTCTGTGTTACTTCATAGGTTTAATGTAAAAAGCTTGATTTACCTACAATTTATACTTATGTAGGAACTTACTACTAACTAAGTATGCCCGGATTGCAGAGATTGTAAGTATGTAAAATCGGTCAGATTAGAAAATATGGCACCCAACAAACGTAATGGCGTAATGTGAGTATGTAATGCACTTTGCTTACCTCCAAAGGATTAGGTGTAATTGAGCGAAGCGAGCCTAGCGAGCGGAGCTCCTTTTCAGGTGACTCAAATGCAACTCGATGTGAAATTGTTTCTCGACAACTATCCAACTGATTTTTTCACTCAAAAATCAAGCATTCTCAGGAGCAGCTATTGTTCGAGACCGAATTTTGATTTAGGACCCTCAAAAAAAGTTATTGACCAAAAATATATCAATTACTTTTTTTTAGGGTCCTAAATCAAAATTCGGTCTCGAACAAAACCTGCTCCTTATAGATTGATAAATGCCTTAATAGAAATAGTCGCTTCGCTCAATTGCATGCTGCAGCGCAGTACCACGGCAGCGACCGCAGCGAGTAGTTATAAGATTACTTTTAAGTCAGACTGAGATTAGCTGGACTGCAGAGAATATATATAGTGGTATGTAACATCTGTCCTGGCCCATGGCTGTAGGAAATTTGGGTTGAATAACAGAGTGGTTTTTGTAATTCAATAGTGCTGCTACGCAAAAGACTTGCCCCGAGTTACGTGTGACCACAAAATAGCTGTCAAATCGTGGATATAGGCTATAACTATGTACTCACTTTATACATTTTATAATAGGTTCTTGTTTGCCTATCATTGTAAGTGCCTACTTATAAAAATAAATAGGATCTTTCGAGAAATGGTTTTTTGTCGATATATTGGGTGAATAATTTCTCTCTAGTTAAGATAGAGCGTCTCTATTAATGTTTGTATCAAATAGACTTTTTTATATTTATAAATTAAACATACAGTCGTAACTATAGACATTTGCAAGCTCATAAAATTCAACCACATTGTACCCTGTTTTGTAAAAGTTCGACTATATTTGACTTTTTAACAATATATAGGTTAGATATACGCAGTAACAGTTGTATTTATACTCATATTATCGTGCGTATCGATTACTTCAAGTCTGATAAGTAAGAAAGTTCGAGAACGTTAAACTAATTAAAGGTTGAAAGATGATTGTTCACTATACATTATGTAATGCTGTATAGGTATATTGGTAAAGTACTCAACTATTGGTTGAATCGATTGTTTTAGAGTTAATCTGTATTCTACATAGCATGCAGATAGGTTCCTCATGTAATATGCATGGTTAGGTGAGGCAGCGTTAGTAGAAAACTGTACCAACTGGTCTTGCTACAAATTGTATAAAAACCCGATTATGGGGTTGCACCAATCTCTACTGCGAACCGGTTCGAAACGAGCCACAGGCGGTTCAAACTAGTTTTGTTAAAATATTGCCTCGACTGACAGCTTGTTTTTAGTCAGTCCAAATTTATGTTAATGTATGGAAATGAAGATCGGTTGTTTTCCATTTTAATAATATTTTATGGGATATTACAGTCTCTGTTAGCATTAGGTAGATTTGTGTGAATTATAAAGGATTTGGCCTTTTGTGTGCTGTGTGTGATATTCGGCTGTACCAGATATACCAGGTTCTATACTAACGGGTAACAAGGACAGGTAGGTAATCAAACAAGAGAAATCCATTTTGAAACTATGTATTTTTTTCATCAATATTTCTACATTTTCTTTGTTATGGTCTATCAAATAAATATCAATTAAAAACAATTGATACAATTATTATTGTTAGTTTTTGTATATGTCGACATATTTAAGTTTTAGAAGTAAAATGTTTATAGCTTTTAAAAACTTTTTATTATGATGAAAGTGAACTCTAGGACTATGATATTGTGCGTCAAAACTCTGGACCCTACAAACACTTAGATTTAATTTAAACGGTTAGTTTGTTGATTTACATTTAATGTAGTAATTACACTGGATGAAGAAAATGCAGTTTGTAACATTTAACATCTCGTCATTTACATAAATATTATGTACTGTTAGTACAAAAGTATCTCTTATCACCCACTGGACTATATCGACGCGGCATCTTACCGCGGTAGAAAATAATCTTACAAAAAATTTCATTTTATATTAACTTAAATAACTTAATACTTTTAATAACTATTAATAATATAACCTGAGATCTTTACTTCTGTTAGGGCGGGGGCGGGGCCTCGCCTCGCTCATCGTTATTGCCCTACGTTCACGACTCTATGATACACATCTCTAATATTTATAAATCTGCATTAATTTTTTTTCACATTCATAAAAAATTAATATTTTCTTGTATTTAAATTTTATACATTACAAAAGTAGTATCACAAACAAATGTACAAACTAGTACAATTACAAAAACGTACACATATCAGACCTCTACAGAGGTCGCCTCTAATAAATACAGTTACGATACATGAAAATACGAACTCTACACAACTTCAGAATAGAATCGAACTCGAAACAAAAAATAATAGCTAATACTAGATCGCTCAGGGTATGATTATCACACGCGCGGCGGCGACTGAGATCATGGGGGCGCACGAAAGCCGCCGCGCCACTCACGCGAACAACCAGCTCCACTCACATCATTAAAATATTCAATAATAAAATACGAACAATGATCATACGATGATTAACATTAGTGCGACGGGTGCGGGAGGCGGGGGCGGCGGTGGGCACACTGACAACCTGGTGGACGACAGGATCTAGGATCGAGGACCACGGACAGAAGTGGAGGGTAGCGAGATCAGCGCCCGCCTCCGCACGACGCCGCACGCGCGTGCGCCCTCGCGCTGCCGGCGCTGTCGCCTGTCGATACGCACACGGCGCATCACTAGAGACAATGCCCGCACCACGACGGCGCTCGCGCAACTAAAACTTGCGCTTCTCTGCGCGCTTATACTACAACTATACGTTACATATCACGCTGTGCTTTTTCTCTTATTAAAAATATATAATAATTAATATAATATTTAATAATATGATATTTGTTAAAATAACGATACGTAGATATCGAGGAGGGCTGTCAGTCGGCTCACTCGCATCACGCTCTACTCACAAGGTCCTTCACTCCACCTCACTCCTGTACAATTTCTTCTTTTCTATCGTGAACTGTGGGCTAATGATGATGGTGCCGCCTCGCGTTAAGTTTCTGCAACAAAAGAGAACCGCCGTTAGTATAGCTCACTGTTGCCGGGCTGATGCAACACCGACACTCATGGAACCGTTCGGTACCGACACTCATGGAACCGTTCGGTACCGACATGATAACTGAGCTCAACTTACTTTATGAATTGCGGCAACAGACTCGTCCAGTTGGTCGCGTCGTGTTCTAGGTGTAGATGTATCTCATGTGTAGTTAATGTGTTGGGGTCTACTTTGAAAGCTGCTAATCTTCTTCCTTCGACGTCGACTAGAAGTCCTGCACCCCGAGACCCGCAAGGCTCCCCCTCCGCCAGCGCGAGAATTTTTCTCGAAGCCCTGGCGAGTAGTTCCGCCGGGACTAGGACCTCGGCAGTCGCCAGCTCGCTGGCTCCCTTGGCCGCTCGTAGTTCTCTCTCGATCCTCTGAGCCAGCGCCGCCTCCGTCGGCATCGGCACCGGCATTTCTCGCCATGTTGGCCCATTCCAAGCTATAACAATAGAGACAAACGTTTAATTTTAATTGTAATCTTATTAGAAAATGGGAGTCTAATTAGAATTCAATTATAGAAAATTTAAACCAACACAACAACTTACTTGATACAATAAAACAAAATGTCTAATTAAGAAAATCTTATAAGATGTGTAAGTTGTGCGCAAGTTGCGGTGTTGGGTGAGCGGTGCGGCGCAGCCAAACAGCTGACACGTCAGCTGAGCTTGACGTTTGGGCCCGCACCGGCACCGGTCGGTTCGGTCCCCGGTTTCGCCGGCCGGGAAGCGGTGATGCAAGTGTCTCTACCCGAGCAAAAGACACTCCTCCATGCTCATCAACCTCAGAGCTTAGCTCGGCCGGCACATCGCGCTCCGGCGGCTGCGCGCGCCGCATAGCAACAGTCTTCACTCAGTTAGAAAGCCACTTCCCTCCCCCGCTCACTCTGAATAGAAAGTCAACTCACCTTTTTCGCTATTGAATCCGACAAACTGATTCGTGACGGGCAGGATCTCCATTTTTTCCAAATTTTTACTTATATTGTACACTTTTAAAACGACAAAAATTAAAGCGTTCCGCTGCGGAACTTAATATTACTAGAAAAATATCACAAGTCTCTTTTGTACTGCGAATGCGCACTGAACGACCGGCTCGACAGTCGACACTACCGGCGACTAGTTATTGTGGAGAGATCGATGGGAAATTGATAAAACGTCCGAAGCTCACGACTGCATCAGATCTGATCTCGTAACCTAGGGCTTCGTCACTCGCCCTTTGGCTCACTATTCGACCCACCCAACCCTGTCGTTCTCTGTGACGGACTGGTGATATCGGGGAACTCTGGCAGTTTATATAGATCGCCGCGGCGGGAGGTGCGGGGGGACGCTCCGCGGATGACAGAGGGGGCCCCGCCCGCCAGTTGCGCCGGGTCGCAGTCAAAGCCGGTCGTTTCAAAGCCGCTCCGCGCCGGCGTCTGTATCGAGCCGGCCGGCTTCTTTGTTCGGGCCCTACCGATGGAACCTCGATATTTGGTTCTATTTAGTGTTTTTTGGAACAATATTCGCGAGTTCTATTCCGTTATTTGCACCAGTTTCTTTGTCGTTTTGATTTCTGTAATTGCCATTATATGTAAATTCTGTGTCTTGTACAAGTTCAGAATAGATTATATTATAGCTCTTTTATATGTAGTCTGGTTAAGCAGGCAAGTTAATCTCTTTATACTAATAAGATTTTTATAGTTCATTGTTGTGTGTATTCGTGTATTGTTTAGTTTTAAGACATTTTATTGTACGTTTCAAACTAATGTACAAATTGTGCAAATGTACAAACTCTCTTACAGATTGTGTTGTAGGTTTATTTCACGACACGACAAAATCGAAAATACGAAAACAATCCATTTATTTGTAAGTTTAGTGAAAAGACCTACAACAGAATCGGAACCGGTGTAAAGGTTAGTAACTGAATTGTTCACGATTTCTTATAGTTTAAAATCAAATTATGATCAAAGTTAATTATTTTATATACTTACCAACTATTTAGTCAAATTTTATTCTATGAATGTAATATTGTGTTCTCCTATTTTATTGTTTTGTAATAATGTACATTAACCATCTAACTGCTTTTAAAAGTTGCAATATATACTTCCGGGCTAGTTATATAAAGACAAAAACTTTAATTTGATGTAATTATAGCGATCAGTATTTCAATTAAGGTCCGGTTAACAATTAAAAAATGACCTATCAAAAGAAGTAATTTATCATTCTGAATATATAAAGTTTTCACAATCAAGTAAAGTTTAATTCTTCAGTTTTATTGGAGTTTTTTAAATGTCTTGTAAATCAACAATCAATTAAATTGAACCAGAAAGTATGGTGTTATTTATCAAATTTTATATAATTATAATCATATAAAAAATTTCGCCAAAAGACAAAGTTCATGAAACTGAAATGATAAACAACCATTTGCAATATGTAATGTGTATGGAAATAAAATGATATTCATTGATATTAGTTTAAAACCCAAAATAATGTGAAACAACAAAAAACTATAAGACAAAGAGTATTAAAAAGTAGCTTATGAATAGAGAATATAACGTAATGTAATATTTTGTATTGAGGAACTGAATTGAACGTTTATCAAATTTAAATATCAAATAAACATGATAATGTTATTGAACTAAATTAGAATAAAAAGTAATAAAAACTAGATAAAAAAAACAATGTTGAAATTCATAAAAATGTTGCATCAGCAAAGTACGGATAAAAATACCTTGTAAAATATCTGGTTTGAATAAAACCACTATCTATTGACAACATAAAATAATGTTGTTGTTTTTCCTATCTTGAAACGCAATAGAAGTGCGGTCTAAATACTTTTTAAATTCTAGAAATTTCTATCACAAGTTGATGAAACACAAAACTGAGAGTTTATAAAAGCAAAGTAAATGATCAATGCTGATGTTGAAACTAGCTACGTAAATAAAGAATGAGTGTTTTATCGTGTGTGTTATCGCTTCATGAGCGTTTTGCATAAATGGCAAACATTTCATTCTAACCATTCGGTTCCAACCGAATCTATTACAAGTAACATTCAAATAGAAGCAAAAATACGATTAAACAGGCGTTCCAAGCGAAGAAAACAGAATCATTTCGTATGTAATAACTTGGAGAACCGCAAAAACAAATGGTATTACAGAAATGGTAAAAAAGTGTTGTGTGTTGCCAAGCAGTGCCGGCCGGCGAGTTGGCCTTGGTTGGATGTGACTCACGATTGACAAGCGAGCCGAATCGCTCATGCCACTAACTTGCTCGTGTTCCCGACTATTGCTCTATGCTTATAACGTTAATGCCAAATCGTATCTAATCAAAGTTCACGGGTCAATTTAGTTAAAAGTATAATATGTTTCACACAATAATTATTACATCTCGTGATTAACCTTATATTTTATTTTATTTGAACAAGTAATTTTTAACCTTTAAATAGTTAGATTCTCTGATATCTTAATTTATTTATTAATCACTTTGTTTGATAATCTAAACGAAATCATAATTTTATCATTACTATCTACAAAATATTAATTATCTTTGTGCACTAAGTAATTGGAACAAATGCAGAAAAACTAGATTTTTTTTTAATTTCATACCAATCTATCTACATGCCTTTGTTAACACACAATTATGGTATTGTAATTGTTTAAACTCGTGGAGAGAAAATTAAAATTGTATACAGTTTCATTGTGTACTTTAATAAGGCTCACTTAGCAGCAAAATGATTATGTTATGTAAAACAAGTTGAAAGCTTAGTTTGGGCTAGGTGACGATGCGTAAGAATGTCCAAAAATCGGACTCGTAAGCCCGTAAAGTATATTATAACTCTGCAATACTGCATAGTTTGACAGAATTCTCAAAAACAAACTATCTAGAATCTAGAGTTTAATAAATAAAAACCGAAATTATATGTATATTTATAATTTAATACACAAATAAATTACATTCATAAGTAACCTTAGCATAAAAATATAAGCACAAAGAAAGATAACATAAAACTCTCATAAAATGAATTTTTTGCTAAAGAATATGAATAAAATCTTCGGAACACAAAATGAGGGAAATTTAATACCAAAATGTAAGATTAAATAAAACCCAACGGAAATTAAAAGGGAGAGCAACCTGTCGTTGGGTTGCCCTCGAAACACAATACATTTCTTATTCCCTTCTTATAAGCCCTTAACAAAGGAACAATGGGGTGCAACCGTGCTTCTGTATCTTTCACATGACATGTCTCAACCTGTATGTACTTGTATCTACGTTTTTTTTGTCAAATATGTATTAGAATTAGATTAGATATGCAATTTAAATTCTATGGATTCTTGGATGTAAACCTTTAATTTTAACGCTATATACACTTGTTTTATTTATGTTCAAAATATGGCAAGTATCTTAGCATTTTAATGTAATAAAACACCAAGTGTGTTCACATGTATATTTATAATTCTTTGTGTTCTAACTAATAAAGCAAACATTTGCCCAACGTTTGTGTAACTCCACCTCAGCGGCAGAACACAGTTTGTAAATAAAATGTTTGATACCAACAACATTTTCAGTCGGTTGGATTTTCTACTCATTATTATACGACCAATATTTGTTGTAATTAGTATTCTACTCTCGTGCATACTTCATGCCAAGTTTAGGGAACGATTCATTTGCAATTATAATGTTCTATGTGATCCATATCCATATTTACGCTATATTATTATTCTTGTACGTGTATCTCGTTTTATACTCACCCGCATCACTTGTTTTGTAACACACGATGGCCTTGGAAGCTTTTAGATTTATCTAGACGTAATATTTCTTTGTCATATAACTAACATCATTCCTTATTTAAATTTCAATATGTTGAGTGACTGTAAATTACATTTTTAATCTGCATTTTAGTATAGTACTTGTTTCTAACCAAAGTGGTTATTCAACATTTTTATTGTTCAATTAAAAATAAACGGTTGTTATAACTGATTTTTGTATTTTTATTTCTTCAATTACAATACCCGATAACCGAATGTTCGGAACAATGCAATATCAGGCACAATGTCTCTTCTTGCGATAGCCTCATCTATCGAAACTGATGACATACTAAAAGTTACTTCACTCATTTAACTCGAGGTTTATAGTGAGAGAGTAAGTTTCAAAAAGAGACCTACTACAAATGTATTAAGGTTTATCTTCACAAGTTATTATTATACTTAGGTAATTGCTTTGGGAAGTCCATTAGTGATCAGAATCAACATATTTGACAACTTAATTACAAGTCCTTCAATACGGATGCTCCTTCATAAATGCAAGTTATATTTGTCAAGGAGACAATCCTATTAAAAAATTACTAATTTTTCTATCAGGCTACTATGAGAAACCATCACAATATCAGTTTCTACTTGTACTAAAAATTACTATTCAAAACAGTTTAGTATGGATTAGATATGAAAATGATCTAATCGAATAAGACGTAAGTAGACAGTTTGGCGTCCATACGACGCTGTAAATGAGACGTTAGTGGGGCATCGAACAAAGACACGTGCAAACAGTCTAAAAATAGTCAATTGTATTATGAATCTGTGACTACTTGCTAGTCAGGAGCCTATCCATTCATACATTAGTGTCACTTGTATGGCAGATACTGTTCTGCAACAAAAGATTAACGATGTTCGTTCGTGAATGTTGTCAAACAAAGCAAATTTGACTGGAAACTGTTCCAAACAAGGCCTTTAGAATTAGATGATCAGTGATGGGTGCAACGTTTGAGATGTACAGTAAAATGAAATATCAACGGGCCAAGAGTTTTGTACTACCTATTTAAAGAGAAATGAACGTGTCAAAACCTGTCTTAACCTGATAAAATTATCTCATTTGGCAGGGAAATTACCAACTGAGCTATGATTTATAACAAAGTTTCAATAATAGAGGTAAACATCGAAAAAATCCTGTAAAATTAAATCTCAATTATTTAACCAGTTTCTAAAACTCCCTCATTAATAGCGGTTTCTCACTTATTCAGGTTCAACTTGAAACTGTTTTCACTGTAGAACTCTCAAACTTATTCACTTTATTAAACGAAGTCTACGTTCATGTAGAGAATAAACAAGTGACTACGGTACAGAATAGGGTTTGCGGTACCCAAAAAAAATGAATCTCGTAAGTATAATTTTTACTGCTGCTACAAATATGTATGTAAATTAAATATTTTGGACTTTCTCACACAATGTCATCTAGCCCAAATCAAACTAAACACAAGCTTATTGTTATGGGATCTAGACGACTGATGAACATACTTTATAAATACATACATATTATACATAGAAGACACCCAAATTCCGAAGCAAAAATTTGTGGATCACACAAATAATTTTGGATATTTACATAATAAATTTTGGAGTGTTATCTAATTTATGATGTATTAAAAAAAGTATTCTTATATTTCTTACCTGGTCGTCCATAAGCGTTCCAAATGGATGTACCTAAATAATTAGATCTATCAGACAGAAGAAATTCAAAAGCAAAACAGTCTTATTCTCGAACCAACTAATAGGTACAGCTACATTCAGAATTTCACAGCTTGAAATAAATATGACTAAATATGTAGATAATACAAATAAATAGGTTATCCGAAAGTTTTATCATAGGTTGTTATGACACCGTGACACAGAATTGTGCCTATTTAGATAATGAATAAAGAAATAATGCTGATAATGACGAGCTGATTCAACAATGTATAGAGTGGTATTGATTTAACTACTTACCTTTGTTTGAGAAATTCAGGAATATTGATAGATAGTGAGGTGAGTTTATGTAAATCGGAATACAATATAAACAAAACACCATCAAATTGAGACTTAGATAATTGATACAAATAAATGCAGTATGTAACTATTTTAAATGTTGAAAGTTTGATACACAAAAATTTAAGATCTTTTGTACCGATTTTTATGAAAATTACCTGGTACATAGAAGAAAGAGCTATCTTTTATAATAATTAGGTATGACTCTGTGTTCCTTGGTTAACTCGCTTTACACTACTAGCTTTACATAACTATACATACTACTAGCTAACTAGCTTTACACTCACTCACATCCCCCCCCCCCCCTTGATATCTAAAAAATAAAATAGCGTCTTCTGACTTTTATAATAAGAATTAAGATGTCAAAAAAAACAAGTTTTGTAGATATTTCGCTTTGTAAAAACGCTTTTGTAGTGAACGCATTTCAAGCATTTGCGGAGACCACACTTATTTGACTCGACCCAGTGATCTAGCCCAGTCCTACCCAGTACCTCTTGATTCCACTGGAAATACCTTCTGGTGTGTACCAGAGACGGCCCCAGCAATGGACAGAGGAGCGGCCGCAGTCACGCGAAATTATAAAAAAAAAGAACTTCATGATTAGCAGCGGTCGCACTAGGTAGGTGATACGTTATAAGTGAGTATAAGACTTACAGAGAAATGATAGATTCTGTAGGTACTTGGTACTACAATTTACTGTTAGTGGAACCTACTGCGAAATGGCATGTAGTTCGTGTCTTTAAATAAGGAGTTTCTAAAATATTTCTCTTAACATTCACTTACGTTAGAAAAAAATATTTATCTTTTCCAAAAATTCTACCAAATTCTATCTCAATTTCGCAGCCATTTTTCTATTAACTCTTACCTCCTAAAAAAATATACATAAACTGAGAAACTGAGGCCCAAGTTCTAAAGATAACGAAATTTTTATTTTATAAAGTTCAATTTGAGCAAAGGAAAGTAATCAGCGAACAATTCCCTTGAACACCAGCACCTAGAAAGTTAGGAATGAGTTTCTGAAACGACTTCGCTCCTAAGGGTTGAAGATTGGCAAAGGAACGATTACGCCAACAATAACCAACCCTATGCGCCCTTTGAGTGAGCCGTAAACCTGTTCATCATTATCGATTCGTTTATTTTCGCATGTTTAAGGGTTGAATGTTTTAAAAGTTTATCGTTTATTTAGGCTACGAGACCGGATGGTTGGACTGTCGGTGCGGGTTGAGTTTCATTTTGGTTTGCTATTATTGTTCAGTGTGTTAGTTTGAAATTAAATATTAGTTTCTACAAATCAAATAGATTTAATGTTAGATTCGTTTATTTAAATATTACTGTAGCGAACGATTTATCTAATAAAAATATAAAGATTACACACTTTCAATTGCTCGGATTGCAAAGAATCTTTTAAATGTTGACACATTTGTTATTTTAGGCACAGTTTTTGGTTTGAATGGGGAGTAGTTAAGGAAGTTTAATAGAAGTCGGACCAAATTTTTTTTTATTATAAATCTTAATGCACAATACTTATCAAATACTAGCTGGTTACCACGGGTTTGCCCTCGTGATAGATACTTCAGGGATAATGTATCTACAAAAGAAATTTCAAAATTGGTTCAGTTTATTTGAAACCTTAAATGCAAACAAATAATAAATCACATTTTTTTTAAACTTACTTGTACACTATTTTACAAATATTTTTATTTTTGGTAAACCTTGACCGGTTTCGCCTTATGGCATCATCAGAGGTGTTTACTCATACCATTACTCACATAATTCACTTTTGTGACACATTTTACTACTATCATTTACTTTTAGAACACATTTCGCTAATATTAGATCTGGTGCCGACAATCGAAAGCATCAATTATAAAAAAAAACCACTATATTTCATTAAAAAAATAACCGTCATCCATCTAAACTTTGCCACTTAAATTGTAAATAACCACAAATCACAAAATCGATAGCAAAGACATTACATATTTCACTAACGCAGATTCACACCCCCTAACAGGCAAAGGGGTGGCCACATATAAAGTCACATATTACATATTTGGAAAAAACACCTCCCTGTATAAACATCCCCCGAGGCAACAAAATTACTAACATTTATGGCTATTTCATGATATACGGCCCAAATTATATATCCTTTTGGCCTTTCCTGCGTTAGTACTAAGCGATTTATAATTATTATGGTTGTGTAGATTGCGTTCAGAATTGCAGGCTTCAAAGCCTGTTATAATATGCAACAAAAATATAAATTAACTCCAAGATGATTGTGTAAAAAGTATTTGAGAGATGTTTATTTAATACATAATATGGATTACGTCTGTTTTCCTAAAGGTAACACGCATATCATACATTCCTTTTTGACCAGTAACCTTGATGGTTCCATGCTATAGGGAGCGAATTTATCAAACGAAAATTCTGGAAATTTTTGAAAAAAGGAAACATATTTGGTTTGATCATTGAGCTACACGGTTCGTAGGGACCAAATTCGTTGCTCTATGGGGTCGATTAAGTGATTGGTAAGTGTTGCTTAGCTTTTCTCGAATAAGTATTTCACGTTATACTCTTCTTACTTCGCAAACAAGGACAAAACAAAGGAACCAACAGATCCCTCACGGGGAATGCTCTTCAAAATAACGCTACTATGACAGATCATTCCCTCTTTATGGAAACTGTCGTTGGTTTGATTTTATCCTAAAACCTTCTTCTTTCCGATTGATATTGTGAAAGATTACATACAAAGCAACTAGAATTCGCTACAACTATGTTATGATACACTTTACTTATAAAACGAATAGCTCGTCTCAAAATTTTCCAACAACACGCAAAAAGGTTTACAACAGAAATATAATTTCTAACATAATTATCAAGTCAAACTTTAATAATCCAATAATAGGTACGTGTCCCAAGGAAAGATGTATAAAAAGTAATCATAATTTACAACGGTACGGATCAAAATGGCGATTCAAACCGAAGCTGACTCGAGTCACGCACGAGTGGCAAACAAAAATGGAATACAAACAGTTGACAAAGAGCTTCTAGCTACTGTTGCTAACGGCCCCTACCATTTGTTGTATCGTGTCAGCCTGCCAGTGAATGTGTAGCAATGGTAGGGGTCTCGATTATCGATTTGCGACGTGTCGATTTTACTTACGACTCTAACCTTGCTATCGAGTAGATATAGGTTTATATAGATTAGGTACTATTAACCATGAATAGTGTAAAAGCACCTTCGATATTGCCGTTACACTAAATCGGTCTGGTTTTTCACAAAAAAAAATAAAGGAGTCTCAGTTCAAGTGAGTTTATTTCGATGTCGATTAGGTACAAGTACTTCTTAATTATCTAAAAAAAATATTTTACATTTAACAATATACTAGTGAATAAACCTGGCTCCACCCGTGTGATACAGTTTTTAATTTTCCCACGGCAACAGATGCTATTTAAAATACTTCCATCGCAACTATAACCGTTAATGCAGCGTACGCAACGACGAGCTTTCAATAGGAATACATTTTCAACGTTTTTGCGGCATTTTACATTGCTGCTTCACGACTATTGGTTGTAGTGTGATATTATGCCTTTAGCGATATATTGTGACTATCGAATATCACACTTTAAGGGTACTATATAATACTAAGTAGTATGTAGCTACAGATACTCTATCCCAAATTGAACCGTTCTGCAGACTTACATTACGCCAATTTCCTCAGCAACTGGTATTCACGTAAAATATGTTTTTTCCGATCACTGAGTGTAGCCTACACTACATTTATTGGGAAATTTTACTAAACTGTGTAGGTTTAGGTATAGTAACGGTTTTTCGACACATTCTCTATGTACATACATTGGGGTACCTAAAAGGGTGTATTTATAAACCCCATTAAACTCACATTACTAATTAATCTAAGAAAAAAAAACGGTCGCAATTAAAAATGTACCCGTTCATTCTTCATCATAGAATCTCTCTCTATTTTCTCTTGTATATTTTTAATAACAACTATGTGGTCCGTTGACACGTTTAGCTTTACCTAACAACATCTACCTACGATTTTGCACCTTTCTTTGACAAATGTTTGACTTTGCACACGTGCAACTAATATATGATTATTAATTAGGAGTGGAATATTACCTGGTCACAATAACCACTCCATGACGACATCATTCGCTGAAAAGTGCGGATAACCAGACAGTATTGTAGGTTAATCAACGTCACTATGACGTCACCAACATGGCCGCCAATCCTATTGTCATCTTGCGCGACTTATAATCTTTGTTACCATTCAAAACATACAATTTTGTCCCGGTAAAAGGTGTTCAATTTGATTATATGACTTCAAATGACTCAGCAGAAACGTGTTTGTAATCGCTTTTATACCCCTTTTGCTAAAATTTCATGTCAATCCCTTATCTTCCGAATATTCCAAAATCTAGTAACGAATTACAAATAGAAAAGAAAACAAGTTTATTTAACTAAACTCTCTTTAAACCAAAACGTTTAAAAACCAAGTCGTTTAAAAATGTAGGACTTAGGTAGTGACGGTGACTGATATAAGAACTTAATATAATATCTGCAACCTCCTTTATGAAATTTTTAATATTTCTCTAGTTTCACCTCGAATATTCTATAACCTAGTTAGCAGCTACTAAGCAAAACCTGGCCTTTCAGTGATGAAAATAACTAATTTTGAAACTAGAAGTCGTTTAATATTTTCAACATAATATGGCCATATTATTTGAACATTAAGGTTTCATTATAATTAAGTGGTCACTTATATTTTCCTTCTAGCAATACCAGTTACGTTTCATAAATTGGCGGCAATCAATTCAGGTAGCTATTATAGTCTGTGGCTAAGTAAGCCAATTTGGCGTGTTGTCTATTCGTTATGCTGATTATTGCTGATAAAATGATTATAATATGAGTATAGTATCATTATTATCATTAAGTGTATTCTAATATAAACCTCTGCATAATGATTCGTGACAAAAATGGTACTATTGTGCTTTGTTCCATTGTTAAAGAGTAAACTCAAAAATGGCCGACAGATTCGTGTTTCTGATTGGCCATTTTGAATACTATTCCGACGTTTTTATATCAGGATGATAAATGTCGTGTCAAAGAGTTATGTTATCCTTATCATAGTCACAAGAGGTTTTTTGTGAAAGGACAATGCTATAAAATGTATAGGTACACCAAAAACCCAGAGTCGATAGTAGATAGGCCAAATATAGTATGTTACAAATATTATATATCATTTTCCCAAAACAATTCCTAAAATTTTTTTATGGTACCTTCCCTACACGAGTGGGAATGATTTTTATACAACTCCCTGGTGTGGGGTATCATTAGATAGGTCTTTTAAAAACATTGAGAGGTTTATAAGATAATTTTAATTTAAGTATTTGTTTGCAAGATATTTAAGTTTTAAGCGTATTTTATTAGTAAAACAGGCCAAGTGTGTGCCGGTTTTTTAATACTTGAGGATTATTTAGGGCCAGTCGAATATGATATTTGTAACATACCTACTAAATATCTCACAGTACATGAATTATTTTAATCGACTCTTGGTTTTTTTGCAATGTTAATTTCACAAAATAATATCTAATTGTTATGCGTTAATTATTTACTGTTGTGTAAAATGCAACGAACCGTGCATCACTATAACCATTATTTAAATATTCAAACCAATCTGGTTGGAAATGTTGCGTGAAAGAATAACAGGCATCTGTCCCCTGGCCCCTGACACCCCTCAATCAGCGGGTGGGGTGGTGTCGAGAGTACCTACGACAAAATATACTCGTAAAATCGAATGAACGTTTAGTATTGCGTTTGGACTTTCAATTTGCAACTTCCAAATTGCTTTTGAACTTTGTTAGGTGATGAATAATATTGAAAATAGATAGTCATCAAATGTAATTATATTTATTTGCAGTTTAAACATAATTTATTTTGTAATGGTCGAAGCTCCGCTTGAGATATTTTCCGTTGAAAATAGTGAACGAGTCGGACGAATCATTACTAAATTCGAATTTAAAATTGGTTCCACTTTAACTACTGTTGAACAAGTGAAGTGAGGTCATATTTTGTATTTCATCTATCTTACTCCACAGGAATTATAATGATTTCGAATTCAACGACTTCTATAAATTTCAAAAACCGGCCAAGTGCGAGTCCTACTTGCACACAAAGGGTTCCGTAACAAAACGGCAAAAAAAACACGTTTGTTGTATGAGCTCCCTTAAATATTCATTATATTCTGTTTTGTAGTATTTGTTGTTATAGAGGCAGCAGAAATACATCATCTGTTAAATTTTCAACTTTCTAACTATCACGGTTCATGACAAACAGCCCAAGACGGACGGACGGACGGACGGACGGACAGCCAAGTCTCAGTAATAGGGTTTCCGTTTTACCCTTTGGATATTGAAACCTAAAAAGACACATTATCGATTTTTAAAGTAAAAACTAATAAGTTAAGTTTAATTAAGAAGAATCTTTATTTACTTAGTTAAATGTAAATAATTATATTGGAAGGTCATCGCCTAAATAGCTTTCGAAATTAAACCATACATAGACCAATTTACAAATCGTTGAACTGTTAACTACAGAACTATTACGTCCATTATCGTGAACTGGAAGTGACTATTGAATGAGGAACGGACAATTATTCGGTTTATGAGCCATTTTGATTACATACCCGATGAATATTATGATAATACAAGCAACGAGTACTATTAACAAGCAGGCACACGCGACCCTGCCTATGTGGTCAATTATCCATTTCCCATGAAACAACAACTTTATATCCAACTTCAAAAAAATATGAGTTTCTCAATTCGACAGTATTTTTTCAACCGACAATGAAAAAAATACCGACAACAAAAAAGGAGGAGGTTGAGAATCATGCGACTGTGTTTCTTTTTTTGAATAGATATCTACTAGGTACTTCCCAAGTGGTACCATTTCAATTTGGCCCCATTCCGACAATTATTTGGTCCCATTTCGGTATTTTGAAGTCGGTTGTTGTGTCAATTTTAACGTGTATTTTAGAGTTTTCGAAACGAAAATCTCTTATACAACTGTCCGTCCGTCCGTCTGTCCGTCCGTCCGTCCGTCCGTCCGTGACCTACTTTCAAATCGAGAACGGTAAGAGCTAGAGACTCAGTGTGAACGCCAATCGACTCAGGATGGTCAAAGACCTCTAAAATGAACTTGACATTTGACCTCTGATCTCAAGGTCAAGGTCAAAACGAGGTCAAATCGAGAATGGTAATAGCCAGAGACCCAAGACCAGTTGCAATCAAATCAGCATGGTCAAAAACCTCTAAAGTGATGTGATTTTTGTTATTTTGTTTTAGATTTTATGTAAAAACTTTCAAAAACTAAAATATATGGCAAATTTTTGCCATATTTTTAACTTGTTTATTCATGTGTTTCTATATCTCATATCTCATATCTTTCGACAAGGAGAACCGATTTAAATTTAATTTTTAATTGAAATCTACTGCTTCCTTTGTTATCCCATTTAGATTTAGTCCGACAATTAGTAAGTATTTCAGTAATTTAAAGTCTGTTTTTAGGATCTGAATATCTAATGTACCTAGCTATAGTTACAAAAAAGATCTAGATTTGGGGTAACGCAATAATATAGAAACAGCAAATAGTGTAGGTATTTAATCACACTTATCTGGAGGTTATATCAGTTCCACTATTATCTTCACCCAGTGAGGTACCTAGGGGGGACGGTCATTCTCCTTTCAAGTTAGAGCGTGAGGGAGAACAAACTTACCAACTATTAAACACACAACTTGCTTATAACCTTTCATACAATACCTTCCTTTCATCTCGGGAATTTTCCCAGATCCCAATAAAAAACTGCAACGCGAAAACCAAACCACCACGGCAATCTCTAGTTTAAACTTAAACCTTTGTTTTAAATTGTACCTATCAGTTTATTAAAAACCGCATTAAAATCTCCTGATCCATTTAAAAGATATCAGCGTACATCTTGCGTGATTTGCCTTATTTATGATTCATTATTTAACAACAATAAACTGCAAACTATAATTATGTTTGTAATACAATATAACAAGGCAACCACATATAGCAACTGAGCTATAGATTCTTATATCTACATCGTTAATCCGGTAATTTTCCTTACTCAACGAAGCATTAAGTATCATTAGCTGACCGTAGCTACGTAACAACTAAGTATACAGTTGCCAAGGATACCTAGAAGGTCACAGTTGGCTATTGATAATTTCACCCTGGGGTTGGCAGACGGCCGCTGTGGCAGGCGGCAGCTGAAAGGCGAAAGCAAACGTCGCGCGTCGCAACAATACCCCCGCTGTTGCTAGGTCGATACATTTGAAAGGGGTTCGCCTGTAGTCAATTTGAATACCATTATTACTTTTTTTTAATAATTATTTGCAATAAGAGTGCATAGGGGTTCCAATCTCTAAAATGGCTATAGGGATATTCTGGTGTTCCTGTGGGAATCTGGAAAATTGAAAACTATTCCAAGCCGACAAAGCTAGTAAATATGGTTCACACAAAAAACACATCAATACTGTCTGAATAATCTATCTCCTTCATATACATTTTCGAAAGAACAGCGACAGCAATCTCAAGGTTGCGAAACCATCGTGACTTGCATCACTAAACACCAATATTGCCAGCTGCATGAATATTAATGGACTTATGAAAAAGTCGCCATCTTGGTTTTAATTACGGCGAACTGTCAATACTGTCATTTGTACAATCATTTATGAATTAGTTTATTAAATACTAGCTAATTATTGTGATTTCGTTATCTTGTTCCTTATTCCCCTGGGAACACATTACCGAGATAAAAAGTAGCCTATGTCACTCAGGGATAATATAGCTACATATCAGTGAAAGAATTTTTGAAATAGGTTCAGTATATATATCAAATATATAATTCAATGCAAACAAACAAACAATCAAATGTTTCCTCTTTAGTTACTGGCGGACGTCTGTGACTTCGTCTCCGCATATTACATTATCTTACTACGAGTATACTCGTATCGGTCTTTCCTCTCCCAAAGTTTGTGTGAAATATTTGACGCAACAACTGCTACAATTTGCCAATGAATCTTACAACGATTTTAAGCATGGATACCTGGTAACCACAAGTATGTAGATAGGTAATGTATTTTGATGCAGACTATTACTTGTTACCAATTGCTCATATGATTATAGCCCAATAGCCCAAAATGATAGCTAATTATGGTTATGACATGGCTCAGTTTCAAATTAAATTTAACTTGAGCAATGACTACTTATAATTGAGTTATAAATAACTTGCAAAACCAGTATAAAAGGACATGTTCGTTTATTAAAATCGTGATTAGGTAAGAGGTCTATATTTGTTGGACATTTATACTAATGATACATACCTACAGATAATCCAACATGAATCTCTGTTGGAGCTTACATAGGTATATTATAAGAGTTGTAATTTAAAGATAAATTAGCAAATGGCCTCGGTTTTTACCACGTGAAATATTTAGTTCTCTCGTTGCAATTAAAGAGAAAAATTGCTTACGAACAAAATTATTATTAACTTTAATTTAAATTCGTAGTCTTTGCGTTAAAGTGTAACAAAAGCATTGCAAGTAAATATATTATGATAATGTTAGTCGCACACGTTTGGCACAAACTACAAACCTATACAAACACCTATACGACATTAAACACACACGATGCAAATTTGCATCCGTTCAGGTAGATTTGAAGGCAAATCGCTTCTTATATGGTCCTCTTAATGGTTGTTATAGTCGGACAAATCGTTAGTCGGTATTTCTAACAATATACTCGTATCTTCAAACAGTCAAAAGTGACATGTTTACAACTTAAATAAGGTAGTGTTCTTATCTTTTCAGGTAATTAAAGATGTTTTATTTTTTAAATATAATTTATAAACCGTATCAGAGCGGTACTTATAAACGAGCTGAAGCCGGAAATTGTAGATTTTGTTTGTGTCACGTATGCATTATAATTATTGTTCTTGAATACTGTTGTAGTCCGCAACTCCGATTTACATGAAATAAATTTTACACTATGTGTAACGGTGCAGATCTAGGATGATTTTGGTAGAATGATTTGGTAGGATTTGGCAGATGGCAAAGGGTCGTTTGTCGAGTCAACAAAAACGTTTCGAGTTCAACGTGCACGAAGTGGGGTAGGCCATTCGTGAGTTAGGTCAGTGATAGACGACCACGAATCCTTTTCTACCTTTTGGAAAATGTAGGAAAGACATGAAATGGCGACTGGAAGGGCTATAGGCGACTGGGGCGTGCTACGTGAGGTAAGTATTTGGAATTGTTTAAGAGAAAGTTCTTTGTTTTAGGGTTTTTACCGCTGAAATCTTGGAGTCACTTACGCATACTAAGAAACAGCAATAAAACAAAACACTCACACTGTCTATCGTTGAACACATGCACGCGATTGGTCGCGCCAAGGTCATGCCGGCTCGGCGCCCCGCCCGTCATAGTGGCGAAGCAGCGAAGTGGATGGTGTTATACAATAATAAGATAGCTTGTTATGTATTTATTTTTTATTGAATAAGTTTAATCAAAGTTTCATCAATAGAAAAATAATAACTGGATTGTTATTATTTTTCTATTGATTGAACTACATAGGCACACAAATTAAAATAAGTTATTTTTTTTTTCACAATTATGTACCTCGGAAAATAATTAGTTTATTTAATTTATGGCGGTTGGAATTTAATAAAGACTTCATTTGTTGGGAATATGTGACATTCAAATTATAATTTAAGTTCTATGCATAATAGCATCCTACTAATATAATATCATAGTAATAATATTACCTTAGAGCTTAACATACTATGAACACTGTATAAAAAATAATTTAATTTTTGAATTGCGTTCATGTTGCATAACGCTTTTCAACTTCACCAAGTACGTGTTTTTAAAATGAATATTTACTGACCGATGGAAGGTAAGTTCGGCGTTTTTCATATCCGTATGGCTTCTGCACCACTTCACAACACACGAAGGCATATTTGAAATATAACAAACGCGAAAACACAATTAAAATCAATGACTGATTGGTTCCAGCGACACAACCGTACGAAACGTGTGACAGCGGCGGACTGAATGTGTCGCGCGGTACCCTTTTGAAGCCCCGCCTTCCGCGGTCTCCATTATGTGGTGCCATTTTTTGAGCCGAATTACACTTATATAGGATACATTATTCGTAGGTTTTTACCAAGTGGCACATTGTTGGGAAGAGGGGGGAAGAACGCATAGGCGTATTAATCGCAGATAGCGGGTAAACAACTATCAATGCCATAGCAGCATGTGCATAAATGAATCAATGAATCGTTGCCATAAGCTACAGTAACAGCAAAGTCAGACGCCACTTCAGCTGGTCATCGCCGCGCCGCAGGATTCTGCGTCACACCGCAGAAGGTTGGACGCGCGACCCGGATCACAGCTATGTGGGTTTCTTGTAGCACGTCTAACATAAGGGAATCACTCTCTCCTTTTCGTCGCCTCCGTCCGTGTGTAGGAACGGGTGTTCGTAGCGGCAGTAGGGCATAGCCCTCCCTCTGCCGATCGCCTACGTGGCATTGCTTGTAGTAGATTATACTACTTGAGTAGATTATAGTATTCAGTGGAGGCCCCGACAGGGGCTCTCATTAGTAATTTAAGATAAACCTTAAACGGGCTTGTACAAGTCCCTTGTATTTTGCATGTAAGATTTTACCTAATGTTTATATGAATGGTACTCATTACACAACATCTAACTTCCAACCCTGTCTCATGCGTTTAGCTAGTGTTGATCCTATTTTATATTTATAGGATAGTAAATGATGTATACTGGATAATGTGTTGTACTTATTTATTTTTCCTCTAGTCTGTATATGGTAAGTACCTTTATATATATAGACCTTGTAACACGCGTACCACAGTGAAACCTCCCGGGCTGGGATCGCTGTGGGCGCTGTGTGGCTTGGCTAGACCTGGTCACTTGTGGCCTGGAAAAGTTCCTGTTACATATGTTGGCCTGAGTTCGAGTTAAGCCACAGAATAGAGAATAGTACTTACCTACAGAACTTGCATTCCGACGTTAATTAAAGCACATTCTTTTGTTTACATAGATCATAATTCGAACGTTAGGGTTGTCAGTAAAGTACCAGCATAATTTGACCAATAATTATGACGTTAATGCCTCAATATCAACTCTATGGTCAATGCCGTATCACAAACAAGAGACAACCCTTACTGACTTACAACTTCAAGTTGTCGCTGACGTCACGTATTTTTTGCGATTGTTAGGCGAGTGACATAGGCCTGGTTGAGCTTAGTATATTATGAAAACAATACACAAAACTGTTATGTATCTTCGGAGATTATCGTGTACATACTAACAGATATACAGACAAAAATCCTGTTTTCTGTTATATGTAGAGACAAATACTACTGTTTTCATAATATACAGGGTTAGTTGAAAAGTATCAAAGACCTTTTAGGTACCGTTTCTGTAGATCACTAGTACGGTGTCTTGCGCGGTGCTTCGCGCCGCACCACGCCATAGGTTTTGGCCTATAACTTTTGACCCCTTAGGGCTAGGTCAAATTTTCGGTTCGATTTTTTGGCTTGCCTCCAGATCAAGGGCTATCCATAGAGGGGTCAACCATCATTGGAGCATAAGCAGTTCTCGAGAGCTAAGGGTGGACAAAAATTACATTCCCCATTTCTATATATACGAGTAGATATATAGCAAGTTCTGTATTACGAGTTTTGTGGCCACGACAGCTTGAATGAACGTTAGTACAGCGCTTGTAACATAGAACTTCCTACAGGTTCAATCTGAAACATGAAATGGCTTTATATTTATTTATATTATTTTAGAATTTTTGTACATACACACAAACAAAAAAACAAGAAACAGAAGTCCAAAGGAGCATAGTACAACTAAGCACTACTTATTCCTAAAGGAATCTCTTCCAACAGGCCTGAGAGGAGAAGTAAGAGTGAAAAGGCTAAGTCTGTGCAGGTGCAGTGGAAGTAAATAAATAAATACACATATCACGCCTATATCCCGAAGGGGTAGGCAGAGGTGCATTACACAACCACAATTTGCCAGTATTTTAGTCCCACGTAATAGGGGGCAAGCCCATTGCCGTCACATTTATAATGGGTTATGTCCAAAATGGCCGAATGAATTCAATAAAATAGGAGCTATATTGTAATTTTGATAAAAAAAATTGAAACCCGTTGCCTCGCGATGAAATGTTGATGAAAGGCATCAAAATCTTACGTGCCAGCCGGGCACAGCCAATTAAAGTCCTGGGCGTCTCGGACTAAAGTAATTAAATAAACCTACATAAACTATGGGTGCTATAATATATATAAAGGTAAATATATACTGAGCTATATATACTATATATACAATACTTACATATACTATCATATATAGCTTTTTTTTTGTTTTTAGTTCCGCGGCCTAGCGCGGCGGCCGCTCTAACGTCCGTTGCCGGGCGTCTCTGGTTACAAGCAGAACGTATTTCCAGTGGCGACCTCTGTGGTCTCTGCGGGGTTGGGTCGGGATGAGAATCCCGCGTCGTTGGGGTTGGGTTTTATCCCGCGTCAGTGAGTGAATCTGGTTGCGTGCTATGGGGCAAAGGCACCGCAGCACGCAACCCTTCTAGCCGGCTTCTGTAAGGACGACGGGTGGCGATCCCGCCGTCCTCAGGCCCCGATCATGGAGGTCGATGGTCTTGGGCGTAGATGAGTCTGCGGCGGCCTCGCCGCTGACTACGGAACTCGGCGGAGAGGGTACGCTCCCTCTCCCTCTCGGCCGCCTCCTTCGCGAGCACGACTTGCTCGCAGAAGGACACGGCCGCGTTCCACCTACTCCCGCTGGAGACCATGGCTTGAAGCATGGTCTCCAGCGAGAGGGTATCCACGCCCAGACCCACTACGAGGTCCCGGCGCTGACTCGCCCACACTGAGCACTCCACCATCGTGTGGAGTGCGGTGTCGTCGTCGGAAACCTCGCCGTGTTGACACCGGGGTGTGACCTCACGACGGATGCGAAACAGATAGCTACCGAAACATCCATGCCCGGTAACGATCTGCGTCGCACGATACGTGAGGTCACCATGCTGCCTCTGCAGCCAATCGTCCATGATCGGTCTCACCGCCGCGATGATGGTGGTACCCCACTTGGGTTGCTCAAGTCGCACCCTCCATGACTCCATGAGATTCTGTTGGGACCGCTGGTCATCGATTTCTCGAGACGCAGGCCTGTGGTCCCGCTCCAGCGTCTCCTTGCGCCATTGGAACAATGACGCAAGGGCCCTCGCTTCCAGGTCCCATGGAGGGGTCCCGGCTAGGAGACATGCAGTCTCTCCGGAGATCGTGCGGTAGCCCCTTATTGTTTTGACGGCCAACGTCCTAACGGTCTGTTAAGGAGCGTTGAGTTGTTGGCCGTCAACCGCGCCGCCCATACGGGAGCCCCGTATAGGGCCATACTCCGCACGATCCCCAGGTACAATCTCCTGCAGGAAGCGTTGGGTCCCTTTAGGTTGGGCATCAGTCGCGAAAGCGCGACCGATGCCTGTGTCACCAAACTTCGGAAATGTGGTCCGAAGTTCCATCGGCTATCAAGTACGATCCCTAGATACTTTTACATCGAGGGCTTCATGCCGATGCTAACGCCTCTCACATTTATGCTGGAACCTTCAGGTGGACCGTTCCGAGGTCTGTGAAAACACAGAACCTCGGACTTGTGCAAGGCCACCTCCAGTCCCAGCCGCCGTATACGACCCACGACTTGAGCAACACCCGTCGTGACCTTTAGTGCTGCCTCCTGGTACGTTGCACCCCGAGCCGTGACGAGGGTATCGTCGGCGTAGCACGTTACGCCGACGCCCTCAGGCAACGCATCCCGCAGCACCCAGTCGTAGCCGATGTTCCACAGAAGCGGCCCCAGGACCGACCCCTGTGGAACACCGCACGACACATCCCGCCGAGCTGGCCCGAGCCAGCTGGGGAAAGCTATGGCCCTCTCCGAGAGATAGGCCCCGACAATACGACGGAGGTAGAGAGGCGTTTCGTGATACACGAGCGCCTCCCTAACGCAGCTCCATGGCAAGGTGTTGAACGCGTTGGCGATGTCAAGAGACACCGCCACCACCACTTTGCCCTGGGAGACTGCTTCCTCCGTCAGGCTCTTGACGCGCATCATATATAGCTAGGGTAAAGAGGACAGATAATGTGTTTTGACTTTATTTTTAAAGAGAGTAAGAGTTTTGGCTTTTTTGGTGAGTATTATAGGTGTTTAGTAGTAAGTATGTCAGGATTTTAACCTAGGAAAGTCTAACTTACTTTTAAAATAACCCTGTAAAGTTATGATGATTTGTAACTGTTATATTATCTTTGAATCCAAACCAATATTTACCGTGTAATGTCACACACATATATTCCCGAGTTGGTAGAGTTGCCTTACAACAACACACGCGGAACACGCGGAAAGCCAGTGGCCCTGACGGCATTCCGGCGGTGGTGCTACGAAAATGTGCAGCTGAGTTGTCTCCAGTATTAACGCGTCTGTACCGCCTGTCATACTCTTCAGGGCTCGTGCCGGAGGTCTGGAAGGAGGCGAACGTACAACCGATCCCCAAGAAAGGGGATCGGTCCGATCCAGGCAACTATCGACCCATAGCTGTCACCTCAGTCATTTGCAAGGTGCTTGAGCTCCTTATAAATAAGCAGCTCATGCAATTCCTAGAGGATCACTCGCTAATCAATGATCGACAATACGGCTTCAGGCCAAAGCGATCAACGGGTGATCTTCTGGCATTCGTAACGCATGTCTGGGGTGGGGCTATGGAAAGGCACGGCGAGTCCTTGGCTATTAGCCTGGACATCGCCAAAGCCTTCGATAGGGTCTGGCATGCTTCGCTCCTTTCCAAGCTTCCGGCATATGGTCTACCTCCTCAACTGTGCAGCTGGATTGCCAGCTTTTTAAACGAGCGCCGAGTGCGGGTCCTCTGCGATGGCCAGGCTTCTCGCTTCTTGCAAGTGAATGCCGGGGTACCGCAGGGGTCCGTACTATCACCAACTCTCTTTCTTCTGCATATCAATGATATGCTATCCCTCGGGAACATTCATTGCTATGCAGATGACAGCACACTGCACGGGAGTTACTCGGTTCGTCCGACGGCGGGGCGATCTGAGATTGAGGAGGAGAGACGACGACTCGTGGCTGATCTCGACCGTAACCTCGACAGTATCTCTCAATGGGGTACCGAGAACCTGGTCGAGTTCAATGCCCGCAAAACACAGGCGTGTGCATTTACTGCGAAGAAATCCCCTTTCCTTCCCCTACCCTCTCTTCAGAATGCATTATTACCAATGAAGGACAACCTTGATATCCTTGGCATAGACGTTCGTCGAGAGCTCAATAATAAAAACTACATCGAAAGATGTATAGGGCTAGCTTCGCGGAAACTAGGAATACTGAATAAGGTAAAGAGATTCTTTACACCGGACCAGAGGTGTCTGCTGTACAAGACGCAGATTAGACCCTGCGTCGAATACTGCTCTCACCTCTGGGACGGCTCCGCGAAGTATCTGCTGGACGCTCTCGACGCTATGCAGCGACGGGCTATCCGTATTATTGGTTGTCCGGAGGTAACGGGAAGCCTTGAGCCGCTAGCTCAGCGCCGAACAATAGCTTCCTTGGCCGCATTCTACCGTATTTACCACGGCGAGTGTTCTGAAGAGCTCTTCAATCTGATCCCACCCTCTTCCTTCCGATCCCGAACGACTCGTGCCGGGCAGAGATGCCACCCCCACACAGTGGATAGCATGTTCGCGAGAACCGAACGTTTTAAACGTTCGTTTCTCTGCCGAACGATAGTGGCCTGGAACGCCCTGCCTGTGCACGTGTTTCCTCCCACATATAATCCTGGGTTCTTTAAGCGGAGCGTGAAGAGGCACATCAGTAGGTCGTCAAGTTGAGGGCCACTCTCAATAGTAATGTGTGCTGTGAGAGTGGCCCACAATCGCTAGACGTCGTCACGACTTACCACCAGGCGGGCGGCGTCAATTTGGCGAACCAAATATAAAAAAAAAAAAAAAAAAAAAAAAAAAATCACGTTTCTCCAGTACATGTTGATCTGAGCTAATACTAGGCAAGTATAAGGCCGGTTGTGGCAATAGGCTTGGTCTATTAGGTGGGACAAGAAAGGTCGATTCACACATATCAGTGAAGCCTCCAGCAAAGTTCAGTATTAGTGATTTTGCAGTATAAAATATTTTTTCATTAATTTTCTATGAACGCGTTCCCACTTGTTAGTTACTCTGGCATGTTCATATAAATAGTATGTAAGAATATTATGCACTGATAAGTTTTTGAGAGAGGTTTCACTGAGTCTGAATCGACCCCAAATGCCGTTGTGGGCGCAATGATCGCCTCTGTCCATCCCATCGGCGATAAAGCCGTTGTATGTATTGTGTGTATAACAAATAGTTACAAGCTATAAGCGAAGTGTAAATTTCCGATGGCTTATAATGTTTCTGTGAGACCAAATGACTTTGGGCAGTAAGTAAGTGTTCTCACTGCCCACACTCGTTGGTTGTATTTGTATAATTAACGGGCCAGAAACGTCGGCAGTACACTAAAACTACTTACAAACACACCTATTGTGTGGTACAAGTGACAAGAGGAGAGCGTGCATGAAAATACTTATGAAAGTGGAAGAAGCGATAGAAATATACCAAGATCGTAGCAAGTGGAATTCCATAGTCTCTGCTGACCTCAATGGGAAAAGGGCGTCGAATCTTTCTCTAGTTTCACTCGTAATTGATATCTAAACGGGACTTAATACACATAATATTAAAGGAACGATATCTTATTTTTTTCTGAAGTTTCGGTGGATTGCACCAATAAATTAGATTGGACAATAAAACCATTTTTTTACCTTTTAAAAGAAAATGTAAAAAAATGGTTTATAATCTATTAAAGACATGACTTGAAGAGATGCTTTCTGAAGTAACTGGTTTTAGGTGCCTGTATTACTGTATACTCTATAGATACAGTTTTGTGTGTATTGTCCGATTAGTTACGTCACTTAAATACATTCGCGAAAAAATTAAATGATTCAAAAATCAGATCGTTATCCTTATCCTTAATACAATATTAATTCAGTAGTAGCAGTATTGATCCAAATTTCTGAATCGCACAGTCGAAGAAGAATCGAAATCACTTCAAAGAAAATCGCTTCGACTTAAAACTTGCACCACAAACTAGTGGCTACTGTTTGAGTTACACCGCCATTTTTACAGCTACGTTATTAAGTTAAATTTACGTCTTACTTAAATAGCCCTCTGTTGTATTGTGTGAATTTGTGTGTGTATGTGTATTTGTGGGCGAACTTGCAACTTTGTTAGGTTTTGTTTACGAAGATAACATTTGTGGTGCAATGTATACGCTTGTTCAGTGACGAAAACTTGCTTGGGCCGCGGAATTTAAAAAAAACATCTATTACCTACTTTTAGAGTTTTCGAAACGAAAATCTCTTATACAACAGTAATGTCCGTCCGTCCGTCCGTCCGTCCGTCCGTCCGTGCGTGAACAACTTTCAACTCGAGAACGGTAAGAGCTAGAGATTCAGCGTAAACGCCAATCGACTTAGCATGGTCAAAGACCTCTAAAATGAACTTGACCTTTGACCTCTGATCTCAAGGTCAAGGTCCAAAAGAGGTCAAATCGAGAACGGTAATAGAGACTCAAGACCAGCTGCAATCAACTCAGCATGGTCAAAGACCTCTAAAATGATGTTGAACTTCATGTCGTGTGACACATTTTTTCGATTTTATGAAAATACTTTCGAAAACTCTAAAATATATGGCAATTTCTTGCCATATTTTTAACTTGTTTAATAGCTTATGTACTCTTTTGTATTTTGAATATAATTTTAAATGAAACACAAAGTAAAGATACTGATTGAATGTTAGGTCAAAAGTTGAGTTTTTGGATGATTTGTTGCGTATCAGAGTGTCTATTTACACTGTCGATTGACGGCACTTGGTGGAATCTGCTACACATATTGCAAAAAAAATACATACTTTTCCACTGGTATCTATACATAACAGTGGAAAACTACATGTGTTTTTGTGCAATATATCAGAGTGTTATTTCAGTATATGATGTAATCATAGAGTATGGTAGTATGTAGGTATCAATTTAGAAATTTAAGTATGTTGAGTAGCTATTGTGTTGTATTCTATGTACCTATAGGTAATATGGAATGTATGTATTTAGAAATACATATAAGTTATTAAGTACTTATGTTTATCAGTCATCGTCATCATCAACCTAATTTGGGCGAAATATATATGTATGTTTATCAGTTGTCTAGATTCTATAGCACAAGCTTATAGCTTAGTTTGGGCTAGATGACGTTGTATGAGAATGTCCAAAAAATATTTATTTAACTCTCCCATTCTCCAAGAAGCGTACACTTCACGTTACCAGTTACGGTAAACTTAACCGATTACGTGTAAAACATAACGTTATCGTTATTGCACGATAATGGTATTCAATATGTTTAGTTTTTGTCACGTATGAGTCGCCGCCGCCGCCGCCGCTCACAAAGGAGGATATGATGCAACTTTCTGTTGCTAAGCGCTCAGGTCACGTCCGGCACGCGCAAGCTTACCCGACCGCCATGATGTCCATGCTTAGTACCTATTTGATGAGCTCAATAGATTATACACCGATTAACTGACAACATAAAAGAGAGAGTACATATAAATACGCATAATACAAAACCTTTTTACAGGTTTAAGACCTCTTAAACTCTTAAGAGCTACTAAAAGAGTCAAAAATAGACTTACATATTAAGGGATTATTTTGACATATTTTTGACGTATATATATATATAACCTACATATGTAATACAAAATATTTCAACAGAACCATTTCATCTGTTTGTAATGTATTTTTGACAACAGCACTGAACGAATCAATTATTGGGTTTATTTACTCATATGTATGAGTGTTTAGTCACCTCAAGTTACTTGCCGGCTGACGACACGAGGCGTATGGCGGCAACAAGACTGACTCATTGGCATCACCTGTTGCTATTAGTTGCTAACCGCAAAACTAAACTAAAATTGTGAAATTAAACGTCACAACCGGCGTGTATCATACCAGTCAGAGTCAACGTGAGCAATGAGCATTACTTTGCGTAATGATTTCTTTGTTTCATTATTATAATGAACAGATTATTAATTTATCAGATTGAGAAATTAATGTTTGGAATAATTTTAATTTTAATTAGTAGAATATTTATTATACAGACATCGAAGCACCAATTTGTTTAATTAACAATTAACAGAAAAAGAGTGTGGGTGAATTAAAACAAAAAAGTTCCCTCATCACCCTCAACCAAAAAAAGGTTATGGTTAAAAAAACCGGCCAAGTGCGAGTCACACTCACTCACAAAGGGTTCCGTACCAAAAAGGCAAAAAAAAAAACACGTTTGTTGTATGGGAGCCCCCTTAAATATTTGATAAATTCTGTTTTTTAGTATTTTTTGTTATAGAAGCAACAGAAATACATCATCTGTGAAAATTTCAACTTTCTAACGATCACGGTTCATAAGATACAGTCCAAGACAGACGGACGGACGGATGGACAGCGAAGTCTCCGTAATAGCGTTCCCGTTTTACCCATTGGGTATGTACAATATATACAATCGGACAGATAGCCGGATAATAGCAAAATTTTCCAATCTCGAAATGTACGTATAGAGGCTTCGCTCGCTCGGTCAATAAATAAAGCTACAGTTGAAAATGAATTGTTCAAACGGGACTAGTAGTTCCAGTTTCCAGAGCTTGCGTTTACCGCACAAACTCTTCGGCTGTAGGTATAATAATAGGTCTTTACCTATGAAATTGCCGTTTGGACTTTGGTCGACAGTGACGAATTAAAGGTGATTGTGGAAGCCGATGATACACAATCTACGGCTGAATTTGCAGCAGCTTTCTACGTTCGCGTCAAAACAATATTGGTCCATTTGCGTCAAATTGGCAAGGTAAAAAAGCTTGCCAAATGGGTGCCCCACGAACTCAATGATCGCAAGCGCGAAGTACGCGTCGAGACATACCTTGCATTGCTCAACAGACACACAAATGAAGGAATTTTGAACCGCATTGTTACTTGCAATGAAAAATGGATTCTGTTTGATAACCGCAAGCGCTCAGCAAGTTGATTGGATCCTGGTTCAGCACCTAAACAATGCCCTAAACGAAAACTTACACCTAGAAAAGCGATGGTCACTGTTTGGTGGTCTATCGCCAGTGTGATTCATCACAGCTTCTTACCAAACAGGGTGAGCATTACTGCAGATGTGTACTGTGAAGAACTGAACACAATGATGGACAAGCTGGCACATCTCCAACCAGCATTGGTCAATCGCTCGTCTCCGCTGCTCCTGCACGACAATGCGCGACCTCATACTGCACAGCAGACGGTCTCCAAGTTGCAAGAACTGGGGTTGGAAGCTCTCCGTCATCCGCCATACTCACCAGACCTTGCGCCTACATACTACTACTTTTTCCAGAATTTGGATAACTTCTTGGCGGGAAAGAAATTCAATACCCGAGAGGCAGTACAAAATGCCTTTGAAGAATTGGTTGCCTCCCGTCCAGCTGATTTCTTTAAGAAGGGAACAATAAACTGCGCTGCGTTGGCAAAGATGCATTGATTGCATGGGTGATTACTTCGATTAATACAAATAAAAAATACATGAAAAAAAAATCGTTTAATTTTTTTTCATACAAAACCGCAATTACATAGGTAAAGACCTAGTGGTACCTACTTAGATTTAGTACACAACGTCACGTCTAGTCTAGCCGGACCACAAATCTATTTGTCTATGGCTTCGTAGTCATCGTTTAACTAATTACAATAATCATTAAACTACACTCAAAACGATAAAACTGCTTAACAAATTTGAATCAGTATTTTGTTCTAGATCACGATGATTTAATTTTAATTAACAATAAATGAATACTCGCATTATTTAATTTAAATTTGACGTAAATTTAAAGATATTGATGAACTTAATGGTGCCACAACAGATAAGAAATAGTAGAAGCCCTATCTAGTTTTCAATAAATGTATCGAGGTACATACATACATACATGCAATTACGCTGCTTTCCTATTGGGGTAGGTAGAGACTATGGAATTCCACTTGCTACGATCCTGGCATGCTTACTTCGCCTCCTCCAGTTTCATAACTATTTTCACGCAGGCTCTCCAGTTACGTGCTATAATTAGTCAACTGCCAAACCATCTCCGATTTGGTCGAAGTACGTCCTGGGATGACCTTTACCGGCCTGTCCATCAATACCCGCCTTATGTATCTGTTTCGTCAATCTCCTTTCATGGGTCTCTCTCTAGGGTCCCCAACCATATAACCATCCTTTTTCTTATCCTAGTCACTATATCTTGTCTTATTGTGTTTAGATAAATTTGTTTTTAAATTTAATATTCTACACTATTTTACCAGTGTTTCTCTGTTGGTCAAAGCATTGCCTCCCTGAAAGGTAACTGACAAAACTAGGTTTGGCGATTGCCTTAAAAATAGTGATCTAGTCAATACAACTTAACGTTACAAATATACGAATTTCTGTTCAGCACTGACGGGTGTTGCATCACCCATATAATGTAACTGGTACGTGCTCGGTTACTCGCACTCCACGTAGTTACTAGGTAATGACGTTCTGATTACTTGAATATGAATATTGTTCAATAGTGCCAATAGTTATAGCGAAAGTTCTGCCAATAATTAGCAGATTAAACCTGGGTATGTATGTTAGACTGTTTATTTATAAAATAGAATCTCAGGGTAATTAAAAATTAACAATGTCTACGTCAGAGCTGACAATATTATTATGAAAGTGAAAAAGGAATAGAAGTATGCTATCATAGCAAAGGGAAATTACATAATGTTTGCCTGCTCTAATAGGAGAGCCGTGGCTGTATGTATGTACGTCAGACCTTCAAATATCACATATAAATTGCCAATTTTTGTGATGTAGGATTTATTTATTTACAATAAATATTTACATTACAAAATATCGTTTAAAAAATCCTCCGCGTCTTTGCCGACTGGGAAGGTTCCCAGAATGCTGGCTGTGTTGCTACGTTGGATGGCGATACTTATTCTTTGGGCCAGAAAATAGCGAGCCTTCTGGTCCTGAGAAGCATCGATTGAGCGTTTAGCAATGTCTCAATAAAGGCGACGAGCACTCGGACCCCATGACCCCAGTGTCTCAACGCGAAACGGCTCAAATATGTAATCGTAATATGTAATAAAGTTATTTTTGGATTAAATATGCTAAACCTTCTAGGTTTAGCATATTTAATCCAAAAATATGTTTGAAATCATTAACTTTTTAAATGATTTCCAAAAAGGAGGAGGTTCTCAATTCGTCTGTATTTTTTTAATTTTTCGTGGTGGGGGGGTGAAACGATTTTTAATTATTGTTTTTTTTTGAATTTTTTTTTGCATTTAGTTTGTTCATATTTCAATTTAATCCCATTCGGACAATTATTTGGTCCCATTTCGGTAATTTGAAGTCGGTTTTTATCAGTCAATCGGGTACAAATACCAATCCCAACCTAATAAAATAACAAAGGTAGATAACTCGTAGCATATCTATCGCCATAAACAGCTACTGAAGTGACACAAAGGGTTTCATTATAATCTTATCACGGTTTTGGGGTTAAACATTGATTCCAGGTGAGCATTAAGTAAAATATGAGTTAATGAGGTAAGCGACTAGAAAACACTCTATTATTATTATGTACAAAACCATTATTTGTATATTAATTAGGTAGCAGTTCATCTTGGCGTCCATGGGTTGTATTGGAACGAAGTTCTCTAACGCGGCTTACGAGTTGGTATTGGTAGTGCGATTTAGTAGAAATCGTCACTCAGAATCAGTGGTTCCCAAGCGGTGATTATACCGATATGACGACATTTTATGGTTGAATTGTCTTGTATTTATTATTGTCACGAAGTGCCCTTGCCCTCGTGTTATCCACGCGTGGTGTATTAGTTGCAGCATCTTACTGGATTAGTACACGGGCCGTAGAACATTGAAAAATATTGATTAACAGCAAGCTCATTTTTCGTAAGTAGCTTTATTTTACCGAGTCTCCCACATATATCTCAAAAAGAAATCTCAAATCAGGTAGCAAACAGTTAAAATATTTAGTTATCCAGTTAAAATATTCGGACCAAAATTGTAAGATTGCATTAATATGTATAGAGCTGCAAAGTGGTGCAGGTATTAAGTACATCATTATAAATCCAATATCAAAGTTCCCATCGATCCGACCTGTGCTAAAAAAGTTATTCAAGGTTGAAAAGTTAAAAAGTTGAAAATTTTCGGTTATTTTGATTTTTCTCGTAAACAGTGAATTATATCAAACATTGATTTTGTACAAAATTGTAGATAATAAAATAACCTACAAATAAGTCCTCACAACTTTTTTCCTAGGAATTACCATTTCTGAGAGATTGCGGTTATTAACGTCCAACAAGCTATAGTCTACACGCAATGCTGGTCCGCTCCTATTAACTCTGTCGTGATGTTATATAGCCTATGTTACTTGCTAAAAATGTAGCTTTAAATTCCCGAAAGAAATTTTAAAATCGGTGCAGTAGTTTCTGAGGTGTCACGTTGTCCCGTACAAACTATGTCCCCCCCTTTTTCACCCCTTTAGGAGTAGAATTTAGGAAAATCCTTTCTTATCAGAAGTACACGCCATATAAAAACATGTTTTCTAAGTTTTAGTTTTCTACGATCAGCCGTTTAGGGTAAACGTTGAATCGTCAATCAATATTAATTACAGTTAAAAATTTTACATTATAACATTATATGTCCTAAATGACTGACTGCTGAGCCTAAACCACTGATCGTAGAAACCATCGTAAAACAATAAATACTAAAAATGTTTAAGGGGGCTCATACAACGAACGTGATGTTTTTTTGCCGTTATGTTGCGGAACCCTTTGTGCGCGAATCCGACCCACTCTTGATCGGTTTTTTCTAGCACGAATGAGCCAACGCCAACTCAAACCGCGTAAATACCACTCTCTCATTATACCAATGTTCCAAAAACCCACATTTTATTCCTCATCTGTCACCAATTTTCCTATACTGCTTCGCTGACGTGAACGGTAGTGTAGTCGCTTTTGACGTCGGAGTCTCGGGTTCAATTCCCGGTCGAGAAAAACTTTGTGTGATGACACATACATTTGTGCTGAAGTCTGGGTGTTTCCTATGTATAATTACATACGTTTCAAAAAAAATGTATATAAGTATTTATATCAGTTTATCTAGTACTCATGTCATAAGCTCTGGTTAGTTTGAGACTAGATGGCGTTGTGTGAATTGTCCTAACATATCTATTTATTTATTCCTCCCCTTCTCTGAGGACAATGACATGTGACTCTTTAGCGATAACTTCGTCGATTTTTTATTCGGCGAAATAGGTATATTCGGCAGGTGCATCATTTGCAGCAGCAGTTTGAACTTTATTCCTGAAGGGATTAGGATTAGGGATTTCTTACAGATCTTTGAAAACTACCAACCTAAACTTTTAATAAGCATATAAATATATATTTTTTAAATTATATAGGTACTTACATACGAAAATAATGTAAAGAGAATGAAAATTTAAAAACAAAAAAAATTGTAAGTACAGTCATTGCATTAATATTTCATACATTATAACATCTAAACTTTACCTTCTACGATGAATCATATTTTTATAAATTATACAACAATCGTACGATGTTTAAAACTCAAATATTAATCAGAACATTTCATGTATGAATATTTTAACTAAAATAAAACGGATCTGACTCGCCTAGTTTACGTTTATTACTCACATGACTCACACTTTTACCACAGAGTAGAATAAAAAATAGTGTTTAATTTTCTGTGAAGCGGCATCCTCCACCATCCATGGACAATATCGAAGTTCTGTAGTTAGACCTGTAGGAAATACCCGTAATGACTGTCATAGATGTTCGTATGACAACCGGGATCGACGACGACTTCTCCAATGTCTTAGGAAATGGTCACCTATTATAAGACCGGCCTGTCTAGATGTTGCTTAACCTTTGCAATGCGAGACCGTCGTTATGCGACAAAAGTCGGTGTTTGTTCTAAGCTGGGTCTCTTGCTCTGTGTGGTCTATTCTGTGCTTTTACGGACCCCTGATCCGTCACCCGCTCTGTTTGTACTACTCGTCGTGCTCTGTACTACTTCGGTGACGCAACGAAAGCGAAAATGACTGCATAGTTGTAAAGTTATCGGGTTCGGGCTCCGGGTCAGTCAATAATTTATATTGTGGAGCAACTTTTTATTAAGCACGTGCATTAATACTGAAGCCTTTTTACTTTTGTACAAAGTGAACAATACAAGAAATAAATATATCAGAATATTTATATGCAACACCTCTGATTGTACAAGAAAAGGTTCTGAGCGCAACACCACATCTCAAACTAAATAGTGCTGACAAGAAAGGGTAACCTACTTGGTTACTCTTTCTTAAAATCTTGTGTGTCTCTTGGTTTTTCTGCAAGAAAGTCACAACTGACTTCTGTTCCCATTATCCATGGATTTCAAAGACATAATCAAACTAAGTTATACCTAATGACCTGACTTGTTGCTAAAATGATAAGAAAAATTCATACGTCAACGCTTCTAATTAGTGCATTATTAAAATTCTCTATTTTGATTATTTTAATCAACTTTTGAGGTTGAGGTTATTATTTATTTTTACACAAACAAAATCAAGTGTTTATCACCAAAGCTGTAGAGGTAGACAGAGGCGTTCACCTACATTTTGACAATCACTGTTGGTCCCATGTGGTTATTGCTGATTACGAGTTACTTTGGGTATTTTTGCAAGTTTCTCGTCGTTCTGTCAGCAATAGCACTGCCCGCAAGAATATTCATGCCCTGGAGATGCCGACACGATACCTAACATCCTTTATATTCCCCAATTACCTATTAAGTATAGGTAATAAGGTGTATGATGCAATAATTCTGATAACTATTTATTAGGCAGACGTGGTGTCTGTTGAGTGTAGGTATTCTACTATAGATAACATGTCGTTTACCTACATAGATAACAGTTAGTTAACATTGCTAATATGCCTACAACATGTCTATCTTTAAAGTCTGCACACACAGACATGTTCTGACATGTTCTCTGTGTGACAATGTACGTATTTATTTATTGCACAAGATTATCAAACATTGCCGTTTCACGCAACCGTTTCAGGCATGTCCGGTCCAGCGTATGCGCACGTTAACCTACCACGATAACCAGTTTTTTTTTGTACCTACTTTAATAGTTTGTGTGCCAACTCCTCCGAAACGGCTCGACCGATTTTGACCAAATTTGGCATGCTGGTCGACATGATACCCGGGAGTGCATATCTCTGAAATCATGAAGAGCATAAAAAAATTTAAGAATATTTACCCCGCTCAACATTTGCCATTAGTAGCATGCATTGCATACTTAGTTATTTATTGTACTAATTTGAAATATAATGCAGATATATGATAGTTTGTGTGTGTATGTCTGTTTGTGTATGTGTGTTTGTCAGGTGTAAGGTGTGTGTTCAGCAGCGCTCTTTGTTAAGGAATACTTATATTTGTTTGCTCCTTTTACGTGAGTTGAATTATTCAAATTTTTAATGATAGTAGGTTTATAACTACGATATTACATATAAAAATTCCTACGTATTTGTTTAGCTTAAACTTTTTAGCCACGATACTAGTGATCTTTTGCAGTAGTAATGAGCCATATAAATATTCTCAGAATTTTGTTAATTTGCTGACTTATTATCTGGATATTGGAATTAAGGTGCGAGTTATTTCTGGTAACTACCTTTTCTTATTTTATATGGTCCCCGGTGAAGGCAAAAGGCGAGCCCCCTGGCAAAATCTGGGTACCTATGAAACGCAGCCAACATTCAGGTAACCTTAACGGTCAGCACTGACGATTTTTTACACAAATTTCTCCAAAATAATATTGTACGTACTTAATTCCCTATTATACTCCCTATTACTTGTTAAATACGCCCAGACTCAGACATCCAAGACGCCCAGGACTTTAATTGGCTGTGCCTTAGCGGTTGGCACGTAAGATTTTGTTGCCTTTCATTAACATTTCATCGCAAGGCAACGGGTTTCAAATTAGTTTTTGAAATAATATAAATATTTTTGGACATTCTCACACAACGTCATCCAGCCAGCTGGAGGCCCTGGAAGCTATTGACAGACGCGCCAGAAAACTTATAAGCGATGAGGCGCTCACAAGTAACCGACTTCAGAGCCTCGACCATCGCCGTCTGGTTGCGAGTCTGTGTGTCTTCTACAGGTTACATTTCGGAGAGTGTGCGCAGGAATTGCATGAATTAATTCCACCAGCACCATTCCATCATCGGACATCAAGGCGTGGTCTGAGATTCCATCCGTATGTGGTCGATATACCACCTCTTCGTACCTCTCGATTCGCTTCTTCTTTCATCATGCGAACCCTTCCAGCGTCCTTCCCGTCCCTTCCAGCGTCATTGTTCCCCGATACATATAATCTTGGGATTTTCAAGGCAAGAGTAAATAGGCATTATTTGAGTTTGCGTGCTTCATCTTACACCGCATCGTTACTTAACATCAGATAAGATTGCGGTCAAACGCACTCAAATTTATTCATAAAAAAAAAAAATAGCCCAAATTAAGCTAAGTAATATAAGCTTGTGTTATGGGATCTAAACGACTGATAAACATACTTATATATTTCTAAATACATACATATTATACATAGATAATACCCAAACTCCGAAACAAACATTTGTGGATCACACAAACAATTTGAATCGACCCGGAATCGAACCTGGGACCTCAGGGGCGGCAGTCGCATACTCATACCACTGAGCCACCGAGGCAGTCTTGCATAACTTTGCCCGGTGACGGCAATAAGCTTGCTCTCTATAACGTGGGACTAAAAATACTAGCAAATTGTGGGTGTGTAATGCACCTCTGCCTACCCCTTCGATATGTGTGTGTACTTGTTAAATTCCCAAATTTTGATTCAGTTCAAGGCATTCGTTGAAGAAAGATTTCAAATTAACCTGCAATTTAAAGAATTCAATGCGAAAATTTTCCACCAGTCTAACACTTTCGTCCGGAGTGACGGAGAAGCGATCGTCATTGAACCGTAATATTCTCCAACAGCTGATCTGAATTCTGAATGCTCAATGTAGTATCATAATCGGTATTGTTACCAAAACATACATTTCCCAGAAGGCGGTGTTTTGTAAACCGTCGTGTGGGACTGCCGCCGAGTGTCGATGTCGGTCCGTTTCTGAGTAACAGTTGTTGCTAACCGTAGTCTGTTGGTACCCAGAACATGATCGCAAGAGAAAGATCTCGATATTTGCCAGTATTCACAAGTTAAACATCACACACTTCTGGTATTTAATCCATTATTTTACTGCTAAGATGTGGTAGCCTATAGCCTCAGACCAAAAAAATATGTGTATTTTGGTCTCTTTTTATTGGTCGGAGCGTAGAGCACTCAGAAGTTATGTGCTATTTTAGTGAAACAGTATTCGAAATCCCCAGTTAAACTGGAAAGCCGACCCGAACTAGGTTGGGAAAAGGTTCAGGGGTTGGCGATAGTGAAAGAATTAGCAAAATCGGTTCAATCGTTTCTGAGTCTATTTATTACAAAAAACAAACATATCTTTCCTCTTTTCAATATTAGTACAGATAGAGTTATATAGCAACTAAGGTACATGTGTTAGGAACTGCCTGCGTGCGCATGACCCGTAGCCATCTTGGCTAGAAAGTGTCCTGTGTAACTAGTTTTTATGTGTACAATTTGTGCGAGACGTGTAATTCTGGGTTAAATGGAAAGTTGAGACTGTACTGGCTTGGTTGTAGATACCACTTGGAAACTTAATAAATTATTTTAAAAATATTAGTAGAAACGTAACTCGAAGGCTTTAAGGGCCTCATTTCGACAATCACTTTGCTGGGATCGATCGGCTTTTCTAATCACTATGGGTGTATTTGATAGGGCCCCTTAGCAGCCAAAAGCAGACCATAGAAGACTTTACATTACCCGATGGCCACGGCTGCGCCCGGGATATAGTTTTTACGTAATTACCAAGGTAATATTAAACCGGGATAAAAAGTAGCTTAGAGAACTCAGGGATAATACCGCTATAAATTTGTGAAAGAATTTTCAAAACTGGTTGAGTAGATCCCGAGATTTTATTTGTCTATAACCTCACAAACTTTATACGTAAGTACCTAAGTACCTGAATTGTAATTGTAATTATTAGTATAGATTCTAAGGATGCATGAAATAGGTACATTTCCCAAGGAAACTTTAACATCAGATTACACAAAGATATTAATACTTATTGTGCTTCTCATGAATCACTTTACTTGCGTTAAACATTAATATTACTGTACGTGCCTTGCCTGTACGGGTCTTATTGAATTTAATCGTTACATATTGTCCTGACTGACGTATATTAATGGTTAACGTCATTATACCTGATATATTTATGCTTGTATAGACTGAACAAAGAAAGGGGCTCGTGGTCTAGTGGACTAGGTTAACACATTTAAAAGGTTACCATTTCTTAAGACATTGAGACTCCTTCGTGCCTCGCCCGTGCCGTCCTTTCCCGGTTGTCATACAAACATCTATATGGGCATGGCAGTCGTTAGGGTTAGTTGGAGCCTTAAAACAAAATCCGACAGTGTAGTAGTTAGACAACTACAGAGCTTTGATATTGCTCATGGGTTGTGGAGGTCAGATGGCAGTCGTTGCACGGAAAATATCGAAGTGTAGGCTAAGAAGTAGACTGGAAAGCCGAACTGTATTGGGAAAAGGCTCGGTGGATTTGTAGACTGAAGAAATAAATACATAAGTAAACTAGGTATGCAATGCATGCTGCTGTTGCAAAAAACTGAGCGAAGTGTTAAATTTTCGAACGACAACTTTTTATGATTTTGATTTTTTACTGATTATTCCTCGACGGTATGTCCGATTTTCAATTTTTTTTTGTTCTAAACCACCCTCATGCCACACGTTATCACTGTGGTAAGTTTGAATGAGATCGGGTCAGGCGTTTAGGAGGAGTATGCGGACAAACGAACTACATGAGTCGCCTAAGTAAATTATATATATCAACCCCGCTTATACACCCGAAGGCAGAGATAGTAGATTTGTTTGTCCCACGTAATTAGGAGCAAGCCTATTGCCATTACCGGCTACTATAGAAAATTCTATAACCACTTTGTGATCGAACCAACCAGAATAGAATATTGAGAATGTGGTCGACTGGGACCAAATACGTAATTGGCTACCACTAAATAGACTATCTGAACCTGGCATAACGTTGGTCCTACTTATCTACGTATCTGATGCATACTACTTACATCAGAACAACAATTTTTTTATTGTGTAACTTTTATCAACGATTTTTTACTTTTATTCACTAACAGAAGTTTCACTCTCGTAACAGTGGGTCCTCAAAACCCTTATATTTGGAGGCATTGCATCATCATTGCTCCCATGATGAGTAGGCTTGATTTAGGGTTCGCTCGTACTTCATATCTTTACAGACGGGCGTGCCAACCGTATCGGGTTTTCGTGGTGACGTCTATCGGTGCTCCATTAATTACGTTATTTATTGACGATAATGATATAGATTTATCATTAATTTATTCTTTATTGTTTCAGTTTTTATTTAAGTTCCACGGCTCAAGGCCCAGGCCGCTCCTGCGTCCATTGCCGAGTGCCCCTGGTGAGCACACAGGGAATTTCCAGCGGCAAATATAATATAGTTTAATATTTTCGTGGTTATTCTGAATATTTGTACATTTTATCTATGAAACAGGATGTACATATTGCCAAGATAAATAAGTATGCATATCTACGTTCATATTTGTGCATTTTGGTGCACATATATATAAATAAGTATGCAGGTTTGTAAATTTTAGTGTCCTTTATCAGCTTGTGTGATAATGATAACAGCATCGATTGATTGATTGGATTTGAAAAAACTGCCCGCATATATATTTTATCTACAAATTTTTCCGTTTCTGTATCCCACGGAAATAAATTATCGGATTGCAATATGACTTAATCTGCCTCGTGTCTGTAATCGTGATACTCGAAGAAAATTGCACAAACTGGTGAGCACTAGATTTATAAACAGCTCGTCTGTAGGCAACTTAACAATCTCACAAATGATTCAGAAATTTACGAGTGTTTGCGCGCAGGTGGCACCACCGGTCCCGTTTTATTACACGCGCTATTTCCAACCACCCTGTATACCTACATGCTATACAGCGTGATGACGACATGTCACCACTTGGTTGTCGTAAAACGGGAACACTTTCTTTTTTATTATTATTTTTTATGTATTTTTAAGTGACAAATTGATAAGATTTGGTCGACTTACAGGGATAGAAGTATTCTGGGTATTTTAACAGATTATAAGCTACCAGTGTAGGTACTGAATTTCATGAACATAATATTTTATACACACACAACCTCAGGGCAACTATCTCTATACTAAACGTAGTATATAACGATATACAGCGCTGATTATCGGTCTGAACCACTAACAACCACTCTGCACGTCAGAACAGTCAAGGATGACGTACTGTGAATATAGCTTCCCAGATTAAGTTGTTGTGTGGCAAATAATGGGACTAATTATTGTTTGTTATTATTGTTCTGAGATCTCGTTGTTGACGTATCTCAATGTAATGTGGCACCCCTAGTAGAACGCAAACATATACTGGGCAATCTATATCAGAGCTGCTTAGTAATTGCCACTAAGACACTAAGACAACAGGTGACACTCGCTATCTATCTATAGATGGTTGATCTGAGCACACAACACAAGGTGTATGTCTGCTCGCGGTGAACTCAAAATATACTGAATTTCATGAGGTTTTAAAATGTACGTATCAATAGATACAATGATTCATGAGTAACATTTAGAAGTTAATAAATAAATTGTCCGAAATTTTGTCTTTTACGACACTTTATAACTGGTGCCAACACGGAAATCGAATGCGTAATATATTCGTAACGGTTGCGTCGTACTAACCACCCGCTATCGCAATAACACATCATTTGACCAACATGTTTGTTTAAAAAATATAATTCAAAATAGTCCAGCAGAATGTTTCTCACCTGCAAATAGTATATCTGCTGATAAACATACGAGGCTCTGGCCAAGACAAATCAATAATAGTCTCGCTCTGTACCTGCGTGAGACGAACAAAGTTATTAGGTAGGTACTGAAATATGGGCGTATTATATAACTCTGCTTACTCAACATCATTTCAGCAGATTGATACCCAATGCTGAGTTTAGGCATCTCTCAACAACACGACACCATTAATTCCTGCGCTTTCCGCAGCCAGTGGCTTCCCGCGACCTTTAGGATGTCGTCAGTCCACCTTGTGGCAGACCTACCTACGCTGCGTCGACCAGTTCCACCGCCTCTTACCTCCCAGCTCTGCTTCCTTGGTGACAACTGGCGAGATTTTATGTATGTTTGTTAGTGACGTAATTATTGGTAAGTGAATAAAGGACTTTAGTATATGGTCCTATCTACATCTTCAGAACCTAAGTGATCTTTATCTGCTGACAAAAAGACGAAGCTCGAGGAACTGTAGTATTCAAAGTAACAACGGAGTCTGACGAAATATGGGCGTAATAAACGCTTCAGTCTACTCTATCAGGGAAATACGTGATTTTCTGTGTGTGTGTGTGTGTGGGTCAATGATAGCCCGAGGAAGGGAAGCGTGGACCCACTCTATAATACCTATTCGACCATTAGGCGCCTACTAATATTACAAGGGTACTTACTGGTATTAATTTAAGGTGTGTGTCTAAAACCTTGACAGCATTGATCCGCGACATTATTTATTTATTGCTGGTATTTGGCATTAAGTATCTACATTTGCATTCAATAACAATAGGTACCTACCTACTGCGATGGAATATACACTATAAATATTTATATAAATTGTGATTTTCATAAATAAGTGAACAGTAGGTCACATTGTCACGGTTATGTAACAAAGCCACGGCGACCAAAAGTACTTAAGAGTCCGTATGCAGAATCGAAACGGGCGGAATTAGGTATTTGACACATTTTGTGCGTGAGTCCGGAGTTACCGATGGTGGTCAGCCAGTAGGTACGGCGATTACATGGTTTTGATCTTTTTTTTTTCATTTTATAATACTAATTTTTTTTCCTAATCAAAATCATTTGACCTCCTCTATACAAAGGGGCTCTACCAACATATTTAGGGCCCCCAGCAAAGTCATCTGCTAGTGGCGCACCTGCTGATCAACGGACGAGGCTCGTTAATTTACGGTACCTATGAAGTGGCTTCGGTCCCTACGTGGGTCCCGGTGTTGGTCCGGGAGGTGCCACCGTGCAACTGTGCTAAAGCCCCACAAGTAACCCAGCCCAGGCTGGTTGCGTAAGGGGTTCAACAGCTGCACCGCCGGGCCCGGGGCCATGTATGGTGCAGCAGGCATGGAACCAGTGGGGGCAAAGCGGAGTCTAGTGTGGATGGTGTGGGTCGATTCGCTGGCCAGGGAGACCCTTAGCAACGGCGTTGCCGCGGCCGCCCGCAACACAGTCATGGGGCCCGCCTGGGACCAACCACACCAGGAGGCTGCCCCACATGTTCTCGCGCATAATCCTGATGTGGGATCGCCGCTCCGGGTGGTAACCGGTGTGGGATAGCGGCGGCCTTGCACCAGGGGGGTTTGGTAGCCCTTCCGTCCGGCGGGTCGGCTCCAACCTAACCACACGGTTCCAGACGAAGTTAGCCCCTGCGCTTTGTCACTTATTACTGCTGCACCAAATGTCGCCCTGTCTTCACGCTTCTTCTTAAAATTTATAATGGCAGTGCAACAGAAATAAGTAAACGTTCCACAGCGGCCCCAGGAAACCCCACAGCTTCACTTTTCGAGGTGGAGTTCACCAACATCCGTGGAATCCATGCGAACCTCGATGCCGTCCACCATACCTTGAGACGGCTCGGCCCGCTGTGACGTTCCTCACGGAGACACAAATACGCCGCCCTGACAACACGCCTTACCTGTGTTGCCCCAGTTATGTATATATGTATCGAGGAACAACACCGGGGCGCCGCAGGGGTCCGTGCTGTCACCAACTCTTCCTTCTGCAAATCAATGATATGCTATCCCTCGGGAACACTTATTGTTATGCAGATTACAGCACATTGCAGGCGTGTGCATTTACAGCGAAGAAATCCCCTTTCCTTTCCCTACCCTCTCTTCAGAATGCATTATTACCAATGAAGGGCAAACTTGAGATCCTTGACATAGACGTTCGTCAAGAGCTCAATAATAAAAACTACATCGAAAGATGTATAGGGCTAGCTTCGTGGAAACTAGGAATACTGAATAAGGTAAAGCGATTCTTTACACTGCATCAGAGGTGTCTGCTGTACAAGACGCAGATTGGACCCTGCGTCGAATACTGCTCTCACTTCTGGGACGGCTCCGCGAAGTATTTGCTGGACGCTCTCGACGCTATGCAGCGTCGAGCTATCCGTATTATAGATTGTCCGGAGGTAACGGGAAGCTTTGAGCCGCTAGCTCAGCGCCGAACAATAGCTTCCTTGGCCGCATTCTACCGTATTTACCACGGCGAGCATTCTGAAGAGCTCTTCAATCTGATCCCATCTTCCTTCCGATCCCGAACTACACGTGCCGGGCAGAGATGCCACTCCCACACAGTAGGTACATGTTCGCGAGAACCGAACGTTTTAAACGTTCGTTTCTGTGCCGAACGATACTGGCCTGGAACGCCCTGCCTGTGCACGTGTTTCCTCCCACATATAATCCTGGGTTCAGTAGGTTGTCAAGTGGAGGGCCACTCTCTATAGTATAGTGTGCTGTGAGTGACCCACAATCGCTTGACGTCGTCACGACTTACTACCAGGCGGGTGGCGTCAAATTGGCGAACCCAATACAAAAAAATAAAATAAAAAACTACCTCTATAAAATTATTACTCATTTTGACTCTACTCGGGAGTCCCTTGGGGGACTGGAGGGCAAATCTCAAAAACTCGGAATTTTCCCTAGGTCCCCGAACCCCCTTTACATTTCTGCAAAAACAACATAGGTACCTTCCCCTCCACCATCAAGGAGAACAATAAAATTGTGTCAGTGAGTGAGTGAGTAATCCAGCTTTATAAAATATAACAGCTTTTTTTAACAAAAACAATGATAAATACATTCTACATAATCACTTGTTGTATTTAAAAAGAAGCCTAATCATCACAAAATAATAACTAATATTACCAAAGTATCAAAATCTCACGCCACGCTATATTCGTCTGTAGACGGCGTCGAATTTTGGCGCGCAGAGCGACACGTCCTCTCCCTGTAAGCGCTTGGCGCGGACTGCTTACTTGAGGCATGCGTCGAGTATTATAAAGCGAAATTTAGGTGTTTTTAAAAGATTATTTACAGCCTATTTTTTATTATTTAGCTTTCTTTTTTTTTGGAAATGGATTGATTTTGAACCAAGGTTTATTTATGTTGTTTTAATTTTATGAACGAGAGTTTTATGTAGCCGAAATAAGAACCAATTCATTGCCCATTTTCTCTAAAATTTGACTAACTTAAATATTTGTTTACTCAATTTTTTTTTATAAAAGTGATAAAAAGTAATCCATACATTTGATAGATGACTTTTACAAGAATACACTGTATTTTTGTAATACTTTTTAGACGTCAAAACGATTAGTGAATTTGTGATATTCTAGACCTCTTCCAGCAAAAGATACGAAAAACTACTGATTGTTTTAGGTCGATTAATCAAAATTTAATAACAAAAATAAGAAAGTAGCTCACTTATTAGATCATTATTGAAATGATATTTCATGTTGTGCATTAAAACTTATAAAAATACAGTATTTTCAGTGTAAAAACACGTCTGTAAAATCAGCGAAACCGGTAAAATTTAATAGGAGGACTCTTAAGTCAATTTTCGGTAAAAATCTGAAAAAGTCACAGTAATCATTTTATTGCACGATCCACCGGCTGGAATAAGTACGTAAGTCAACGACGCTGAATTCAACCGCAATCGTTGTATGTACCAAACAACTTATGTTTAAACTATAGATCAAGCGGTGGTAATAAACACTTAAAATGATTTAAGTTGTTATGTCCGCCGCTTTACTGTATCTTTTTTTCCTTTTCGCACTTCTGAAATCTCACATAAGTGGTAGGTCATAGTGAAATGTTTTTGCTGTGATAATTTTATTTCGAATACCCTCTTTTTTTTGGTTTGTTAACTACAAATATTTTAAGTGCCAGTCGAAGGAATACAATTTTTAAAATTAGTTGTTATTTGTTCCTGTTTGACGTTGGTGTTATACTGAGCTGTGTTGAAATGGATTCCAGAGCACGGAAATTAGTGAATCTCACCCTAAATAATGAAAATACAGGTACGTTTTAAACGGTTTCATTATATAATTTAAAATGTTCTTGTGCAGATATTGTTTATTAGTTTATTTTTTATACTTATGTTTTCTGGTGGTCAAAAACAAATTGTTTCTGAAGAAACAGTACGTGACTTTTCTAGTGACGGTTCTGTTGCTGATCCCACCTATTCTCCATGTAGTCCTAGTTTGCTCGCACGACGTGAAGATTTTGATCCGACTATTACTGATGCATCGATGAATATACCACAATCAGCAGATAATGAAGCTCTGGAAAGTGTTGAAGGAACCTCATTGTAACAAAATATACAATCAAAGCGCAGTAGAAAAAACAAACACGAAAACAAGCTGAAAAGAAATCTTGGGCAAGCTTATGTTTCGTGTTATGGAAAAAAAATTGAAAAGCGTCAAATGAGAGAGTTACCTCAGTGTCGTAATAAGTGCCGGGATAAAATTAGTGCCGAACAACGTGCCATAATACACAAAGAGGTTTGGGGAACTTGGCTCTTACAATTTAAGGACAGCATTTATTTCATCTGTTATAACAATCCAAGAAAAAAAAACAGAGCGAAGACGTACAGATGAGATTGAAAAGCAGAAATCTAAACAATATGCATACAAGTATCATTTTAACATAAATAGTGAAAAGATATTTGTATGTCAAGGATGTTTTACGAAAACCCTATCAGTGACTGATAATTTTATAAAATTAATTGGGTTGAAAAAGTGAAACAGTGTTACTGGAATTATTCAAACTGACAAGCGTGGAAAAACAACACCGTCAAACAAACATACCGATCAAAAAATTTAAGAAGTCATTAAACATATTAACTCTTTTCCTTTGTATGAAAGTCACTATACTAGGCGCAAAAGTAGCCGGAAATATTTACCGTCTCATTTGACAATCTCAAAAATGTATTCTTTGTATTCAACGTCACATCAAAACCCTGTAAGTGATAAAATGTACTGCAGAGAATTCCACCGACTAAACTTAAGTTTCAAGAAGCCAAAAGTCGATACATGTCATAATTGCGACCTTTTTAAAATGAAAATAAACATAGCTGCGATGAAGAAACAAAATCAACTATACAAACAGAACGTGACTTACATCTCGTAGCAGCTGACATGGCATACAAAGAGAAACAGATAGATAAAAACATTGCAGTTACTGATAGTAAAATTAAATGTCTAACGTTTGACTTACAACAATGTTTACCAACACCAGCGTTACAATCATCTGTAGCTTTTTACAAGAGACAACTGTGGACTTTTAATTTAACCATACATGACAACTCTTCTGGAAACTCAATGCATTACATGTGGCATAAGGGCATTTCAGGTCGTGGTGCCAATCAAATAGCATCTTGTTTATTTGAATACTTGAAAAATTTACCTGAAGACGTTTCCGAAGTCATTTTATACTCCGATACTTGTGGAGGACAGAATAAGAACACCCACGTCGCTGCAATGTTCACTTACCTATTAACATTAAAACCCTCACGAAAAAGCATTCACCACAAGTTTATGGTACCAGCTCATACACATATGGAAGTAGATTTGGATCATGCTATCATCGAAAAAAAGAAAAAAAACCGAGACAAAATTTATCACCCACACGATTGGTACCAGCTAGTAAGGTCAAGTAGCAAAAAATTTACTGTTAAAGAAATTTGTCAAAACGATTTTTTTGACTTTGCGAGTTTTTTAAAGGGTCCGTTGGTGGTACGAAAAAAAGACAACGAAGGGAACACATATAAATGGCATGATGTGAAATGGTTGTGTTATGACACTATGACACCGACTTTGGCATTATAAAATATAAAACATCACTTGCCAGAGATGAAAATTTTAAAACAATAAATTTGAAACGTAGCACAAGACAAGCAATAAATTTCACGTTATTGCCTATTACGACCACGCCTGTACCAATAAGTATAGAAAAAAAACGCGATATCTTGTCGCTATTACCCTTAATACCGGACTATTTCCACGATTTTTACCACAAATTAACCACTACCGCCGTATACATTAAACTATGATTCAGATTTGCAAAATTCCGAGGAAAGTGAATGAGTGTGTTTATATTTTATAGGTACTCAAAGTGAAAGTTTAGTTGATAAGTAAGAAGTAAGTAGAAGATAAGATACGTTTTAATTTCTAAATAATTATATTTCTAAGCTAAATTAAAATTAGTGTTAGCATATTTGTTACATGGCAAAAACCACTTAAGTCGAATTCTAGTTGTGCTCAAAAAAACTTATGTCCGATATTTCTTGTAATAATAATAATAGCCGTAAAATGTTAAACTATGTTCGAATAGTTTGTATTTACGTTATAAACATTAATAAAAACAAAACCCATAGTACATTTTTTTTACACCAAACAATTAAAACCTTGCCCTGTAAAATTTTTGTTTGCAAATGTTTCTGACTTAAGTGCTTTACCCTTCCAAGTCTAGATATATTGGTAGTATATTTAATTTATTTAAGCATTTCCGGGTCAGTAATTAAATGAATATTGTTACTTCAAAATTTCACAACCTATTAGTCACACGACCTAATAAGTAAGTATGTACTTACTTACTGAATTGGACAAAAACTTCGTGTGATAAGTACTTACTTACTGAATTGGATAAAACTTCGTGTGATAAGTACTTACTTACTGAATTGGATAAAACTTCGTGTGATAAGTACTTACTTACTGAATTGGATAAAACTTCGTGTGATAAGTACTTACTTACTGAATTGGATAAAACTTCGTGGGATAAGTACTTACTTACTGAATTGAATAAGACTTCGTGTGATAAGTACTTACTTACTGAATTGGATAAAACTTCGTGTGATAAGTACTTACTTACTGAATTGAATAAAACTTCGTGTGATAAGTACTTACTTACTGAATTGAATAAAACTTCGTGTGATAAGTACTTACTTACTGAATTGGATAAAACTTCGTGTGATAAGTACTTACTTACTGAATTGGATAAAACTTCGTGTGATAAGTACTTACTTACTGAATTGAATAAAACTTCGTGTGATAAGTACTTACTTACTGAATTGGATAAAACTTCGTGTGATAAGTACTTACTTACTGAATTGGATAAAACTTCGTGTGATAAGTACTTACTTACTGAATTGAATAAAACTTCGTGTGATAAGTACTTACATACTGAATTGAATAAAACTTAGTGTGATAAGCACTTACTTACTGAATTGAATAAAACTTCGTGTGATAAGTACTTACTTACTGAATTGGATAAAACTTCGTGTGATAAGTACTTACTTACTGAATTGGATAAAACTTCGTGTGATAAGTACTTACTTACTGAATTGGATAAAACTTCGTGTGATAAGTACTTACTTACTGAATTGAATAAAACTTCGTGTGATAAGTACTTACTTACTGAATTGGATAAAACTTCGTGTGATAAGTACTTACTTACTGAATTGAATAAAACTTCGTGTGATAAGTACTTACTTACTGAATTGGATAAAACTTCGTGTGATAAGTACTTACTTACTGAATTGGATAAAACTTCGTGTGATAAGTACTTACTTACTGAATTGGATAAAACTTCGTGTGATAAGTACTTACTTACTGAATTGGATAAAACTTCGTGTGATAAGTACTTACTTACTGAATTGGATAAAACTTCGTGTGATAAGTACTTACTGAATTGGATAAAACTTCGTGTGATAAGTACTTACTTACTGAATTGGATAAAACTTCGTGTTAAGCACATTTATATTATGTTGGTCTGTGTCGGGGTGTAAACTATCTATTAGAAGTACATAAGTATGTTTAGGTTAGTTATCTAGATCTCATAACACAAGCTTATATTAGACATCCACCAAGCCTTTTCCCAACGTAGTTGGTGTCGAATTTCCAGTCTAACTGCGATTTAGCTAAACTTCTATATTTTCTGTGAATCGACTGCCATCTGACCTCCACAACCCATGGGCGATATTGAAGTTCTGTAGTTAGACCGATCGGATTTTTTATTTAGGGCTGCAACTACCCCTAACGACTTAATATGTTTGTATGACAACCGGGACCGACGGCTTAACGTGCTCTCCAAGGCACGGAGGGGTCTTATATTAGTTAACCGAAATAAGTATTTCTGCCCGAACTTTTTTGATTTTTTTCGATTACTTATAGATAATAAATTTTAATCCCGCCGATAACATCAGTTTTTGTGATCTATTTATAATTTCTTTCTTAATATTTTAATAAATTTTAATATTGTGAGTCCATTATGGCTTTTACAAACATGATGTTTGCCAATTTAATATTAAAATTTATTTCTTCGTTTTCTCAGAGTCCCTACTTCTTTTAGAACTAGAAACCATTTGATGTTTTAAATCAGTTAATATTTAAATCGGACTAATGTTAGTTGTTCTTAAAACCCAGGAACCGCCCCTGAAGCTCTGCACAACCTGTGGGGCCTGCAGGCGTTCCTGGAGGAGATCGGCTGGCTCGTGTAAACGAGTAGAAGAGTCCTACCCGTACGCAAAACCCGCGCAATGGACGTGGAATTGCGGAGACCAGCCTGCGTCGACAAGTACAAGTACAAGTAGTTGTTGTTAATAAATGGCTGACATTTCTCCACAAAATAGATTTTGAATTCTTAACCTAAATACTATTATATGTGTGTCCGGTGACGGCAACAGGCTTATCCCCTATTACGTGGGAATAAAAATACTGGCAAATTGTGGGTGTGTAATGCACCTCTGCATACCCCTTCGAGGATATAGGCGTGATATTATTATGTGTCTTTGTTTAATGATAATTGTCATGGAAATCCTATTACCTATTGCACTGTACTTCCTTGCATAATAACAAAAACTTGACTTCATTTCGTATCACTATTATTAAGTCCATACTCTACGAGCTAAGTTACTAATATTAAAACTATAGGTATCCAGGCACATAACACTAAACCAAACTCAATATTAATTCACCTGAATTCAGCTCACATTGAAGCCAATGTTTAATTAAAACCAGTTTTATGTTGCGCGCACGTTTAACTCAGTACTCATAGGCCGATACCTCACCGAGACGCCATGGCGACGTCGCCAGTCGGTCGCCAACTAGTTCTCATTGAGATATATGACGGCTAACTCACTTGGCGACCGACTGGCAACGTCGCCAGTCGGTCGCCAAGTGTCATATATCTCAATGAGAACTAGTTGGCGACGTCGCTGGCCACGTCGCCATGGCGTCTCGGTGAGGTATCGGCCTAATGCACGGATATCAGCATTTTATACTAAACATTTACATTTTAAACTACCTAAGCTATTAATTTGTGTTAAGTACTTACGTAATTAACATTAATAATTCTTAGCCGTCATATATCTCAATGAGAACTAGTTGGCGACCGACTGGCGACGTCGCCATGGCGTCTCGGTGAGGTATCGGCCTTAAAGTGTGGATGAGCCATACTGGTTGGTACCTACAGGAGGTGCGGATACACCCCGTTTTAAGATAAGTTACCCCAAATGGGGTTTGGCGTTATTGCGCAGTATCACAATGAGTTATAGCCTGTAATGGCTCCAGTTTCCTGAAAGATCATGTAAATGAACTACGACGATGTATTTTGAGTATTAGAGACGCGTAATTAAGGTGTGATCCCTTTATTATCTTCAGTATACGTTGCGGAGAATTTTGCTGAACGCAAAGGTAGGGTAATATATAATTAGGGTAATAAGGAGTATAATTTTAAATGAAATTTCATAAAATTTTAAACTAAGTATAATTTTCTTGGCGATTAAAGGGTGAACCAGTAATTGATGTTAAGCTTATCATATTTCATGTACATAAATATACAAATATTATTACATATGTATAAAAAAATCTGGTTTGGGAGGAAAGCCAAGGACAGACAGTTGTGACGAAACTATAAGGGTTCCGAGACTTAAACTACGGATCCCTACTTCAAATATATGTAGACTACTTACCTACCTACATACCTAGACGCAAGACCTACACTACTTATGACACAAAACAATAAAATGTGACTAGTTACGTATAAATCATTTTCAGTCCGAAACCATGAATTATTTTCTTAGTTTATGATTGTGTGTATGTTCGTTTTTCTTTTATTTCGCCGCCCAAGGCCGCGTCCGCTCCTACGTCCGTTGCCGGGCGTCTCTGGTACGCACCAGAAGGACGTAGGCCTGTGGTCCCGCTCTAGCGCCTCCTTGAGCCATTATGTGTATGTGGGTTTACTCATTGTCATAGTCAATAACACACATTCATTTACTTATAGGTACAGTCGCTCAAAAAATATGGTTGCCACCCTAAAAGCAGCTTTCGAAACTCGGCAGTAGCTGTCCGGCAGCCGCGACCCTACAGCTGCGTCCGTGTTCGTGCCGTACCGCTTTGTAGAGATATGTCTGCAGCGCGGCCGGGAGGCGTGGCCTGCGCGCGACTTTGGCAGCGCCGCCGAGCCGCTCCGGGGGCAGTATGGTCGCGCTGCCCGCTCATTCAGGTTGACAAAATGGCGACGTTTACTGATGAAAATGACGAGTTTTTAGTTGAGTCGATTGCAAAACATCCATCGCTATACGATTCTCGACTTATAACCTATAAGGCCAACGCTATTCGAGATAATATATGGGAGTATATTGCAAGGGACCTCAATAAAACGAGTAAGTATTTTTAAGTATTTTACACGATTAACACAAATAAAAATTGAACCGTGTATGCACCTACCCAGTACATTCTCTGCATCACCCTAAGGTTGACTGGTAGAAAATGCCTCCGGCATTAAGTCCGTCTTTGTACATTTGTTTGTGCATAAAGCTTTATAAATAAAAAAAAAAAAATAAAAAATAAAACCCACAAATCAACCTTGCTGTGCGTCGTAGTTGATATTGATACCTATAGGTACCTACTCTAGCACATTACATTTACCCACTGTTCTTGCCATGAGGCTATTGCAGCTTCTGAAGTGAAGTAATCTTTACGAATATCTCTGATTTGAAATCCACCTATGTTCTGAAACCCTCCCCTACGTGCCAGTGGAGTCATGTTCTCTGTTTATTTCGTTTTTTTTCCTTATAACTGTAATATGTTATTCCATTTTTTTTAATTAACCATCCCTTAGTAAATTATGGAGGCAACATAATCGAATGATTAAATCATCAAATTTTTCTGGTTTCATTGCTATAGGTGTACCTATATAAAATTCGGAAAACTTGACTCAGAAGTCCAAAAGAATCCTCTGTGACTCGTGTTGCTCGGCAGATGCGGTAGTTGAAAATCGCTTTATCACGATCTCCTCTGTTATGGTTTATGGGTTACTATAATAGGGTTACATCGTGTGAGCATATATTGCGAATGCGTCGTCACTAATTAAATAATGGTAAGGATGTCGGTTGAGGCCAGTGAACTTTTCGTTCACTGGTTGAGGCACATTAAATTAATCGGAATTTTTTCCCATAACTGACTTTTTAAATATACCGCTGTATCCTTCCTTTCCGTATGAACCGACATTAACAGCAAGAAATTTTCAGTTTGCGTCTACAATAGCCAACACAGTGGAATAGTAGTCTTAACAGTTAAAGAACAATTGATCCACTGTTTTTAGAACACTTAATACGTACATCAATTGCTCCAAAACAATTTAGCCGTCGTAAAATTAGCGTCGGTGAGTGAATCTGCCCAACAGCACGCAATCCTTCTAGCCTGCTTCTGTAAGGACGGCGGGTAGCTATCTCGCCGTCATCAGGCCCCGATCATGGAGGTCGATAGACAGTTCCACCTATGCAAGAAATGTTTCGCTGTTTGTTTTAATTGATTTTCCGTTGGCACAGGTGGGAATATTGATACTGAATTCTTTCGCAAACTTGCCAGAACTTGTTGGACTATTCTGCTTATATGTATAGCTGATATACGATAATTAAATTCTAAAGATGAGAACAGGCATGTTTCACCAGTTGCTAGGACTCTAATATTGCAAGAAATCCTTTATTGCTTTATTTTCTGTACAAAAGACTTCTAGCAAAAGTACGACATGTACAGTACATGTGTGCGGCACAAACATGATCAAATTTTAAAGTACATGTATTTTTATATAACTAAAACATACATACTATGTTTTAAATCTGTTTTAGGTGATGACTGCAGAAAACGCTGGAAGTGCATCAGGGATTCCTATCAAAGAATTAAGCGCAAAAATAAATTAACAACTGGCTCAGCGGCCGGTAGCAAATCAAAAAAATGGCCTTTACTTGAAAGACTGACTTTTTTGGAAAAAGTTCCAACTGAAAGAAAGACTATCTGTAAAATTGAGAAAACTAATGATAGTAATGATAGCGAAAACGAAGTATCAAATTATGATGAAACCTGTTTCAACAAAGAGAAAGACTTTAATGTATTTCTCTTTGTGGACCCTAATGAACAAGACATGAACAACGAAGGAACAAGTGGACCAGTAATGGTCGATGCGCCATCGAGTGCAACAGAGGAAGACAATGAAGAAACGGCTGATGTAGAACATAACCAAACAGCAAAACGATCTAGAGTATTGAAAAAAAAGAAAAAGATTCAAAATAGTACTATGCAGGCTGCTTTAATTAAATACTGGAAAGAGAGGGACACAGAAAGCCGAGCACAAATTAAGGCGCTAACACTGCAGTCAACTTCAAACCGAGAGCAGGAACCAGACGTGGATGGAATTAAATCGTTTTGCTCGCACGTTGGGACAATGTTAAGTAAACTTACGCCTGCGTTAAGAGTAGAAGCTAAAACCAAAGTATTTAATATTTTAGCAGATTATGAATTAAGGAGCCTCAACCAAAGTGAGAGTAGATAGAGTTCATTAACAAATTCTTATTTTCCGACAGCCGTTATCACCAAGTTCAGTCAGTGAAGCTACTGACTAAAGTGTTTCAAATAATTTTAATTTCCACACAAATACTTCTGAAAACATGCCAACATATTCCCGGCTAGATAACAGTTCAATTAAATAATTTACTTTAAAGTAAGAAATGGTTTTTCCTCGGCTATTATTGAGCCTTGTTTCATTGAATATCGTTTTCAATTAAATTAAGTCCAAATTGAAACTGAGTATTATTTAGTATGCAGTATTTACTGAATTTCTGATCCTTTAGATTTTAAGTGCCGTTTTATCGGGATTGACAGCTGCCTTCATTGACTCTGGATGTATATAATGAATCGATTATATTTCTTTTGGATGAAAGTAAGAGCAACATTCTTTTATCATCCTCTTCTTCGTCCTCTATCATTCTCTTCACGAGTTCTCGCTTTTGTTCATTAAAATTGCCAGAGATAGTTACGACTGCAGTCGTACTATCTCTGGCATTTGTTCTAGCCAGTAAAAAGTGTACATACATACTACATACGATTAGAATTGGCACCGCAATGTCTGCACTGAATCATTATATGTAAGTATAATTATGTTGTCAGTACGACTTTGACTAGTATAGTATGCTATCGCGGGTTTTCCTGTAAATCGATTACAGTTATCTGAACCTGATTTTTGCGTCATATTTTACGAAAATTTTATTCAAAGTATTGTCTGTCCCAAAAATTTCCCTGCACACTGTCCCCTGTGCACTGAATAAAATAAATATCGATAATATTATGAACTTATGGTTGATAAATTGGACTATAGGTAGTGTAATTAAGGTACGATTACAAGTACAAAACTACGACAAAATTGACTTTCTTTGAAATATTAATGATAGACCGGACTGAAGCAATTCCTGAGAGAAATGTACGAGTATGACATTGTTTCTCATTCTATCCGTTCTATTCGTTCTCATCTATTCGTTTTAAATCAAAATGCCTACTATAAAGCTCTACACTTCTAAACAGCCTGTCTATAAAGTGCTATCCCATAACCTATTTAAAATAGGTGTATAATTATAGCAAATATACAAAAAAAAAATCTTAGAGAAAAAAAATAGAGTCTTGTTGAAAAAGTGATGCAACTATACAGCTAATTATTTCAACTGCTTGTAAATTAATAATACTTATCTACATATATATTCTAAGTGCAGCTTTTACCATAAATACATATATTAAGTTGGGGAAAGTAGTTTGTCTGTCTTTGCAAAAGCGTGTGAATGAGGTGACTCGCGAGTGCAGTTGACACTTGCCTAGTCGTATTATAACTTATACATCTAATTACATAATTAAGTTATACATAAATTACTGTCAAAAACATGTTGGCAGAAAGACCAGTAAATTGGTGTGCTCCTAGCGTTTAAATATCGAGTTACTAAAATACTTGTTCCTAGGTACTTGTTGCAACACTCACGCTCTCTATTTTCAACCGACCTCCAAAAATGGAGTATCTCAATTCGACTGTATGGTTTTTTTTGTTTGTTACCTCATATCGGACATTCGGACTGGGTAAACCGATTTTGAAATTTCAATTTGGTCCCATTCCGACAACCATTTGATCCCATATATTTTTGTATTTCCAAGCAATGAGTTTGCTTAAACTATTCTTATAATATTAAGAAAGAAATTATAAATAGATCACAAAAACTGATGTCATCGGCGGGACTCGAACCCACGGCCTTTCTCTAACAGGGGGACTGCTCTGACGATGACCACTACCGACGACATCGAATTTTTGCTTCATATTCATAATTTCTACATATTTGATCCCATTTCGGTAGTTTGAAGTCGGTTGCTGTGTCAATTTTTGAGGTGTATTTTCTACAATCGCTTACCGTTTTCGGGTACTTAATAATACAAATTAGGTTAAAATCAATGCAAGGGTACTACCTACTACTTATATAATATGTGGCAAGGGGTGAATTAGCAACTAGTGGGTTTACTATAAATAAGTCTCCCTCGTGGTACCACCTCAGTGGGACAAATTAGTAGGCCCAAAAGAAAACAACTTACCTGGAGGTACCAATTTTTTTATTGTTGATCATGATAAATTTCCCAGTTTAGAAGGAAATTACAGTATAATAAATAGGTAGTCACAATAACATGACTGTTCATAATTAATCATATAGTGTTTTATTGCATCATAGTGTGGTCCGATGTGCAGTCACAAAACAACTACACCAATCGTGTAAGCTGTAGGGGTTTTGACGTCATATCAGACCACACCACGCCTGATGAATGACACCCTCGATGCTCGTCAGAATTTTTATGCGTTACTTCGTTACCTCGATACTTTAAACGTTTACGAAGCGACGGAATGGAAGCTCTCATAAGAAATTCAATTGTCCTTATAGCTCAAGAACCGTGATACTTAGTTAGACATTTGAAATTTTCACAGATGCCGCTATGCTAAAAACAAGAATAAAATCAATATATAAGGGGGCTCCCATGCCACAAACGTAATTTTTTTTTATTGCCGTTTTTAGAAATAATTAGCATTTTTTTTTTCATTACAACTCATCTAAATATTTAATACGTCAATTTGTCTGTCTGGTCCGTCCGTCGCGTGTTTCAATTATAATTAATAATACATACATACATTTAATTTATAATTAATAATTAATATTTATAATTAATAATAAATTAAAATTTATAATTAATAATACATACATACATACATTTGCATGAAATATTAAAATATTCTTTTTTTTTTTATATTTGAGGCGATACAAAGTTCGCCGGGATAATTAGTATTTATTTATGCCCGTAGCCCGTAGGGAAAGGACCGGTGACTCTCGCTCCGGGTCGTTCCCGGTGCAAAGGTTGTCCATTGCCATTCAGCGCGGCAACGCTGTTAGCATCATGGGCACTTTTGCACCAGGAATGATGCGGGATGAGTATCATATTTTTGTTTCGTCTGACTGCGCTATTTTACTCGTATCTGTGAAGATGTAATATAATAGCATTAGTATTACAACAACTCAGTTCCTCCCAGTCGCAGCTAAAGGTATACCTATCCCGAGGGGGGTGTGACCCCGTTAAGGGGCAGTATTGTTTAACATCAAGACCGTGTTACGTATATTCTCGTTAATTAATACAATAATATTGTAATCGGTCGTCACGAGTTACCTCCTCGCCCAGGGCTATCACAGATGACTTTGATTAAAAAATGTGTTTAAAATACATAGGTACCTATGACTGTGTTTATCATTTTCCGGGATAAGCGTCTATACTGTGTCTGATGCAATACTTTACTTATGTGACGTGATAGGTCTGGTTGGTGTAATTAGGTCATACATTTAGCAGTAGACAATAGTATTTATTTACAATAAGAATTACAATATACAAAATAAACATAATTATAGACTAAAAATATTTACATTACAAAATATCGTTTAAAAAATCCTCCGCGTCATTGCCGACTGGGAAGGTTCCCAGAATGCTGGCTGTGTTGCCACGTTGGATGGCGATACTAATTCTTTGGGCCAGAAAATAGCCAGCCTTCTGGTCCTGAGAAGCATCGATTAGGCGTTTAGCAATGTCTCTATAAAGGCGGCGAGCACTCGGACCCCATGACCCCAGTGTCTCAACCCCAAACGGCTCAAATATGTAATCACCTGCTTGGTTAGCATATTTACGCCGTTTAAAGCCTTCAGCCGATGCAGCAGCAGCGCCGGCACATCCGGATGTGCTTGGAAGGTGTGAAGGTGCTAAGGTGTCAACGCATGTAGCGTCCCACACCAAAGGCCTTCTCATCTTCCACGGTAGCAACGACACACCGTCCGGTCTCTTTCCATCGCTTCGTGCTAAACCATTTGGTTCACGTACGGCCGGAAGACCTGCGGTGGAAAGAGCCCTACGAATTATGTCGTTTAGAATAGCGTGCCGAGGTATACGACCTGCGCTTCTGCTACAAGAAAGGCCATGGTGTCCCAGATTATCGACGGCTACTCCACAGGTGCAATGATGCGGGGATACACAAGGTGTACCCAGCCGAAGGCAAGTGGCAATGCGGAACGTTGTGTCGTCCAACATTGTACCGATGTTGGGCGATGGGAGCGCCTGGATCCATAACCCTGACTCCCATTCTCCAACAGCTAGTAGGCGTGCACGCTCTGAAATATTTAAATAAACTTGTTTGGCAGTTAGGTTAAACCTTATCAATAGGTATCTACGTTTCGACTTATGCATAACTAGCGGATACCCGCGGTTTCGCTCTCTTGACAAATTGTATACTAAAACCTTTCTCGAGAACCACTCTATCCCTTAGTAAAAACCTCATCAAAATTCGCTGAGTAGTTTAAAAGATCTACTCATACGTAGGGTCGGAGAGACAGCGGAAGGACTTTGTTTTAGACAATGTGATTCAGTTCGCGAGGGATAAGCGGAGCATTGCATTTGTGTGAGTAACCACGAAAAGTAGAGTAAAATCTCTTTTTGAAGCTGTGTGTACAACACGTGTGTGTGTAGCAGAGCTTAGATATACGTTTAAGTATACTGCACTCACACAAATGCAAAGCTCCGCTTATCCCTCGCAAACTGTAATTACCTAAGTAATTGAAGTAGTAAAAATACACGTCAAAAATTGACACAGCAACCGACTTCAAATGACCGAAATGGGACCAAATAATTGTCGGAATGGGAAAAAAATTTAAATGGGGACCACTACCACTTGGGAACTAGTAGCTTCCATTTAAAAAAAAATCAAAATCGGTTCACCCCAGTCCAGATATATGAGGTAACAAACATAAAAAAAACATAACTACCTTTTTGGAAGTCGGTTGAAAACATACCAAATCAACATCTCCAGGGTTCAAATCATCACTTGCACGCGGTGCACCTTTTTTTTTTTTTTTTTTTATATTTGGTTCGCCAAATTGACGCCGCCCGCCTGGTGGTAAGTCGTGACGACGTCTAGCGATTGTGGGCCACTCTCACAGCACACATTACTATTGAGAGTGGCCCTCAACTTGACGACCTACTGATGTGCCTCTTCACGCTCCGCTTAAAGAACCCAGGATTATATGTGGGAGGAAACACGTGCACAGGCAGGGCGTTCCAGGCCACTATCGTTCGGCAGAGAAACGAACGTTTAAAACGTTCGGTTCTCGCGAACATGCTATCCACTGTGTGGGGGTGGCATCTCTGCCCGGCACGAGTCGTTCGGGATCGGAAGGAAGAGGGTGGGATCAGATTGAAGAGTTCTTCAGAACACTCGCCGTGGTAAATACGGTAGAATGCGGCCAAGGAAGCTATTGTTCGGCGCTGAGCTAGCGGCTCAAGGCTTCCCGTTACCTCCGGACAACCTATAATACGGATAGCCCGTCGCTGCATAGCGTCGAGAGCGTCCAGCAGATACTTCGCGGAGCCGTCCCAGAGGTGAGAGCAGTATTCGACGCAGGGTCTAATCTGCGTCTTGTACAGCAGACACCTCTGGTCCGGTGTAAAGAATCTCTTTACCTTATTCAGTATTCCTAGTTTCCGCGAAGCTAGCCCTATACATCTTTCGATGTAGTTTTTATTATTGAGCTCTCGACGAACGTCTATGCCAAGGATATCAAGGTTGTCCTTCATTGGTAATAATGCATTCTGAAGAGAGGGTAGGAACAGCGTGAAGGATCGCTTGAACTGTGATGCTGATACGTCAAATCAAATCAAATCAAATCAAAAATATTACCTGCGCCCTATAACGTGGACATAACAAAACTGCTGGCAAAATGTGAGTGTTTAACACAGTTCTGCTTACCCGGATAAAGGTAGGCGTGATTATATGTCATGTGAAACGTGTGACATACTGACATCCCTAGTGTTTGCGGTCAAAACAGATTCGTCCCTATCATTAACATAAACATTAACCTAAGAACGAGCATTGACTAAATTTAGTTTTGATTGTATTTTAATAGATTATATGTCATTATCACCAGTGACGTCACTGAACTGGTTAAAACCATATTATAACCAGTTATTATGACACCGTTTCTGTCAGTTGAGTTATCTAGCGCATACAGAAATCGTATGATGTCGATAACTGGTGATAAGGATTGCGAGGCGGACGGTTGGTCTACACCTTAGGTACAACGAAGTACTATATACACCTTGGGATGGGTTTTGGCTGTAGTGTATTTTTTTCATCATATAATATCTTTACGGATACATTATCGGCCGGTTTCTCTACTGAGATTTTTAAGTTGAGTGTTTGTTGAGTATGTGAAATGACAAATTAATCCTAAATTTTGACATTTGGCGTACTCAGTGGATGATCAAGTTAATATTCTATATTAATAATAATAATATATAAATAATAATATTAATATTCTCAATTCAGAAATCGGCCGTATGAAGTGAAAAGATTTGATTGTATTTTTTGCATTGAACACATTTTAAAGATTCTTTCACTAAAATGTACCTATAGGTATGCTGCTAAAGAGTGAAAGAGAACTACAGTGGAAAGAAACAGGAACACTTTTCGGGTAAAATACGGAATAAAATAATATTTTTATTATCAAGGGTAGAAAACGGAACAACTTTTAGCAAAGCAAAGCAATAATTTTGCGGGTTAAAACTTCAGGTTGAACATGGATATAGCCGATTTTTCAAAACCAGATCAGTAGGTACCTAGGTAGGTAGTACCAGAGATTACCACTAACATCTATACCTACTAATAATCTATACTACTACGAGGGTGGATTGAAAAGTAGTCGGCCTAACACTGATCCATTTAGTTCTAAAAATCAAATCTACCCACATTATTTAGTTCAGTTCAGACCTGTTAATTGTGTGAAGTTTGAAACATGTGCGATAATTAGTTTTAATTTCATAAATTTATTAACAAAGCAATCTGACCTAATTTCCGCGAATGGAGCAAATCGAGCAGCGTGCCGTCATTAAGTACCTCCATAAGAAGGCCTATTTAACTCTACTTATAATTATTAGAACTTACCTACCTATAGATGGCGTTACTTATTTCATATTTGTTATTCAAGGATACAATTACATTGTTACATTACAAATCAAATTACACGCGGTCATCGAAATTCTCTATTGAATAGGTACTACTCAACTGACTCACAGCTAAAAAGGTCTTAATACAAATTCCAATTTCGAAAGTATTCACGCCGCGTGCGCGTGCCTCTTTAGTAAGGCGTGAACAAGCTCACGGATCAGACGTGTAGTCGAGACGTCTGTCAACCAAAGCCTCCGCTCCCCGCGAACCGCACCTCACGCCCCGTGACGTCACGCGCTTCATCCTCACGCCTCACCAACCCACGCCGCTATGTCGCCACGCACCGATATCGCCCGCTGTGCCATACTCCGTATGAGCGATAAAAAAACGCTACAACTAATTCAAGAGTTTAAAAACCATCAATGCTTATGGGATACTAGTTTACTAAACTATCCGAATCCAGAGACAAGGTTACTAGCATATACCACTATAGCTGAGAAACTGAAAATACCAAATTTTCACGCAAACCACGTAAGAACAAAGATCAAGAACTTACGGAACTCGTATTGTCAAGAGTTAAAGAAGCTGGCGAATAATAAGAAATACAAGCCCAGGGTGTTCTGGTTCCAACAAATGAATGGTTTCCTCAAGCCCCACCTTCAATGCCATACTACCCAAGTTGGAAAATCTAATGTAAGTAAGTTTCTTTTATGGTAGGTGATTTCGACTTTCGACAATTACCTATCTATCACTATTTGATTACCGCGGCTTCCCGCTCTTCCCGCGTGATATTGTTTACCGGTTTTCGATTCCCACGGGAACACATTACCGGGATAAAATATTTTTTTTTTTTTTTTTTTTTTATATTTGGTTCGCCAAATTGACGCCGCCCGCCTGGTGGTAAGTCGTGACGACGTCTAGCGATTGTGGGCCACTCTCACAGCACACATTACTATTGAGAGTGGCCCTCAACTTGACGACCTACTGATGTGCCTCTTCACGCTCCGCTTAAAGAACCCAGGATTATATGTGGGAGGAAACACGTGCACAGGCAGGGCGTTCCAGGCCACTATCGTTCGGCAGAGAAACGAACGTTTAAAACGTTCGGTTCTCGCGAACATGCTATCCACTGTGTGGGGGTGGCATCTCTGCCCGGCACGAGTCGTTCGGGATCGGAAGGAAGAGGGTGGGATCAGATTGAAGAGCTCTTCAGAACACTCGCCGTGGTAAATACGGTAGAATGCGGCCAAGGAAGCTATTGTTCGGCGCTGAGCTAGCGGCTCAAGGCTTCCCGTTACCTCCGGACAACCAATAATACGGATAGCCCGTCGCTGCATAGCGTCGAGAGCGTCCAGCAGATACTTCGCGGAGCCGTCCCAGAGGTGAGAGCAGTATTCGACGCAGGGTCTAATCTGCGTCTTGTACAGCAGACACCTCTGGTCCGGTGTAAAGAATCTCTTTACCTTATTCAGTATTCCTAGTTTCCGCGAAGCTAGCCCTATACATCTTTCGATGTAGTTTTTATTATTGAGCTCTCGACGAACGTCTATGCCAAGGATATCAAGGTTGTCCTTCATTGGTAATAATGCATTCTGAAGAGAGGGTAGGGGAAGGAAAGGGGATTTCTTCGCAGTAAATGCACACGCCTGTGTTTTGCGGGCATTGAACTCGACCAGGTTCTCGGTACCCCATTGAGAGATACTGTCGAGGTTACGGTCGAGATCAGCCACGAGTCGTCGTCTCTCCTCCTCAATCTCAGATCGCCCCGCCGTCGGACGAACCGAGTAACTCCCGTGCAGTGTGCTGTCATCTGCATAGCAATGAATGTTCCCGAGGGATAGCATATCATTGATATGCAGAAGAAAGAGAGTTGGTGATAGTACGGACCCCTGCGGTACCCCGGCATTCACTTGCAAGAAGCGAGAAGCCTGGCCATCGCAGAGGACCCGCACTCGGCGCTCGTTTAAAAAGCTGGCAATCCAGCTGCACAGTTGAGGAGGTAGACCATATGCCGGAAGCTTGGAAAGGAGCGAAGCATGCCAGACCCTATCGAAGGCTTTGGCGATGTCCAGGCTAATAGCCAAGGACTCGCCGTGCCTTTCCATAGCCCCACCCCAGACATGCGTTACGAATGCCAGAAGATCACCCGTTGATCGCTTTGGCCTGAAGCCGTATTGTCGATCATTGATTAGCGAGTGATCCTCTAGGAATTGCATGAGCTGCTTATTTATAAGGAGCTCAAGCACCTTGCAAATGACTGAGGTGACAGCTATGGGTCGATAGTTGCCTGGATCGGACCGATCCCTTTTCTTGGGGATCGGTTGTACGTTCGCCTCCTTCCAGACCTCCGGCACGAGCCCTGAAGAGTATGACAGGCGGTACAGACGCGTTAATACTGGAGACAACTCAGCTGCACATTTTCGTAGCACCACCGCCGGAATGCCGTCAGGGCCACTGGCTTTCCGCGTGTCGAGTGACCGCAGCACTGCCCGTACATCACATTGCCTGATAACAATATCAGGCATTGTGTGGCCACAGTTGGCGATGGCGGGGGGCTGCAGGCCACGGTCGTCGACCCGGGAATTAGCCGCAAAGAGGTCTGCGAGCATATCCGCTTTCTCTTGGGCTTTGTGAGCCAGTGTTCCATCTGGGTAACGCAGCGGTGGCAGCGAGGGCTGACAAAAGTTAGATTGCACGGCTTTGGCCAGTTGCCAGAATCCACGGCTGCCCGTGGGATGGGAAGTGAGCTCCTGACCAAGCCGCGCGACGCGCTGGGCATCCGCTCTCTTAAAGGCCCTCTTACTCGACTTTGTGGCCCGGTTGTACGCTGCTTTGAGGTGGCCCACGTTTGGGTCGCGCACAGCCCGGGCCCTGATCCAGGCGCGATATGCCGACTGTTTTTGTCCAACAGCTTTGGCACAATCTCGCCCGAACCAGGGACGGGCTCTGCGGATACTGGCGACATCAGTGAAAGGGATGTAATAATCCATCCCTAAACTGATCTCGCCAGCAATAGCAGAAGCACTATCCGAAGGAGCCTTTCCTACAAAGCAGCGCTGGCTCCAGGGGACGGACGCAAAATAATCGCGTAGACCGTCCCAATCCGCTGACGAGTAGTGCCATAGTCGTCGTGACGTTTGCACAGGACGTGCAGGAGGTGACACCTTCATGCCAGCGTGAACAACACAGTGGTCGGAACTACCCAGTGGGGCTCCTACCGAAACACTGTACTGGGCTGGGCGACTCGTCAGCAGTAGATCCAGCAGAGCGGGCGCGTGATCTGACCTGTCTGGTATCCGGGTGATCCCGCATACCATCTGGGTCAGACCGTGGGAGAGAGCGAACGCATGGGCGGCTCTACCCGCATGATCAGTCTTGAGGGACCCCAGCCATTCAATGTGATGGCCATTGAAGTCCCCCAGAAACACTAGGTCAGCGTTCGGGAACCGCACCTGCGCTTCATCAGCCGTCTCGCTGAGGTACTGGAAGAGCTTTGTTGTCTCAGAATCCCCTGTGTGGGATCGGTAGACGCACACGTAGATCTGGCTCATAGAGCCATGGTCTACGTGCAGCCAAAGGACGGAATTGGAGGGGTTCTCTAGGCAGCGCAACCGGCGGCAGCAAACATCCGCCCTAACGAACACGCACACCCCGGCTTTGTCTCGAAATTGTTCCTCGATGACATAGCCGGGGTAACACAGGTAAGACGTGTCGTCAGGGCGGCGTATTTGTGTCTCCGTGAGGAACATCACAGCGGGCCGTGCCGTCTCAAGGTGGTGGTGGACGGTATCGAGGTTCGCATGGAGTCCACGGACGTTAGTGAACTCCACCTCGAAATGTGAAGTTGTGGGGTTTCCTAGGGCCGCTGTGTAACGTTTATTTCTTTTTTGTTGCACTGCCATTGTAGATTTTGAAGAAGAAGCGTGAAGACAGGGCGACATTTGGTGCAGCAGTAAGTGACAAAGCGCAGGGGCTAGCTTTGTCTAGAACCGTGTGGTTAGGTCGGAGCCGACCCGCCGGACGGAAGGGCTCCCAAACCCCCCTGATGCAAGGCCGCCGCTACCCCACACCGGTTACCACCCGGAGCGGCGATCCCACATCAGGATTATGCGCAACATGTGGGGCAGCCTCCTGGGGTGGTTGGCCCCAGGCGGGCCCCATGACTGTGTTGCGGGCGGCCGCGGCAACGCCGTTGCTAAGGGTCTCCCTGGCCGGCGAATCGACCCACACCACCCACACTAGACTCCGTTTCGCCCCCACTGGTCCCATGCCTGCTGCACCATACATCGCCCCGGGCCCGGCGGTGCAGCTGCTGAACCCCTAACGCAACCCAGCCTGGGCTGGGTTACTTGGGGGGCTTTAGCACAGCTGCACGGTGGTACCCCCCCGGACCAACACTGTTGTACCACCTGGTACCCACGTAGGGGCCGAAGCCACTCCATAGGTACCGTAAATTAACGAGCCTCGTCCGTTTATCAGCAGGTGCGCCACTAGCAGGTGAGGTCGCTGGGGCCCTATAGATGTTGGTAGAGCCCCTTTGCACCCAAATATAATAATATAATAATGTAATGTAGGTACTGTTAAATACAATAAGCTTTTCATGTGGACGTGTTTAATATTTAGCAAACAAACAATAATAGTCGCCATGACACCGTGTCAATTTACCAATGCATCTCGAGTGTCACCAATAGTGAGGGGACAAATCTATATCTTAGTGATGTACACGCGTTGCAGTCGCATTTGTAATGGATTCGATTTTTCCGTCTAACAGTACCTACTTTCATATATTTAGTAAAATAGTTTTCATAATTGGTTCATTAGTTTGGGAGTGTATTAAATGCAAACAAGCAAACAATATATTAGATAGTATAGATAAGAAGATGGAAGATGGGAAGGCCTTTGGTGTGGGACACTACATGCGTTGACACCTTAGCACCTTCACACCTTCCAAGCACATCCGGATGTGCCGGCGCTGCTGCTGCATCGGCTGAAGGCCTCAAACGGCGTAAATATGCTAACCTAGCAGGTGATTACATATTTGAGCCGTTTGGGGTTGAGACACTGGGGTCATGGGGTCCGAGTGCTCGCCGCCTTTATAGAGACATTGCTAAACGCCTAATCGATGCTTCTCAGGACCAGAAGGCTGGCTATTTTCTGGCCCAAAGAATTAGTATCGCCATCCAACGTGGCAACACAGCCAGCATTCTGGGAACCTTCCCAGTCGGCAATGACGCGGAGGATTTTTTAAACGATATTTTGTAATGTAAATATTTTTAGTCTATAATTATGTTTATTTTGTATATTGTAATTCTTAGTATAGATAATATAAAATACGTGAATACTTCTAGGGTATCAGTACCTAATATCAGTCCCTTGGGTATGCGTCTTATTTTAAGTTATGTTTATCTTGCTTATTTTTAAAAACCTTTTCATTTTCTCACAGGCAACACTAGAAGTCGTTACAAATTCTACCAATGAAGTAGATTTTCAACATCCCATAAAAATAACCAGCATTTCTTCTTGTCCACCAACGGTTAATATAGAATCTATATATTTAGAGGAATCGAAGCCAAAGAAACGGAAAAATTCAATTGACATTGAAATAATAAAAGAAGAGATTTATGAGAATGATGATGATTATGATTCGAAAGATACATCAGTGATGTGCGATGAACATCTAACTGGGAACGACAGTATTCAGACAGAATCTAATGAAGGAAATATGACAGTGATAGCAACAGAAAGTGGTGTGAATTCCCAAGCAGTTTCAAATGACCATTACGATACATTTGGATGTTATGTCGCTTCTTTACTCAGGACATTACCAGAGAAGAAGGCGTTGAAGTTACAGCCGAAAATTGTCGAGATGATAGTTAATAGTTTGTCTGAATGAGTTTTGGGAAATTGATTTCATATTTATGCTTGCACAAAAGCCATGTCTCGATGGTGACACCACGAGACCCTTCTAGATGGCCATCAATTTTATATATATGATAATATTCAACAATTCTTGATTCACATATCACGCCTATATCCCCGAAGGGGTAGGCAGAGGTGCATTACACACCCACAACTTGACAGTAATTCTAGTCCCACGTAATAGGGGCAAGCCTATTGCCGTCACCGGACACACATTATGATGGGTTATGTCATGGTATTATGCAATATTGTAATTTTGAAAAAAAAAAACAAATTCAAACCTTGAAATGTTGATGAAAGGCAACCAAATATTACGTGCTTGCCGCTGTGGCACAGCCAATTAAACTCCTGGGCGTCTCGGACTAATTTTAATTAATTTTCATGATTTTTATGGTTGTATTGATAGTTATGATGAATATAAAACATAATTTATATTATTTTTTTTTAGTTCCGCGTCCTAAGGCCGCGGCCGCTCTAACGTCCGTTGCCGGGCGTCTCTGGTTACAAGCAGAACTATTTCCAGTGGCGCCCGGCGGATAATTTATAACTAGACTGGTTTACACTTGAACATTTTGTATTGGAGGGTATTTGGTAAAAACTTAAGTTAGATAAGTAAAGTTATATTTAATTGAGTATCTTTAAGTATAATGCAATTAATTTGTCATTATGTCGACAACATGCCAAGTGACATGATTATGACAATTTATATGAAGTTTTGTTGTAATTTTTAATGAGAATAAATGTCTTAACAACTCATAAGGCTTCGTCCATCCATCGCAATGACATAAGCGTATTCACAATCCGATGAAACTGCGCTCGATTGTAAGTCTTTAATTACGACTAGCTGTGTTCACATTTCAACCGACTTCAAAACAGAACCTCAAGCAATAAACTTATCTTAAAATATTTAGATAGAAATTATAAATCATAAAAACTGAAATGTCATTGGCAGGACTCGAACCCACGGCCTTTCCCTAACAAAGGGAATGCTTAGACCACTGAGCTACGATGACCAATGCCGACAAGACCCAATCTTTGCTTTATAAAGCTACAGATGCTAAGGAGCCCCAATCAACCTTTCTGTGCATGCATCTTCACTTGCACGGGAAAAACGAGGCCTCACAAACTACTCTGTCATTGACCTTCCAAGGACGTATTTAGCCTCTATTCTTAAGGCGGAGTTCCGACCTCCATGATCAGGGCCTGAGAATGGCCGGCTTGCAACCGTCCTTACAGAATCAGATCAGAAAGGTGGAGTGGGGTTTCAGGCAACACACACCGACGCAGGATAAAACCCGCCCCTAAAGATGCAGGATTACACCCGACCCCACCTATGGCATAGGCTACATAGGTGGCCAAAGTCCACCCTGGGGTTATTTTTCCGGGTACTTCACCCCGAAGAATAACTTAAATTGCCGTTTTGGTGCCATACCCGTACCATAACGTCAAAAAAATCACGAAATTACCCTTAAATATTTATTAAGTAAATTCTGTTTTTTAATATTTGTTGTTATAGAGACAACTGAAACACATTATCTGTTAAAATTTCAACTTTCTAACGAATGAAATATGAGATACAGCCCAAGACAGACGGTTGGACGGCAGAATAAACGGACGACAAGCGAAGTTTCAGTAATTGGGGTTCGGGAACCCTAAAAATGGTAAACTTATTAGATACGGTATAGTAGGTTCTGAGGTACCTGGTACCTGGTTACTTAATTAATATGATAATTACATAGTAACGAGGTACTGAAGTTGGCAGATGTGTTCTACACCAACATAAATAGCACAATTCTGTGACACCTGCCAAAGGGCTAAAGACCGTTGGAGCGAGTCCTTACTCAAAGTTGAGGTGTCAGGGTTATATCGACAGGTGATTCCACTCCTGTGGGCTACATTTAAGATTTTTTTTATTGAAGACTAGCGGACTCTCGTCGCTACGAACGTGGAATTGTTTTTTTTAGGGTTCCGTAATAAAAGTCTCGGAACTCTTGTATTTTCGTCATGTTCGTCTGTCCACGGCTTTCCTCCTAAACGGTTAGTGCTGGAAACATGAAAGTTTACATGTAAAATGGGGATGTTATTTTTTTCTCGCATTTACTTCATCGTGGAAGGACTCGTCTTTTAAAAACATTGGGACGTTGGTAAGTGATTTATTGATTTAAACATCCGTTTGCGATATATTTAGTTTTGAAGAGCATATATTTGAGAAAAAAGAGCGTCAGTCCCCCCAACCCCTCTAAAATCTAAACGGCTGGCATTCAGAACTTGAAACAATTCATGATGGTAGTCCATATCTTGACCTTTTCAGGAAAACTGTAACGGATGGTATCGAGTTCAGGAATTATAGAGGTAACTACGGAACCCTTTCGTATGCATGGTTTTTTTTATAAAACCATTCGTCTACCGTACAAAAGATCTCGTATCATTCGTACAGGCAAAGCTACGGGCCTCAGTTAGTAATTATAACTTTTCATCGATCATACAACAACAGACCCTCTTTTTGTAAAGTAAGTTGTATTATAGCCATATTTTATCTTGTAGTATCTCTTTGTTCTTTCATTACATGATATACGAACACAAAGGATTTCACGGATGGTTGGGTCTAACTTGTTAAAGGTCTTTTAGTTTTTGCTTTCATTCTAATTGGTGCGATAATGTTCTATTATGTAACCTAACCTATAGGTATTCTATACCTACTCAATGTAAGGATGCTTTGTGTTAATGCGGACAAAGAAACTTCAACTTATACATAAGCACAGAATAGGGAATAGTACTTACATACAGAACTTGCACTCCGACGTTAATTAAAGCACATTCTTTTGTTTACAGATAACATAATTCGAACATTAGGGTTGTCAGGAAAGTACCAGCATAATTTGACCAATAATTATGACGTTAATGCCTCAATATCAACTCTATGGTCAATGCCGTATCACAAACAGGAGACAACCCTTACTGACTTACAACTTCAAGTTGTCGCTGACGTCACGTATTTTTTTGCGATTGTTAGGCGAGAGACATAGGCCTGACATAAGTAGGTACACCTTAACTTTGGCGCTCGGGATGTCTCGGTTAATTCGTTTTTTTCACGCGGAGTATTATAAGAAATGATAGAAGTTAAAATTGGACGAATGTTTGCAAACATATTATTGAATGCAAAAACTAATTTAAAAAAAAAGCTGGATTCGTTAAGTGACAGATTTATTATGAATATCTCTAATTCAGACAGTGAAAGTGATTGAGACTGTAGGGTTTCATTATAAAATAAACAATTAATACTTATTATACTCGTAAATAGCGCTTTTAAAGACATAAATTCCCCTGTACGAATTTCATATTTTGTGGTTTTAGAATGCGATGTAAAAATTAAATCAAGCCACATCTTTTTTTTTTTTTTTTTTTTTTTTTATATTTGGTTCGCCAAATTGACGCCGCCCGCCTGGTGGTAAGTCGTGACGACGTCTAGCGATTGTGGGCCACTCTCACAGCACACATTACTATTGAGAGTGGCCCTCAACTTGACGACCTACTGATGTGCCTCTTCACGCTCCGCTTAAAGAACCCAGGATTATATGTGGGAGGAAACACGTGCACAGGCAGGGCGTTCCAGGCCACTATCGTTCGGCAGAGAAACGAACGTTTAAAACGTTCGGTTCTCGCGAACATGCTATCCACTGTGTGGGGGTGGCATCTCTGCCCGGCACGAGTCGTTCGGGATCGGAAGGAAGAGGGTGGGATCAGATTGAAGAGCTCTTCAGAACACTCGCCGTGGTAAATACGGTAGAATGCGGCCAAGGAAGCTATTGTTCGGCGCTGAGCTAGCGGCTCAAGGCTTCCCGTTACCTCCGGACAACCAATAATACGGATAGCCCGTCGCTGCATAGCGTCGAGAGCGTCCAGCAGATACTTCGCGGAGCCGTCCCAGAGGTGAGAGCAGTATTCGACGCAGGGTCTAATCTGCGTCTTGTACAGCAGACACCTCTGGTCCGGTGTAAAGAATCTCTTTACCTTATTCAGTATTCCTAGTTTCCGCGAAGCTAGCCCTATACATCTTTCGATGTAGTTTTTATTATTGAGCTCTCGACGAACGTCTATGCCAAGGATATCAAGGTTGTCCTTCATTGGTAATAATGCATTCTGAAGAGAGGGTAGGGGAAGGAAAGGGGATTTCTTCGCAGTAAATGCACAAAACATCTATGTTATTCATACATCTGCTGCAGTAAATTACATTTTGGCAGGTAATTTTCATTACTGTTTTAGACTGTAATATCCTAGTAGGATGCTATGAATATGACGCAATGTATCTCGTGTAACTTTGTAGTTCCGATCATCCCCGATTTCGGTCGAGGATTATCGAGCGCCAAATTGGAAATAATTGTACTATGTTTTACAATTATAGTTTATGAACTAATTCTCTAAACGAGGCTCGGGAAAGACCGACATTTTTATTATTATGACCTTTTTCATTTTACTATTAGTACAGGGTATTAAACAAAGAAAGCCAACCCCAACTGAGTTGGGAAAAGGCTCGGTGAATGATGATTAAACAAGTACTTACTTAAGTACTTCCATACCACTTATTTGAGAGAGTAGTATTTTACCTCTAAAGCCTAGTTCGCATTAGGCTAGTAATTTAGAAGAGTAGCGAGTAATTTAGTAGCTTAATATGTGCGAACTACAAAAATTTAGTCGAGTAATTTAGTAAATGATTTAGTCAAGTCAATCCATTTTACTCTATTTTTTCGGGCGAGTAGCGCCTCCAAGCACGCATCCGTGCTCACTGGTTCACCGGCTAAACAAGTCCGAACCTGTTGATTAGTCGAGTTCATTAGTGACCGCCACCACTCACTTGTGTACTGTACTAAACCGTAATGCGAACAATTTCTGTGTAGTAGCGAGTAGTTTAGCCACTAAATTACACGCTACTCTACTAAATTACTAAAGCAGTGCGAACTAGGCTTCAGTACTGTTTATTAACTCTTAAATATAATCAAAAGATTATTTATTATGGCGCTATGTATTACAAAAAGCATTATTGGTTTTATACATTTTCGATTCCTTGTTAATATGGAACATAATGGAACAGGTAATTGGCAATTGGCACAAGCGGCAATAACCTTATTTTACCCATCACGACGGCTAATCCTTCTTCCATGCTAAGAACATGTTATTATTCTTTTTTATACGGTACTAGCGGATGCCGGCGGTTTCTCTTGCTTGACAAAATTATACACTAAAACCTTTCTCTAGAGCCACTTTATTCATTGGTGAAATCCGCATCAAAATCCGTTGCGTAGTTTTAAAGATCCTAAGCATTCTAGCAAGCCTAGTTCAGATTAGGCTAGTAATTTAGAAGAGTAGCGATTAATTTAGTAGCTAAATATGTGCGAACTACAAAAAAATTGTCGAGTAATTTAGTAAATGATTTAGTCGAGTCGATCCATTTTTAACCACCGACGGAAACCCGAACGGGGTGTTATAAGTTTGACGTGTATGTGTGTGTGTGTGTGTGTGTGTGTTTGTAAGTCTGCCTGTGGCATCGTAGCTCCCAAACGGATGAACCGATTTTGATTCTGTTTCTTTTGTTTGAAAGATGGGTTAGGGGAAAGTGTTCTTACCTATGTTTTATAAAAATCGGTTAAGCCATTTCAAAGATATGAGGGGTGAAAGTGGTGATGAAAAATTGAATGTGTTCAAATATACCCGTGTTGGGTATCAAATGAAAGGTCATAACTTATACATCACGATACCGCAAGTTTTATGTTTTTTTTGTGAGACGTGGGTTTTTTAAATTTTTAATTTTACTTTATTTTTTCGGGCGAGTAGTGCCTCCCACCACGCATCCGTGCTCACTGGTTCACCGGCTAAACAAGTCCGAACCTGCTGATTAGTCGAGTTCATTAGTGGCCGCCTGGCCGCAGAAAATGTCACAACACCAATCACTTGTGTACTGTACTAAACCGTAAAGGCTGGTTTACATTGGTCAAGCTTTTAGTACAGTGGCGAGTGCAGGTACAGTGGCGAGTATTTCGAGTCTGGACAGTGACTGTTTACACTAAGGCCAGTCAAGTGTCTTTCCTCTGGCAAAATGGACGAGTCTCGTCAAAAAATACGTCTGATGAAATACGAATGATCGCCGCAACATCTATGTATCTGCATTTTAAATCTGTAATATCTCCCAAAATATTCATTTAAATTACATGCTGTAAACGGCCATATTAATCTATATTAAATGCACAATTTATTTAGGGTACTGTGTGCATTGTGGTGACCTCGGACCATTTTCCCGCTATTTCTTTAGAAAAACGAACAAGCTATGAATTAAACAACACGTCTTGAAGCCGCTCACTTATGCACAATACTAAATTTTACTGTTTACACTACGCCAGTGGCGAGTCAAGTGTCGGGCGGGGGGGGGGGGGATCACTGTCCAAAAAATAGAAAGCCATTCTATTCGGATCCACTTGCAAGCCAGGTTGCAAGCCAAGTTGACTCGCTACTGTCCGATTGGTTTACACCACTGTCCTTGTTCACTGTACTTGGCTACTGTACTAAAAGTTTGACCAGCCATAATGCGAACGATTTCTGTGTAGTAGCGAGTAGTTTAGCCACTAAATTACACGCTACTCTACTAAATTACTAAAGCAATGCGAACTAGACTTAACGGACGGATGTACTTTGCTTTTCACTGTGTTATGGATGATACATAAATCACTTAAGGTCCGGTATAGTCCCCAAAGGAGTCGTCTGAGCCGTTTATAACGTCATAATTTCGCCAGTATTTTTCTTCAGCCCTCACGCCTGGGGTGCATGGGTCAGATCCTCCACGCGGTGCACCCCGGGCAACGGCAGTGGCTGCAACTCTGCGGCAACATACCGTAGAGTTGTAGCTACTACGGCTAATTCTGGCCAAGGTGGGGGTCTTGTCTCCTCAGAATGTGAGGAGCACAGACCCACCACGGTGGGGGCCTTTCGAGGCCCAGGTCTCTCCGCCGACACTCTGCTGAGCAGAATGGTCCTATGCGGAGGAACCGACAGGGCGACGGGTCCGACACCACTGACTTCATCAGTGGCGTCGGCCACGGTCTGACAGAGACCACTGATCGGCCGAACCCTGGCGGGTAGGCGGTTCTGCGGAACTGCGAGGATGGAAACCTCGTTAAAAAACCAACGGGGCGGGCGGAACGGTCTTGTGAAGACCCCCACCCGGCCCAGCCGTAATCCTGAACTGACAGGACCGGTGGCCTCTCGGGGCCGCGAGGATGAACACCTCTATAAAAAATTAACCCAATCCCAAGCTCTGACACCCGGTGAGGGGATGAATCGTGCAGGGGAGCTGTCACGCCTAGGGTGTCACCATCGTCGGAGGACGTTAAACTCAACCAAAATGGCTGAGGAAATAAACAAATTTATTACCCAAGGGGGAACCGGCAGCGATGCTGACCGCGAACACCCTGCTGTGACTGGGGTCGGGCTCGGGCCCGGCACCAGTCATGGCGACCCCCGCCCGGGATCTCCCCGGGTGGTATTTGGGAGGGGTCACCAAAGCCCAATAGGCCAGGGGGTGTGCCTTAAAACCACCCCCCAAACCGACGCGGAGGTCGCGTCGACTGCTGCTGGGACTGACGTCGTTCCCAGCAGCACTGAGGCGGCGGATTCTTCCTTATGGAAGACCCCAGGAAAGAGGACCCTCGAGAAGAGGGTGCAGGAGGCGGGACCCTCGCGTGACCGGAGCACCAGCTGCTCTGGGCGGGCCAGTGAGACGAGTTCCGAAGAGGGGGTGCCGTCAAAATATTTGGCGATGACGACAAGGGGCCAATACAAAAAGACGCCGGTCTTCAAGGCCCCCGCCCCTACGGTGCCGTTCCTGCCAAGTGGCAGGGATAAAGAGGTCCCAGCCGCGCGGGAGCTCATGCTGGCTCTTACCCGGATTGCGGAGGCCATGAAGGGTGGCACTAAAAACCTCCAGGGTAAGAGGCAGGTAGTGAAGACCGCGGTGACCGCTGCCCAGTCTTCACTGGATGAGCTCCTTGCGCGGAGCGTCCCTGCTGAGGAGCTGAAGCTCCGAGGCCAGGTGGCCAGTCTGGAGGCGGAACTAGCCGCGTCCCGACAACAGATGGAGGCCCTGCGACAGGAGGTCGCGAACCTGACCAATTTGGTCAAGGGGCGTTCCGGGACCCAGACTGGGCTACCGAAGCCGCCTTCCCCGACAGTTGGGCCATCTAGGATGGCACCCGGGACCGCGCCCAATGCGGCGCCCGTATCGCCGCCACAGCCTGTGCCGCCTACTCTTACCGAGCTCATGGCGGCGATCGAGAGGCGCCTTGGCGTCCTTGAGGACCGGGCGTATCGCCCTGCGCTGACGCAGCCCGCGTTGTCCTACGCGGCTGTTGCTGGCGCCGGCGTTGCGCCCCGTCCGAGAGGCCGGCCTCCTAGCCGCCGCCCCCGTCCGCTGTCCCAGCGAGGCGGACGCCCGCCGAGTCTGCGGCCATTTCGCGGAAGGGCAAGGGGAAGGGCAAGAGGAGTGCCACCCCCGCTGCCTTCAGGGCCACTCCCGCTGCTGCTCCTGCTGCCTCTTTACATCCCTCCAGACGGGAGGGATGGGAAGTAGTGGGTGCCAAAAAGCAGCGCAAGAGGGCCAAAAAGAAAGCGGCCAGAGCCGCCGCGGCGAAGGCGCCGAAGAGGCCCCGCCCTCCTCGCTCCACCGCCGTCGTCCTGACCGTGACGCCGGCAGGTGTGGAGAAGGGTGTGGGGTACGCCGATGTCCTGAGGCAGGTTAAAGCCTCAGTGAACCTCTCGGCCCTCGATATTCAGGGGGGGCTCCGGTGTAAAAACACCCGCACCGGTGCTCGCCTCCTCGAGGTCTCCGGCGCCTCCAGCGGTCCCAAAGCGGACGCCCTAGTGGCTCAACTTAGGGTCGTGCTGGACGCAGAAGCCGTCCGCGTCACCAGACCTACCAAATGCGCCGCATTGCGCATCACGGGTCTGGATGACGCGGCCACGACGGAGGAAGTAATCTCCGCCGTCGTGGAGGCGGGCGGCTGCCCCCATGACCAGGTGAAAGCTGGAGATATCTCCTTCGGCTCCACCGGTCATGGGATGACAGTCGTCCAGTGCCCCGTCGCGGCGGCACTTAAACTGGCGGACGGACGAAGCCTCCTTGTAGGGGACTTCCTAAAAGCGCAGGTGCACCTCCTTCGTGCCCGGGAAACCAAGTGTTTCCGGTGCATGGTGGTGGGGCACGTCGGAGTGCAGTGCACAGCGGAAGACACCGTGGGCGATCGGTGCTTCCGCTGCAGCCGGCCCGGTCATAAGGCCAATGGCTGTGAGGCCCCGCCTCGCTGTTATAGATGCGAGGCGGAGGGCAAAACGGCGGACCATCGGGTCGGCAGCCGTACCTGCGCCGCCTCGAGGCCTAAACCTCGTCCGTCCGCTGTAGGCAGCGGGGGAGCCGCTTCTGCGCGGCCAGGTTCGCAGCGGGATGCTGACATGGACGTACATTAATGTGCGCCCATGTCCGCATCCTGCAGGTGAACTTGAACCACTGCCGCGCTGCTCAGGATCTTCTGTACCAGAGCATCGCGCAGTGGTCCATTAACTTGGCCGTGGTCGCTGAGCCGTATTATGTCCACCCGGGAAGCCCGGTGGACCAGGACGGCTCGGCCTGTTGCATTTTTGGGGGTTCCGCCGTGGACACCTCGCGCCTTGCATTGATTGCAAGCGGCCGGGGGTGTGTTGCGGCGGAATTTGAAGGGTTTGCGGTCGTGTCGGCCTACATCTCGCCGAACATTGACGAGTCTCAGTTTGAGCTATGGCTCACTGAGCTCGACGTCGTCTTCGCTGCGTGCCGCCCTCGCCCTGTCCTGCTCCTGGGAGACTTCAACGCCTGGAGTGAGGCGTGGGGCTCCCGGGAAACCAGGGACAAGGGGAGGCTTCTTGAGGACTGGACCAGAACACGTGGTCTGGAGGTCCTCAACCGGGGGAATGTCGTCACCTTTTGGCGGCGAGGGGGGGAATCGATCGTAGACGTAACGTTCGCATCCCCTGACCTCGCCCGCCGTATTACAGGCTGGCGCGTGGAGGAGGGTGAGGAGACGCACTCGGACCATCGGTACATCCGGTTCGATGTCGTCCCCTCACCTGACCTCCCACAGCCGGTAGCAAATCCCCCGGATCCGCGTTGGGCACTTCACCATCTTGATCGGGAAGCTCTCCTGGAGGCATCCATCGTGCAGGCCTGGATTCCGGCACAGGACCGGCCTGCCGATGTGGATGCCGAGGCGGAGTGGTTCAGGAGAGCCATGTCGCAAATCTGTGATGCGGCGATGCCTAGGGTTACACCCAGACCGGCCAGGAAGCAGGTGTACTGGTGGTCGCCGGAGATTGCAGAGCTGCGCGCAGCATGCATCTCCGCCCGCCACCGGTACACCAGGTTTCGACGGAGGCATCGCCGCCCAGACGACGCGGCAGCCCGAGAGGCGGAGCTTTATCAGGCATACAGGGAGGCCAAAGGTATTCTCCAGGAGACGATAAAGCGGGCCAAGACGGCGGCCCGCGAGGAGCTCCTGGAGACCCTGCAGCAGAACCCATGGGGGCGCCCGTACCTACAGGTCAGGGAGAAACTCCGACCTAGGGCGCCCCCACTGACCCAGAGTCTCCAGCCGCAGCAGCTGGAGCGGGTCATGGGCTCCCTGTTTCCGACGAGCGCGGAGGAGCACGTCCCTCCGCGCATGGCTCCGTCTCTGCCCGACGCGGATAGCACCAGCGAAGACGACGTACCCGAAGTCAGCGTGGGGGAGCTAGGTGCGGCAGTACTCCGGCTTAAACGCCGGAAAATCACTGCCCCCGGACCCGACGGCATTCCTGGCCATGCATGGGTCCTGGCCCTCGAAGAACTCGGGCCTCGACTGATGGGGCTCTTTAGCGCATGCCTCAAAAGGGGCCAGTTTCCCAAGGTGTGGAGGACGGGGAAACTGGTCCTGATCCGTAAGGCGGGGCGGCCGGTGGACGCACCGTCCGGATACCGGCCGATCGTGTTGCTCGACGAGGTGTGTAAGCTCTTTGAGCGAATTATCGCGGAACGCCTCGTCGAGCATCTCACGAGTGTGGGGCCAGACCTGGCGGATAACCAGTTCTGTTTCCGTTGGGGACGCTCCACCGTGAGCGCGATCATGCGCGTGAAGAGCCTGACGGAGGAAGCAGTCTCGCAGGGCAAGGTGGTGGTGGCGGTGTCTCTTGACATCGCCAACGCGTTCAACACCTTGCCATGGAGCTGCGTTAGGGAGGCGCTCGTGTATCACGAAACGCCTCTCTACCTCCGTCGTATTGTCGGGGCCTATCTCTCGGAGAGGGCCATAGCTTTCCCCAGCTGGCTCGGGCCAGCTCGGCGAGATGTGTCGTGCGGTGTTCCACAGGGGTCGGTCCTGGGGCCGCTTCTGTGGAACATCGGCTACGACTGGGTGCTGCGGGGTGCGTTGCCTAGGGGCGTCGGCGTAACGTGCTACGCCGACGATACCCTCGTCACGGCGCGGGGTGCAACGTACCAGGAGGCAGCACTCAAGGTCACGACGGGTGTTGCTCGAGTCGTGGGTCGGATACGGCAGCTGGGACTGGAGGTGGCCTTGCACAAGTCCGAGGTTCTGTGTTTTCACAGACCTCGGAACGGTCCACCCGAAGGTTCCAGCATAAATGTGGGAGGCGTTAGCATCGGCATCAAGCCCTCGATGAAGTACCTAGGGATCGTACTTGATAGCCGATGGAACTTCGGACCACATTTCCGAAGTTTGGTCCCCAAGGTGACGCAGGCATCGGTCGCGCTTTCGCGACTGATGCCCAACCTAAAGGGACCCAACGCTTCCTGCAGGAGACTGTACCTGGGGATCGTGCGGAGTATGGCCCTATACGGGGCTCCCGTATGGGCGGATAGGTTGGCGGTCAAGGGGAACGTGACTCTGTTAAACAGACCACTTCGAACCTTGGCCGTCAGAACCATACGGGGGTACCGCACGATCTCCAGAGAGGCTGCATGTCTCCTAGCCGGGACCCCTCCATGGGACCTGGAAGCGAGAGCCCTTGCGTCATTGTTCCAATGGCGCAAGGAGGCGCTGGAGCGGGACCACAGGCCTGCGTCTCGAGAAATCGAGGACCAGCGGTCCCAACTCCGCCAGGATCTCATGGAGTCATGGAGGGTGCGACTTGAGCAACCCAAGTGGGGTACCACCATCATCGCGGCGGTGAGACCGATCATGGACGATTGGCTGCAGAGGCAGCATGGTGACCTCACGTATCGTGCGATGCAGATCGTTGCCGGGCATGGATGCTTCGGTAGCTATCTGTTTCGCATGCATCGTGAGGTCACACCCCGGTGTCAACACTGCGAGGTTTCCGACGACGACACCGCACTCCACACGTTGGTGGAGTGCTCAGCGTGGGCGAGCCAGCGCCGGGACCTCGTAGTGGGTCTGGGCGTGGATACCCTCTCGCTGGAGACCATGCTTCAAGCCATGGTCTCCAGCCGGAGTAGGTGGAACGCGGCCGTGTCCTTCTGCGAGCAAGTCATGCTCGCGAAGGAGGCGGCCGGAAGGGAGAGGGAGCGTACCCTCCCCGCCGAGTTCCGTAGTCGGCGGCCTACGCCACGCTACGCGACTACGCCCAAGACTATCGACCTCCATGATCGGGGCCTGAGGACGGCGGGATCGCCATCCGCCGTCCTTACAGAAGCAGGCTAGAAGGGTTGCGTGCTGCGGGGCCTTTGCCCCATAGCACGCAACCAGATTCACTCACTGACGCGGGATAAAACCCTTCCCCCAACGACGCGGGATTCTCGTCCCGACCCAACACCCGAAGAGACCACAGAGGTGGTCAAAGTCCGCCGGGCGCCACTGGACATACCCTCTGCTAGTAACCAGAGACGCCCGGCAACGGACGTTAGAGCGGCCGCGGCCTTGGCCGCGGAATTTAAAAAAAAAAAAAAGCCCTCACGCCTATAGCCTGTCTGGATACTTCAGGTATATTTAGCAAAGGTTTTTGATTCTCCAGCAGGTGCACCGCATGCATGGGAGGATGAGTTGGACAGGACCCCTTAGTCCATTGTATGATTTAAAATCACAAGATTAATCTATATTTTTTTTTATATCGTTGCTAGCGGGCAAAGTGGGTTGCCCGCTTCGCCCGCTTGACAAATTATAAACACAAATACCTTCCTCGAGAACCACTCTATCCATTGGTGAAAACCGTATCAAAATCCGATGCGTAGTTTTAAAGATCTAAGCCTACATACGGAACGGGTGACTTTGTTTTATAGGTAATAAGTAGTGATAGTGAAGTTGAAGTGTTTGTTTGTTTGAACGCTCTAATCTCAGGAAGTAAGGTTCGAATTGAAAAAAAAATTGTGTTGAATAGTGCATTATTTGTTGGGCAAGACTATAGGCTATATAACATGACGCTATGATCATTGGGAGCGGAGCAGTAGTGTTCAAAACTTACACGCGGGCGACCGCTATTACTGAGATCTTATTATGAGTCAGTCAAATCTTCGATAATTTCTTGTAAAATGTCTACGTGACTCTGGTCAGCTAAATCTTTATACGATTCGATAGTTCGTTCAAAATAAAAAGAGACAGCCAATAAGGTCCTTTGGCATTTATATGTTTGGTTCGACTGTTGTAAATTACATAATATCCCCGATGCCATTCATTTATGGTATTATGTTAGATATAGCAGTTTGTTAACAGTTTGTCTGTTATGGAAGACTGGAGGGGTTAATAACTGTTATTAAATACCTGGTTGTAGGTATAAGTTGATGAAATATATAGGTAGGAGCAATCGTGTTGGCAAATATTAGCTGAGGTAAAAATGAAATTTTTACCGTGTTAACATATCTCGCCAAATAGTCAAACTTTAGCCTATATCGTTGTAGTATCTAAGCTTAGAAGTGTATAAGTACTATATTTCGTATTACTATGCCTTACTTTTTCTCTTGATATTGTACCTGTTATTTTCTTTATTTATTTATTCGAACATTACGTAAAAACTGCTGACTGGTCTTAATAAAATTGCGTATAGGTACGGATATCGATTGAAAATTAGGGTAGATTAGAAAACCCAAGAAGTGGTTTGGGTTTTCTCTATTTTCTGCAGTCTTTTTAGGGTTCCGTACCCAAAGGGTAAAACGGGAACACTATACAAGTGAGTTTATTCAAAATGTAAAAAACAGTAAGTATATAATAAATATTTAAGGGGACTCCCGTACAGCAAGTGTGATTTTTTGACGGTTTTATAGTTTCGGTTTTACTTAAGCCTATTTTATATATCGTATATAGTAAAGCCATCCAACTCAGTCCAAAGTCTTGTCTAAATAAACCGTAGAATTAAATATGCCGCTAACGAAACAAAATGATTGTGTATTTGCATGTAATCAATGCATAAATGCAAATGTATAATGTTGAATGGAGGTTACAATAATTAAATTTTATATAAATTATGAATTTATTCTAATGAACTGCGCGTACAGCTGCGGTTTTACAATTAAATCAGATTTCTATTAAATAAATAAATAAATAAATAAATAAATTGTTTATTTTCGGTTTCTTATAGGTACATCTTACACATGTTTGGAGATCTCCTTTTAAGCAAATATATGCTTGTATCAGGAGAACCCGCTCCTCCAACAGACCTTCTATAAACTATGTACAGTTTGCATGTTTTCTTGTATACGTTATAAATCCAAAAGTAAACAATAGACCAAAATATTCTAGGTAATAAGCTAAAGTATAACTAAGGTATAACACTATAAACCTAAATAAAAAGTGTATGTGTGTGTGTGTGTGTGAGTGTATGTGTGTGTATGTGAGCGTATGTGTGTATGTGTATGTGTGTAAGTGAGATTATATGAAAGAGAGTGCGTTACAGTTACTGTAATAAAGTTTCTACCTGGTCATAACTTAATGATTTCAGCCAGTCAGTCAATGTCTTCTTACATTGTTTTGGTCTTTGGGGATATATTTGCAGGTCCCTATTAACAGCATTGTAAATAAATGACGACTGGCGCGGATACTGTCGTGAAGCAAATTTAGATTTAACAGCAAGTGTTGTGGCAACATTGTGTTTTCTTCTTCCCTTTTCCTTCGAAGGGTCATATGGCAAAGATTTGTGCTTTTTAAGTATAAGGTGAAGGAGATATAACTTTCTTACTGTTAAGACTTCAGCACTTAGATACAATTCGTCTGTAGGGTACCTATAAGACTTAAATAACATAACTTTTAATACTGATCTCTGAGCTCTTTCTAGGTCCAAAAACTTAGTTTTAATTGCTCCGCCCCAGACTGGTATGCAATAAGTTATGACCGATTGAGCTAAAGCAATATAGATTTGTAGGAGGAGTTCACGAGCAACAACATGACGCAGCATTTTAAATATCCAGATTAACTTTCTGGTTCTACTCATAACTAGTTCTATTTGTGTATTCCACGACAGACGTTGATCCAACATAACCCCAAGATATTTAGTAAACTGAACTTTGGATATTTCAGCACATGAGCAACTGGCATTTTGTATGTTCTCACAACAATGAATTTTAACCCTGTACTCAACCGGAGGTTGGGTATTATTATATTTAGAGAAACATATGAAATTTGATTTTGCTGTATTTAATGTCAAAAGACTTTGTCGAAGCCATGATGCTACCTCCACTAGACCACTCTCTGCTAGTTGCTGTACGTCACCCCATGTTCTACCCGCAAAAACAATGGCTGTGTCGTCAGCATATGAGAAAATTTGGCCGCCCTTTATTTTTAGATTACACAGACTATTTATATAAATAAGAAACAGCGTGGGTCCTATAACAGACCCTTGCCCTACGCCATAAGAGACCGTTTCCTCTGAACTGGTGAAATTCCCTATCTTGACCTGTTGTCGCCGACAGTTGAGGTATTCTTTAAACAAGTCAAGGGGTGCTCCTCTTATCCCTAAGTCTTCCAGACGGGTCAGAAGAATAGGAACCGAGACTGTATCGAAGGCCTTTTTTACATCAAGAAAGACAGCCATACACTTTTCCCCACCATCAACTTTTTCTATCACAGAAGAGGCTAGGCTCAAAACTGCATCCTCAGTGGAAAGACCCTGCCTAAAACCAAACTGCGACGTTGAAATTACTTTTTGGCTTGTCAAGTATCTTATTAAGCGTGTATTTATAAGTTTCTCTATTATTTTTGAGGTTGAGGTAAGTACTGATATCGGGCGGTAATTAGAAGGGTCAGTTTTGTCTCCGTTTTTGTACACAGGTGTAATAAGCGCGTGCTTTAAGGCAACTGGAAAAATACCTTGCTCAAAACATAAATTCGTTAAATGGGATAGTATGGGTGAAACTATAGTATGGGCCATCTTTAAGAAACCTATTGGTATTTGGTCCCAACCTGGTGCACTATCATTTTTTAATGAGAGTATCACCGAGCTAACTTCTTGTGGGTCAGTTTTAAGTAACACAAAAGAGAACAAAGGAGCTGTTTGAGTACTACTAGTGTAATCGTATAGAGCAGCGTTTTGGTTTGATATTACGTCATTCGCTAATAGACTTCCTATGTTAGCAAAGTATTTGTTTACTGCATTTACGGATCTTTGAGGGGAATTTTCAGATATTATTAAGTCACAGTTTTTTGAATTAGGGGTTTTTCGTTGAGTTATGTTGTTAATAGTTTTCCAGAGCATCTTTGAGTTTTTTTGTGATTTTACGAGCAAGTCTTTTTCGTATTTATGCTTTTGTTTTTTAATAATGCAATTACAAAAGTTACGATATCTTTTATAAGAAATTTTTAATATTTCGTTAAACGGGTCTTGTTTTAGCTTCTTCTGCATGTTGTTACGATTAAGAATGCAGCGTAAAAGGCCAATGGACATCCAGGGTTTAACTAGCCTAGTTTTGTGTGAGATAGATGATGTAGTCGTTGCGGCTCTTAGACAGGATTGAAGTATGTCTATCAGATTGTATGTAAGAGTATTGGGGTCTGTTATACTGTAAAGCTCAGATAAATCACATTCTTTAAGATTGTTAAGGGCTAAGTCAAAATCTATGTTTGTTATTGTTTTCCTATGGGAAGATGTTACTGGTGTTTGCTTCGTCATCTTTAAATAAATCATGCTATGGTCTGTTATGGTTGTGTTTATGATAGCTATAGTTGCGGATTCGTATTTGTGGTTTATTTTCAGGTTGTAGTGATCTAGGCAATTTTTGTCTCTGGTGGGATGACAGTGGCCGGGAAGGATTTCATGCATTGCTAGCATATTTAGATAATTTAATCTGTTTGTTCGTTCTTGTGATTGTTCTGTATGTCTGTAAATAGTGTTTATGTTTATGTCTCCCGCAATTATAATGGTTCTGTGTAAATTAATACTGTCAAGGTACTCGCTCAGGGAGTTTGTGAATTCTCCTGAGTCTGAATGTGAGGGGGATCTGTATATGCCAAAAACTGTAAGATCACATGATATATCAACTTGTAGACAAGAAGCGTGTGTCAGAAGTACTTCTTTTACAGTGACATTATGTGAGTTTTTAATGTAGACAACGACTCCGTCAGCGCTATTTATGTGATTAGTAGTTTGATATGATGTGTAGTCTTTTAATTGAGGTATAGGTCTATCCGATTTTAGTCGACATTCACTTAGGATAATCATGTCGATGTTAGTTTTTAGGTAAGATAAGTTTAGATTGAAGTCATCGAAATTTAAATATACACTTCTAATGTTTTGCGATATGATAGAAAAATCGTCGTTGTTATATTTAATTTGTTGACAAAATTCCGGTATTGAGTATTCAAATACTTGAGCCACTTCAGTGGTGTCTAAGTCTTGTAAAGTTTGAATTGTACTATCCATTAATTAAAAAAGAGTAAGATATGTGTAATTATTTCTAAATGTATTGTTGTAGTAAGGTATACGTTACGATGAATATTTTGTTTATAAATGCTTATAGTGTAAAGATAGTATATTTTGAGTGATCCATTATGTAGAAAGTATAAAGTATGTGCAATTAATTCTACCTGTATTATTGTTGTGTATAAGTAACGAGGTTTATTTTGTTTAGATATGTTTTTTGTGTAAAAGTGATATATTGAATGTGATCTATTATATAGAAAGTGCAAAGTATGTGTATATATTTCTATCTGTATTATTATTGTTATTAAATTATAAAGGATGTTTTGTTTATATATGACTCTGGTGTAAAAGGAGTGTACTGTGTGTGATTGTGAATATAGTTGACTAGGTGTGATGTAAGTGATAGCTTTAAAGGGATGACAATATAATTTGAATAATAAGGATATTGTGTGTAATTTTGTGTTTAGTAAGGTGAGTGTGGTGTGAGTAGCATCTTTAGATGTGTATGCGAATAATTTATACAGTATAGCACTCATGTTATTCTGTGCTATTTTGAATTTCAAATACAATGAGAAATATAAATCTAAAATAATGAAAAAATATCTAAAAATTGTTTGCCCAACTAAAATGGGTAATTCTACCGCTTGTGTGGCACCTTTCGGTGTTTGCGCGCTTGAATTATATAATATTACTCGTATCTGTAATCTAAATCTAATCTCTAAACCGTATTGTACTTTTCTCAGTTGCAGAACAAAGAGAAGTAAGTTTACAACACAACCAGGACTTAAAATAGGATTCTGTTTAAAATTATTCAAACTTGACCTTAATTTAGAACAATTCAAGCCGAGAAACAAATCCAATAAGTAACTTTGTATGGAGATCAGTGTTAAAATAGAACATTTTCTTTTAGAGCTCATCCTAATACCTATAGTTGTGCAACAACCTTTGATAATTTGTTTTATGCGTAGATGGTAGACATTCATGAAATCTATGTTAAGTAAAGGACAGGCAAGACCACATAGTCAATTTAGTAGCATTAGGTTATTCAGTTGAGATTCGCTATGTATGAGGATAGTAGTAGACGTATCATCTTTTCTTAGGTAGACCCTTCCAAATGACGTCCAGCAATATTTATAATTTTTCGACTTAGCTACATCTCGGGCGAGAAAATGTAGGCGCGCGCCCCTAGTTGTAAGATGTTCTGTGACGTATATCGGAGTATACTCATCCTTATAATTACCAACGTGCTTAGCACAGAGCTTTTCCCTTTGATGAGATCTATTAAATTGTTTCACAGAGTTCATGAAGTCTGTCTTTAGCATTGTTGAAGTAAATTCCAGGATTATTGGACTATTCTTACCAGTATGGCGTTTATTTTGAACTCTGTATATGTCGTTTATTTGACTTTTTTCGATATTACACTCAATCGAACTGGACAAATGCAGTGCTATTTTTACTAAATCTTCTTTTGATTCATTAGTAGATTTCGGCACATTTTTTATTTCAATACTCGATTTACGAATCCCGCGTTGAAGGTCCTCAATTTTTTCCTCCAGTGTCATAATGTGCTCCCTGTCCTTCTTTGATTGGCCCTCCAAAAACTCCAGCTTTTTCTTCAGCTCTTCATTTTGTGAGGATAGGAAGGCAATGGACTGCTCAATGTTATTATTTGTATTTTTAATTTCGTTTAAAGTAGGATGAATTTTATTTAGCTCGGTCATTTGATTTGCCAGTAACTGAGAAATCATTATCCTAATCTCCTCTTTAAAATCACTCAAATTAGACTCAAGGAAACTCGGAATTTTATTTCGGAGTGAATAGGGGTTGGGTGGGGTCTGTAGGTCCGCTTTGGTGGACATGTCTGATTCCGAGAGGGATCTGTTTCCAGTGGCATCCATTTTTCAGTTATAGATTCAGATCGTTCTACTAGGAGTTAAAAGCCAGCAGGAGAAAACATCCGAGTCAGTCAAAAACAGACACCAGAAACCCGGGAGCAAAAATTGCAGTAATCTAGGTTTTCGGTTTTGCTTCAATGTACTAGGACCTCATAAGGCCCCAGTAGTTAGCCACTACCGGTTACGATTTTTATGATGATGCACACCCACTTAGTTTCAACTACTGTCGGTAGAAGGGGGTGGGAGGAGTTTGACCCTCCACTCGTGCGCAGGGGGCGTGTCCCAAGGTTACACCCCAATTGATTACCTCAGTTGTGCCAATTCTGATTTGTCAGGTAGAACAAAGAGTAAATCGGTATCTTGTGAATGGGCAAATGTCGTACGTGTACCAGGATGGTAGTAAGATAGGATATTACAATAATTCACTGAGTTCACTTTGTTTCACTACCACAGCACAGTCTTCTCGAGTTTATGCGTTCCTATTTTTTTGTCGGATTTAATTGCAATGAAATAGAATATTATTTCAATACTTTGTTAAAAAGAAATAGATATACAGTTTACAAGCACGTCTACACCTTACGGCGGTCCGGGGGAAGAGGTGAAATTGTAAATTACAATCCTTTATAAAAAGAACTTTTTAAACAAAGTCAAAAGCACTCTTTAATTTTCACAATGATGTTGAGCTTTGCGTTTTTATGAATAAAAAGAACACAATGAAAGTAGGAGCGAGCGAAGCGTCTACATTTATTTCCAGACTGGACAATTTTGCTTTCATCCTCCCAAAAACGTCCGCGCGTTCGTCCACCGCAAATAAAACCTTCCATGACGACAATCTCTCCGGTTAAACGTGTTTGTGATAGGAGTGGATTTACCGAGTATCGAACTCACTTCTTGAAACCCAAGTCCAACTCCAAACCATCAGACTACGTGCGCTTTAATATATTTTATTATGTACCCTAGCAGACGGCCGCGGCTGTGTCAGCGTAAAATAGTATTATAGCCTAATACTCTAACACCTTCCTCGAGAATCAGAGTGATTCTCGTCCATTGATGTAAACGGTATGAAAATTGGTGCAGTAGTTTTTGAGTTAAACGCGAACTGACAGACGCAGCGACGGACTTTGTTTTATATTATGTAATGGTTATCTTTAATACCTCGTTATATTATGTATCTTTATGCTATTTTGATTACTTAATTTAGCGCAACAAATAACAGCGCATTAACGCCAAACAGGCAAGTTATAGCTTAAGCGCCTTGAAAATTGTATCTTATATTACGCTGGCTTTATAATAATTATGGTAATATAGAGTTTAAATTCCTAACGACAAATAGCTTGTAGTAAAATTATAATATCAAATAACGAAGATTATATTTTGAACAACCCCAGGGCTCGCTGAATTAATCTAAAAAAACTCTCGTCCTTTTTTTACCAAGCTTCGTTAAAATGACCGGCTGTTGCAAATGATCCGTCAACTTTTCAATTTAAGACGAGAATATTTTTTGGAATAACATTTGGCGAAATATTTAAACAATTAGAGATTCCTTATTGTCAAAATATATTGCAGTCAACGTAGAACTTAATAGCACTCACCAGGAGGTAGGCAGATATGAATAAGAAGCTGTGTTGTGACATGGTTAATAACCGTTTCGGTCGGTAGCAATATTGTTCCCAAGGCGGTTGAATACCTATTGCTATTTATAAATGTCACTCTAGGGGACTACGGGGGGCCCGTATCGCGGTAGCAAGCGACTGCTATGATGATCAGCTGTTGTCAATACAACACGGACGATAACATTGAATTGTCACACACACGGATAATGACGTCATTCTCTATAAAGGGGGGGACAGATGTATCTTATTTTAATCCCGCATTTTTTCAGCTATTTGTCTTTTATACACGGCAGGTAACACCTTGTACGGTAAACCGTTAATGTTACCTAGGTAGGTAAAAAAATGTTTGTAAAACCAGAAGTAGGTACCTATAGGTACCTACAGGTTTTCGGTGGCGTAGTCGGTAGTGCATCGGCTTTCGACTCTGGAGTTCGATTCTCGGGTGAAATCAAATATTTGTGTGATCCGCAAATATTTGTTTCGGAATTTGGGTGTTTTCTATGTATATCATGTAGTATTTAGAAATATGTACGTAGGTACGTTTATCAGTTGTCTAGGTCCCATAGCACAAGCTTATAGCTTAGTTTGGACTAGATGACGTTGTGTGAGAATGTGTTTATTCTGTCCCCAATCTCCCTTAGGGTAGGTACCTACTTAGACCTAGAAACAATAATTTAAAATTAAGTTTAAGTAGAAGATTGAAACCTAAAATTGTAGTCATTTTGTACGTAGAACTGGTTGAGAAGAACATGTTCTGACTAGTCCAAACTACTCCAAACAGGTATGACCACTTGGACGGGCTGAGCCGTGTCGTGTCAAGTCGTGTGCCACAGCAGGAGGGTCGCAGATCCTACACAAACTTGTAGTTAAATAACAATATTGAAGAAGCATAGGTAAAAAAATGATTTTAAAAATATATTAAACGTGTACAGCAAGGAAGAAGATCAATTAACAAAAAAATACCTACCTACTTTCTATTATACAGTTTTTGTCGTAAAAATACGCCAGATTTCATCATCAATACGTCTTGGTGAGCGAGTAGCTCTGTGCGAAACCTCACGTACGCATTTAAACGATGTAATTAGTCTTTATCCATCACGCGAGTGATTCCGCGAAGTGGGTATCTGTTCAGAATTTACTTGAGGAAAAGTTTTACAGTTTACTGAACGTTTTATGAAAAAAATATTACTACGATAAAAACTAATAGTACCTATGTAAGTACTATTCCCTATTCTGTGCTAATAGGTAGGTATCTAGGAAGTAAATGTGAGAAACTGCCTCCGGTTACATACACACACACATATCACGCCTGTATCCCCGAAGGGGTAGGCAGAGGTGCATTACACACCCACAATTTGCCAGTATTTTAGTCCCATGTAATAGGGGGCAAGCCTAATGCCGTTACCGGGTAGATTTATAATGGGTTATGTCCAAAATAACTGAATGAATTTAATAAAAAGTAGCAGCGTTACTGAAATTTTGAAAAAAAATTGGAACCCGTTTGCCTTGCGATGAAATGTTGATTAAAGGCAACAAAATCTTACGTGCCAGCCGCTGTGGCACAGCCAATTAAAGTCCGGCGTCTCGGTTACAACAACGTTTTTAATATCAATTACCTATGTTGATTTAGTAAATAGATCCTGTAATGTTTAGTATTTTTTAGGGTTCCGTACCCAAAGGGTAAAATGGGGACCCTAGTACTGAGACTTAGCGTTCCGTCCATCTGTCTTGCGCTGTATCTCATGAACCGTGATAGTTAAAAAGTTGAAACTTTCACAGATGATGTATTTCTGATGCCTCTCGAATAAATATTTAAGGGGGCTCCCATACAACAAACGTGATTTTTTTCTTTTTGGTACGGAAGATCGACTCGCACTTGGCTGGTATTTCCTTTCTTACTTCTCTAATAAATCTGTGCCTGATGTGGAATTCTTGTTAAAACCGTTGTCATGGTTATTGCACACGGATATTTATGGGGTTCCTCCTACTAATAAACCTACTTGTCATTGAAGTTGTTGTTATCTTTTAAACATTAATTTTACATTATTAACATAGAATCATCGTCATCGCGGCAGCGCGCGGCGGCGGCGGGCGGTGAGCGGCGGCCTTACTCATCGCGAGGCCCCGGGCGCCAGTTCTTTGCGAGGCCCCTCTTTCATACTGCGGCCCAATGCCTCGGCCGCCCCTACGTCCTTTGCTGGGCGCCCCAGGTACGCACTTGGAAGTATTCCCTGTGGCGCCGACGGACTTTGACCGACTATGTGGCCTCTGTCTGGGGTTGGGTGGGGATTTATCCCGCATCATTGGGGTCGGATTTTACCCAGCGTCGGTGAGTAAATGTGCGTTCTGCGGGGCTTTAGCACTGCAGCTGACCGTAGATGAGTCTGCAGCGCCCTGGCCACCGACTTCGGAACTCAGCAGGGAGAGTACTCTCCCTCTCCCTCTCGGCTGCCACCTTCGCGAGCATAATATGCTCGAAGAAAGATACGGCCACGCTCCACCTTCTCCCGCTGGAGACCATGGCTCACAGCATGGTTTTTACTGAGAGGGGATTTACACCTGGTACCAACGACGAGGTCTCAGCGCTGACTTGCACACGCTGAGTGCTCCACAAGCATGTGGAGTGCGGTGCTTTCGCCGGAACCCTCGCAGTGTTGACACTGGAGCGTGACCTCATGATGGATCCGGTCACCATGCCGCCTGTGCAGACACCCGTCCATAATCGGTCCTACCGCTGCGATGGTGGTGGTTCCCCACCGTGGTTGATAAAGTCGCACCTTCCATGTCTTCATGAGAAACGCCCCGAAAGGATCCTGGCGGAGTTGGGAGCGCTGAGCCTCGATTTCTCAAGATGCAAGCCTGTGGTCTCGCTTCAGAACCCCCTTGAGCCATTGAAACAATGACGCAAATGCTCTTGCTTCTTGGTCCTATGGAGGGGTTCCGGCTAAGAGACATGCAGCCTCTAAGGAGATCGTGTGTTACCCTCTTAATATCTTGCCAGACCGCTGAAGACCTGTCAACGGTCTGTTTAAAACAGCCACGTTGTTGGCCGTTAATCTGGCTGCCCATACCGGGGCGTATAAGGCCATAATCCGACTCCGTACCCCGGGACATACAGCGAAGCCCTTTCTCTTTCTTGTAAATTAAGAGATGCGATAATAGGTAGGTCTGGTTGTTGTAGGGTACACGGTACAGTATAGACAATGAATTCGTTGCAAGCAAAATAATTCCAAGTTCAATTAGGTATGTTTTGAATAAATGAAATAGTTTACTAACTTTAGTTTAATTTACCGTTATATTATAATCTTAATAAATAAATTAAATAAATCTAACTACTTTGCAATATTCCGCCACATGCAAATTACCCAACTCTCGTATTTATTCATGCACAAGTCCGCCCTCCAAACCCACTTAGGCCGAAAGAATAGAGAAATAATTTTGAAAATAGAATAAATATGAGAGTTGTGTTATCGTGCAAAAAATAATAAAAACCTCGACACGTGTTTCGCCCCCAACCAGGGGCATCATCAGGAGATGTCGATGGCTCGGCGCACGGCGACCGAATTCGGTCGCCGTGCGTATTCGTATTTCTCTATTGTTTCGGCCTAAGTGGGTTTGGAGGGCGGACTTGTGCATGAATAAATACGAGAGTTGGGTAATTTGCATGTGGCGGAATATTGCAAAGTAGTTAGATTTATTTAATTTAACTATGGACTTCCGAAAAGTAACGCCTGATAGTATTAACTTAATAAATAATTAAGGATAAAATCAAAAATAATAAAAAATCTATTTTTTTTGCATGTGTCGTTGCGCGAGGCCCCTGCAAGCGCGAGGCCCCGGGCGATTGCCCTGTTCGCCCCCCTCTAAAGCCGCCACCCGCGGTGAGACCGATCATGGACGAGTGGCTGCAGAGGCAGCATGGTGACCTCACGTATCGTGCGACGCAGATCGTTACCGGGCATGGATGCTTCGGTAGCTATCTGTTTCGCATCCATCGTGAGGTCACACCCCGGTGTCAACACTGCGAGGTTTCCGACGACGACACCGCACTCCACACATTGGTGGAGTGCTCAGCGTGAGCGAGTCAGCGCCGGGACCTCGTAGTGATCGGGGCCTGAGGACGGCGGGATAGCTACCCGCCGTCCTTACAGAAGCAGGCTAGAAGGGTTGCGTGCTGCGGGGCCTTTGAGCCAGATTCACTCACCGACGCGGGATAAAACCCAACCCCAACGACGCCGGATTTTCATTCCGACCAAACCCCCGAAGAGGCCACACAGGTGGCCAAAGTCCGCCGGGTGCCACTGGAAATACCAGCTAGTGTCACCAGAGACGCCCACAGCATTGGACATGGGAATGGCCGCGGTCTCGCGGAATTAAAGAAAAAAAAAATTGTTAACATAGAATCATTATCGTGTTAACAATATAATTACTAAGTAATGGTAAGTAAGATGTTAAAACCTTTCAAAATATAATAGCATTATTTTTCGCAAAATTAAAAGACAAAAAACGTCGACAATTGTTTCGCCTCTAAACGAGGCATTATCAAGACTGTCTCAGAGAGAAGTCTAATGCTATTATATTTTGAACTCTGAGACAGTCTAATGCTATTATATTTTGAAAGGTTTTAACATCTTACTTACCATTACTTTGTCATGGATTTTCGCCAGGTAACGCCTGTTTCCATCCAATATAATTACTAGCAAAATGTACCCGTGTGTGTAATTCACCTCTGCCCACCCTCGGTAACATCAGCGTAAATATGTAGGCTCTGTTGATGTTCCCAGAAGTATCATGAAAAATTTATATCAGAAAATAAGTTGAAATTCTGGGAATAACTTTGTGTTTTTAGTAAGAATCAGTTTTAGTGATGAACTCAATGTCTTTCTTATCATTTTGTTATCACTAGTTTGTTATGTTCACAGAATATCTTGCCGAGATGTTGTTGACATGGTGATGTCATATAATAGCAATATTTCGCTCGTGATCCTGTCTTTGCAACAGTTATAAATCCTGCTCCGCTCTTATTGGTATTAGCGTGATGTTAACATTTATTTGTTTAAACTCCTTCGATAAATCGATCGAGTAGGTATCTATTTAACACATAGATAATTTAGAACTTTAGGTAATTACTGAAACTCTAAAGCTGTTACCTAATATTGTATTAGATCAAACTCTTGAAATATGAATCAGAACTTACATAATATTACAATTAGAACGTTATTAAATTTAGTCTTATCAAGATCTCTACAAAAGACAACCAGTAAGCCCTATACCTAAGGGGCGAGACTGACGGCCGGCAACGTGTCTGTTTTAAACAGGCCGGTGAAGGGCCTGGCCGTCAGGATAATTAAAAGGTTACGGCACTCTCTGTAGGGGTTGTGTGTCTCTTAACCGGGACACCTCCATTCATAGCCCTGGAAGTGAGGACCCTTGTGTCATTGTTGCGCGCTGGAGCTGGACCACGGGCCTCCGTCTCAAGAAATCAAGGCTCAGCGGTCCCAACTCCGCCAGGATCTCATGGTGACATGGAAGGCGCGTCTTGAGTAACCAAGGTGGGGAAACACCACCATCGTGGCGGTAAGACCGATCTTGGAGGAGTGGCTGCAGAGGTGACACGGTGACCTCACGTATCGTGCGACACAGATGATTACCGGGCACTGGTGCTTTGGTAAGGATCTGTTCTACACTCACCGTGAGGTCACGCCCGAGTGTCAACACTGCGTTCTGACGAGGGCACGACACTCCACAGATTGGTGGCATACTTAACGCGGGCGAGGCAGCGTCGGGACCTCGTTGTGGTTCTGGCCATTGATACTCTCTCGCGTGAGACCATAAACGTGCCGTATCCTTCTGAGAGCAGGTTACACTCGCGAACGATTTTCACTGGCAGATAGCTGATGTCTTATGAAGTAAGTTATGCTACTATTTATCCTGGAAATGTGTTCCTGTGGGAATTAGAAAACCATTCCACAGCGGTAAAGCCGTGGACATCAACTAGTATGTTAGCTAGTACTTAGCTCATTTATATCTGCAGTTAACATACACTGAAGTGGCTAACAATTACTTAGATAATAGTTAGTACTCGATACTTGACACTTAAGCATCGGTCGTCTGATCTCGATACCGCATCAAAGGCTTGACCGTGAAGGGGAAAGATTATCATTACGTATTAAGTGATGTCTATTAAACGTGTCTGCATATGTCAGGGCTAGTGTTATTCTATTACTATAGATAATGTGATGAGTAATCACAAAAGGAAGTATTGTGAAAGTACTGTACTGTCGCTATGTGAACAGCAATACGTAAGAATTATAAAGACTTCAGGTACATAACACACTCGTAAATATAATTTGTCATGGGCCCAACAAAACTACTGCCAAAATGGGATATTGAAGTATAAGAAATCATAGTTTAGCTAAAAGCATTGCTCGTCCGTTGGGCCATTCAAAATGGAACTGTGAATTTTCATGTCTGCTTAAATAATCATCCTTTAAGTAATCAACCTTTTAATAACCTAGTTACCTCATAATCTCTGGACTGGGTAAACCGTTTTTTTAATGGAAGAGACATTCTAATGCTGTTTGTGACATTGTCACAGGAGACGAAACGTGGATTTATTGTTTTAAACCCGACAAAAAACAGCAATCTTGTGAATGGGTGTTTGAAAATGAGAACAAGCCAACAAAAGTGAGGCAGGCGAGAAACGTTGGTAAAAAAATTATTGCGTTTTTTTTCTCAGCTACGGGTCCCATCTGTACAATTTCACTTGAAGATCAAAAGAGTGTTAATGCCGAGTGGTATTTTACCATTTGTTTACCCAGGGTGTTAGAAAAAGATCGCGAAAGACGACCCAAAAGCCGCGTTCTCCTACATCATGACAACGCTTCTTCACACACGGCCAACAAAACAAAGTCATTTTTAGCTTCCGAAAAAGTACAACTCGTCACCCATCCTGCGCATAGCCCCGACCTAGCACCCTGTGATTTCTGTATTTTCCTCAAAATCAAAGATTTGATGAGAGGTTTCACTTTTACCAACTCCGAAGAGGCAGTGATAGCGTTCAATCAGCACGTAGAAAACATGCTTAGAGATCTGTGGTCCTCCTGGTTTAAAAAATGGTTCGATCGCATGAAAAAATGTTTAAAATGTAAAGGAGAGTATTTTGAAAAGCAATAAACATAATATTTTGGTTTTAACATGTTGTTTTTTTAAGTTACGCAAAACTTATAGTGTGACCTACGTACTACTTCCCAAGTGGTTTCAATTTGCTCCCATTCCGACCATTATTTCGGTAATATGAAGTTGGTTACAGCGTCAATTTTTGACGTGTTTATAATATTTAGTTTTTTTTTGTAAATAACAATTGTCACTACGTTTGGTAAATAGTACGTACTTCGTAGTTATACTTAATAATAGCACGAGGCTGCGTATAACAACGGCCTAAGTTATTTGTACGGTATGGGACAACAGTAGGTATCCTTTTATCTATGGTTGAAAGCTACCGATTACCTCGGTGGCACAATGGTATTCGGGTACGGACTGCCACGCTAGAGGTCTCGGGTTCGATTCCAGGGTCTGGTGGATAATGTATAATTCTCTTTGGAATTTTACTCAGATAATTATCCCAGAGTCTGGAACTTGTGCCCGGTAAATGGCAATAGGCTCGCCCCCTATTACATGGGACCTAACATAGCTGGCGAGATGTGGGTATGTTGCGTGATGCTATGTATGATGAAAGCTACCTAATAGCCAAATTGTCAGTATGCGTTAACCAGAAAACCAAGAGCTCAAAAGACATAGCTAAATCCTACTAATATTATAAACGCGAAAGTTTGTGAGTCTGTATGGATGGATGTTTGTTACTCTTTCACGTAAAAACTACTGAACGGATTTTGATGAAACTTTACAATTATATAGCTTATACATCAGAATAACATATAGGCTACAATTTAGAAAGATATGACGACGGGAATAATAATTACAAGCGACGCAGCGACGGGAACGGGAAAATATCCAAATAATTACGCGGGTGAAGTCGCGGGTGACCACTAGTGGTTCAATAACTTCTTTAAACGAATGTTAAGTACCTAGTCTAGCTCTTAGGATAAAAATAGACGCTCAGAATAGGAACTTACATAAATTGATAATTCGTTCATTTCCCTTTCCTTATTTAACACTAAACTAATATGTCTGATATCAGTAAGAGCGAGGCTCGAGGCCTTGGAGATTACTTTAATAACATAGTTATTGGCCAGTTTCTGGGATTCCTTGATATCAATCGTCGACAATATAATAATAATAAATATTCTATATTGTACGTCTCAAGCACAAACTTAGTCTAAATAAACTTGCTGCTAATATCAAATGTTGAGCGGAGCAAATGTTTTTAGGACATTTTCGGTGATTATTCCTCCGTGGTCAGCTCTATTTTCATGATTTCAGATATATGCACTCCCGGGTATGATGTCGACCAGCATGCCAAATTTGGTCAAAATCGGTAGAGCCGTTTCGGAGGAGTAGACGCACAAACGATTTACACTTGTCGCCTAAGATTGAGCTCCGCTTCGCTCCGCTCAAAAAAATACGGTTACAAAAATTATGTACAATGGCCGGCCTTATCGCATAGAGCGATCTCTTCCAGGCAAACTACAAAAAAAAGAAAGAAGAAGAAAAAAGTCAATCTACAGCTCCAATATCCGTGAATTTAGACTTTTTTTTGACAAAATAAGGGCATACTTTCGGGACTGGTATAATTTAGTTTAGTTCTTAGCACTATTGCAAGCATTATTCACGAATGGATCTTGAGGGGCTCGTGGTCTAGCGGTAACCGACAATGTTAACATATTCAATCAAAGAAGAATCAAAGAATCAATTTCATTTATTCAGTTTAGGCACATAAAGAGCACATATGAATGTCAAAATTTTACAATTTTATCAAGTAATATTATAAAAATACTAAATTAAGTAAGTACATAAATAACCATTAGAAAATGATTCTTTCGCTGGTTCGGTAAGTTGGTTCTCCTGAGAAGATACCAGCAAGAAACTCAGGTAGATTATCCATTTTCTTTTTTAATATTGTTTTGTTTACATTGTTACAATTAGTTTCTATTGTATTATACGAGTGGCCAACAACAGAAGATTAGGGTGACCATGCATTTTTATCATTAAGATATTCGTCTACATTATAGTAGCCTTTCATCATCAAACATTTTTTAACTACTATTTTAAACTTATTAAGAGGCATGTCAACCAAATCCTGAGGAATTTTATTATAAATTTTTATACATTTGCCAACAAACGAATTACCAACTTTATGAAGTCTAATTTTTGTCATTGCCAATTTATTTTTATTTCTTGTATTAAAATTATGGTTATCGGAATTTTTTTTGAATAGATCTATGTTCTTCCGTACATATAAGATGTTGTCGTAAACATATTGAGAAGCAACTGTTAAAATATTAATTTCTTTAAATAATTCTTTCAGCGAGTCACGGGGTCCGAGTCTATAGATTGCTCGTATAGCTCGTTTCTGTAATATGAATATTGTCTCAATATCGGCAGCTGAGCCCCACAGCAGCAGACCATATGACATAACGCTATGAAAGTAGCTAAAATAAACTAATCGTGCCGTTTTTTCGTCAGTCAGAGACCTTATCTTTCTAACCGCATAGGCAGCTGAGCTAAGTCTTCCTGCCAAGGCTGTGATATGAAGACCCCATTGTAGTTTACTATCTAGAGTTATCCCAAGAAAAACTGTGGTATTGACTATTTGAACTAATTCATTATTCATAGTAATATGAGTATCCACCTGTCTAACATTGGGCATAGTAAATTTTACACATTTTGTTTTCTTCGCATTGAGCAGCAAGTTGTTACTTGTGAACCAATGCAATATTTCCGAAAGGGTATTATTTACATCGTCAAGTGCTACTTTTTGTCTATCACTTTTAAAAATTAATGATGTGTCATCAGCAAATAATACTATCTCACAAAGATTTTTAGTGAAATAAGGAAGATCGTTAACGTATATTAAGAATAAAAGGGGTCCTAATATAGAGCCCTGGGGTACTCCCATGACTAATGAGGCGCCAGAAGAGTCGGTGCCATTAATGTTTACTTTTTGTACTCTACCAGTGAGGTAAGACTCGAGTAAGCCAAGTGAGCTGTTCGAAACACCATAATAACCTAATTTTAGTAGCAAAGTCCCATGATCAACACAATCAAAAGCTTTTGATAGATCACAAAATATACCAATAGCATCCTGCTTTTCCTCCCAAGCATCAAATATATGTTTCACAAGTGCAACTCCTGCATCCGTTGTGTTCCTGCCTTTAGTGAAACCAAACTGTTTGTTATGAAGTAACTTATTGTCTGTAAAATGTGAAAGCAATTGATTAAATATTATTTTTTCAAAAATTTTACTGAGGGATGGGAGTATGGAAATAGGTCGAAAATTTGAAGGATCACTTTTGTCTCCTGCTTTAAATAAAGGATTGATTTTACTGTACTTCATAAGATGAGGAAACTGATTTTCATCGATACATTTATTGAATATGAATGCAAGGTGAGGTGCTATAGCGGGCACTATTGATTTTATTATATTAGTTGAAATGCCCCAAAGATCCTCGGTATTTTTTATATTTAGTTGTTTAAAAGTTTTAAGTATAGTGACAGAGTCAATATACTGAAAATCAAAGTTAATTCTACATTTATCAACACTAGATTTAAGAAGAGAATTGGCTACGTTTTTTGACGAATTTAACTTATTTGTAGTGGTGATTGGAACATTTGTGAAGAAAGATTCAAATGCATTGGCCACTTCAGAATCAGTTTTAATATGTTTATCATCTATTTTTAACTCGAAGGATCGATCACGTGACTTTGCTTTACAAGTTTCTTTGTTAATAACATTCCATATTGCCTTCGTTTTATTATCAGATTTTTCAATTTTAGCCCGTATATAATTAGATTTAGCTGTTGAACATACTTTTTTGAATAGTTTGGAGTACTTTTTAATCTGTTCAATTACTTGTGGCTCATTAGTAGATGCCTTTGTCTCGTATAATTCATATAATTTCCTTCTACTTTTATAGATTCCAGGCGTAGCCCAATCACTAAATTTTATTTTAAATTGATTTACATTTATTGTTTTTTTAGTGAAAATGTTATCACATTCGTATTTGATTACTCCGAACAAATCTCCGTAATGATCATTCGGGTGTTTATCATTATTCAACTCCAAAAGAGGTACTTTATTCTTAATGTTTTCTTTAAATTTTTCTAATCTATAAGTTGTGATTGGTCTACAAACAATATTTTTTGATAATGGAACATGTTGGAACTTAAATCTAGCTAACTGACCTGCATGATCTGAATTTACAAAATGTATTATAGATTTCTCATCTACATCGCTGTTAGAAAAAATATTATCTAAGCAGGTAGCTGATGTGGCTGTGGTGCGTGTTGGTTCACAAAAAAGATTTTGTAAGTTAAAAGATTTAAAAAGGTTGAGGAACCTTAGCGCGTTCTGAGAGTTTTCTAAAATATTAATATTAAAATCGCCACATACAACTATAGTCTTCTTACATTTACATACCTTTTTTAAGGCTTCCTCCATAATGGACTCAAACAGGTAGTAATCTCCAGAAGGAGGTCTATAGACGCTAATAATAATATATTGTTCTAGCTCTGCACATGATAGTTCAATATTTCGCTCACTTGTGAGTGCTACTACGTCTTTTCGGTCTTTTGATTTTAATTTGTCATTAATTAAAATGAGAGACCCACCTCTTATAGCGGAATCTCTAGTAAACGCACTAATGATTTTATAATTATCAATATTAACTAAGAGTTCATGTTTTTTTAACCAGTGTTCAGTTAAACAAAGTACATGGATACGTTTTTCATTTAAAAATAATTCTAGTTCTAACTCTTTGCCAGAAAAGCCTTCAATATTTTGATGAATTATATTCATGAACATAGACTTTTCCTTTGTCCTTAAATTTAATTTGCTAGGGATTTCCTCTATTGTCCTACAACTAAGTTTAAATTATTGTCACCCTTTTCAGGAACAGATTCCAAGGTCACAAGACAAACATTGTCACTTTTCTGCTCAATAAAAGCAGATTGTTTAGCCAAGTTTTTGGCTGAATAACTAATAAAATATGATAGCGAAGATGCTATCTGTCTCCTAAAATATCTATTCAAATAGAATTTATCTTCCGTCAATAACAATTTATTTTCTAAATACATGTTAATGTCAATCAGATGGAATTTATTTGGATTATGAAATGTCAATGTATGTATTGTTTGATTTAGCTTATATCTAAGATTGTTTTCGGCCTGTGACAAGCCACGGCTATAAGGAAGTGTGAATAAAATAATGTTTTTAACATCTAATAAGCTCAGTAATTCTAAACAGTTTACAATTGCATTTCTGTCTGCATTTCCCCTATCTCCCACCAAAATTAAAAGTGTACAGTTGCTGTTTAAATTACAATTTTTAATTTTTTTTATAATGTTACAGTAAGTTAATCCCGGCATACAATAGTTAGTAACATTTTGTTCTAAATATGAACTAAGTAACTGGCCCATTGATTTCCCTAATTCATCACAAAACATCACTATTTCAGATTTAATCATATTTCGTTTGGTGAAGGAACTACTGGGTTTCTTGTTTGACTCAAGTGAAGGGCTTATGTTTGAAGTCAGCGAGGACTTACAGACCGGCTCAGGACTAATTAAATGGTTGTTTGATGTCAATGTGGAATTTGAACTCATAAGCTTCTTCATGGCCAGAATGTATTCCTGATACTCACTTTTAACATTACAATACCTGTCAGTCATTATGTCTAGTGAATTTTTTAAATTATTAATTTCTGATTCTAACTTTAAAATATTGTTATTATGATCAGAGATATTATTTTCAATTAATAATGAATACATGTCAAGTTCATCGCCTAGTTGCCTTCTCTCATTAATATACTTGACTTTTTTGTACATACTTTTTTGTCTTTTAATAAGTTTTTGTGTTTTTCTTATGTATTTATTAATTTTCACATATTTCTTAATTTTGTTTCTACTGCACTCAACTATGCCCATCTTGTGATTGGAACAATGAGCTGTTAAGGTATCATCCTTTGTTAAATCTATAGTAATAGTGGGTTCTAAGCTGGGTTCAGTAGCAACAAGGCTGGGCACACTACCAACTAACTCCTCAAACAAGTTATGGGTATGGGATACTATGGTGTCACGTTTCTCAGCCTCAAGGTGGGAAATGAGGTGGTGGGCTTCGTGCAGTTCCTGTTCCAAGACTGACATGCGCTTGAGACCCTGTTCATACTCGTCACTACACTCTCTGAACCCAGTCACAATATTTTGTAATCTGTCCCGCTCATCTAACACTAACCTATTCTCTGTGTGCATCTCAGCAAAGGTTAAGCAACATCTGGTCTTAGGATGGGTGGCATTTCTTAAATTATACATGGGTTGTTACAAAATATTGATGTGAATGATGGAAAATTTAACAATAATACCCAACAATCAAAGTAACTGTCACTGTAAACGTAAAGTGTATATTATAATGAGAAAACGGTTAAATACATCTAAAAAGTCACAGCAGGGAAAGTGTTTTGTGTATTTTTGGACGGAGGTCGGCCCAACACGTCACGTACACACAGCCGAAATAAATTATGCACAGTCCCACATTGATACGCTAATTTCGGTTTTATTATGAGTGGAACTAAATTGTGTATGGTATGAAAAGAATAATTGTGTTATGACACATTTTGGGGTAAGGTGTGATGTCAAAATGTAATTTCTTTTCCGTCTGAAGTTGGTGCAGGGACTAAATGTTTGCACAAACATTGAACCTTACCTATTTACTGATGGCGTGATTTGTTTTTTTGTTATTTATATTTTGTACATACACACAAATAAAAGAACCTACGAAATAACACAGAGAACTTATTCCTAAGAAATCTCTGCAAGACAGGAGTGTGACAGTGAAAGAGCCGTGTGTTTGCAGTGAAAGTATATAAACCTACGAGTATACTAGGTCGCCGCAGTCGAGAAACGTACCGTTACGCTGCAGCATATATTTGAGCGAAGCGAGATCGAAATTCAAAATTCTGGCTTCGTAATAACCTGGGTAATTCTGTAAGCTTTTGATGAGTGCAAGAAAATCCAAAATCAGCCGAGTATTCGCCGAGAAACAATTTAACATAAATCGTTTGAAAAATAATTTGAGTCAACCGTTGAGAGCTCCGCTCGCCTTCGGCTCGCTTCGCTCAATAAAGTAAAGGTGGTATAATTTATTCATAGATAAATAAATACCTATGTTCTGTGTTATGATGATAAGAAAGTAAGAAAGAAATAAGTAATATGATTTTATTTTAGGGCGATATTACGAATTTCAATCAGGTCAAGTGCAATACAATCAATGACTCATAATATTATAGGTAAGTGCGTAGGTATACTCTATTGGTAAAAATAAAATAGGTAGGTACTTACAGTATCACACACTTTGATTCCGTTTAAATGTTTTTTAATATTTAAATTGTCTGATTCCTTCCAGCCAATACAAATTTACAATAAACTCAATGTCATATGCGAATGTGCAGGCACCTTCACATGACGGCTCACAATGGAAAAAAAAAATTATTTTTTATAAGTTCAAAAAAAAATTTTTTTTTAAAGTTCAAATAAATATATATTTCTTTTTATCATGAAACAAAGCAATACCTTATTTTATTCCTATCTGTGACTTTACCTTTGCAAGCATGATAAAATATTTTTACCCCCCCTATTTCCTGCGATATTATTGGATAACAACAAACTCTTCTGAGCGCCATGGGTAAGGAAGAGTCACAACACTCATGTCAGTCGTTCGACCGATCAGCGGACTTTAGACACCATGTTGATAGAAACATCCAAATATAATACTGTGATTATTGAAAATAAAACATAGCATAACATAGCATCACGCCTTTTTCCCCGAAGGAGTAGGCAGAGGTGTGCAGCAAACACACCCACATCTCGCCAGCTATGTTAGGTCCCATGTAATAGGGGGCGAGCCTATTGCCATTTAACGGGCACAAGTTCCAGACTCTGGGATAATTATCTGGATAAAATTCTAAAGAGAATTATACATTATCCACCAGACCCGGCAATCGAACCCGAGACCTCGAGTGTGGCAGTCTGTACATAGTACCATTGTGCCACCGAGGTAGTCAAAGTCAAATAGGTTTAAAAAGAAATTAATAACATAATTGGATTAAATATTAGATAGAAATTAAAGGTAAAAACATCTTCTTGTAAACTTGATGTAGCAGATCGCTTTTACAGCAAAAAAACTGAACATTTTAGTGTAATGTCATATCAGCCGCGTAACTAGATTTAGTCTAGTGAGTGGTCAAGACGCCAAATTGTTTTGTTCCTAACTTATGCACCAGTGGTTATAAGCATGACTGGCAGCGGGGAACGCTGATGAAGGCGGCGGTGTGTACGACACAGGTCGTTACCGGGCATGGATGCTTCGGTAGCTTTCTGTATCGCATCCATCGTGAGGTCACACCCCGGTGTCAACACTGCGAGGTTTTCGACAACGACACCGCACTCCACACGTTGGTGGAGTGCTCAGCGTGGGCGAGTCTGCGCCAGGACCTCATAGTGGGTCTGGACGTGGATACCCTCTCACTGGAGACCATGCTTCAAACCATAGTCTCCAGCGGGGGTAGATGGAACACGGCCGTGTCCTTCTGCGAGCAAGTCATGCTCGCGAAGGAGGCGGCCGAGACGGAGATGGAGCGTACCCTCCCTGCCGAGTTCCGTAGTCAGCGACGAGGGCGCCGCAAACTCATCTACGCCCAAGACCATCGACCTCCATGATCGGGGCCTGAGGACGGCGGGATCGCCACCTGCCGTCCTTACAGAAGCAATATAAATATATAGATAAAACCTTCCCCCAACGACGCGGGATTCTCATCCCGACCAAACCCCCGCAGAGACCACAGAAGTGGTCAAAATCCGCCGGGCGCCACTGGAAATACGTTCCGCTTGTAACTAGGGACGGACGTTAAAGAATCCGTGGTCTTGAGCCGGGGAATTAAACAAAAAAAAAAGGACCATTTGAGTTAGGTACCATACAAGTACCTATATCAACAGTGGTTGTAACGTTATCCAAAGATTAATCGTTACTTACCTTAAGGCAACCATTATCCTGATATTGAGATATAACTTGTAAAAACAAGTATTGACGTCTGCCTTTGATAACTAACTATAGGTCATTCCTTATCTGACATAAAGTTCACTTTACACAAACTGAAAAATGTGAAGTGTATATAAAATGATACAGAATTAGAATTATAAGAATGAACTTTATGTCAAGAAAATAAGAATGAAGTAATGTTGAACATGGGACTATGTCAGATGTATATTTAGATCGGGCGACTCAATGTCTGTTGAGGAACTTTGAAGAGAGGAAAATATCGATGCATTATATTTTTTTTTTTTTTTTTTTTTTAATTCCGCGGCCCAAGGCCGCGGCCGCTCTAACGTCCGTTGCCGGGCGTCCCTGGTTACTAGCAGAGGGTATGTCCAGTGGCGCCCGGCGGACTTTGACCACCCCTGTGGTCTCTGCGGGTGTTTGGTCGGGACGAGAATCCCGCGTCATTGGGGTCGGGTTTTATCCCGCGTCAGTGAGTGAATCTGGTTGCGTGCTATGGGGCAAAGGCCCCGCAGCACGCAACCCTTCTAGCCTGCTTCTGTAAGGACGGTGGGTGGCGATCCCGCCGTCCTCAGGCCCCGATCATGGAGGACGATAGTCTTGGGCGTAGTCGCGTAGTCTGGGGCGGCCTGGCCGCCGACTACGGAACTCGGCGGGGAGGGTACGCTCCCTCTCCCTCCCGGCCGCCTCCTTCGCGAGCATGACTTGCTCGCAGAAGGACACGGCCGCGTTCCACCTACTCCCGCTGGATACCATGGCTTGAAGCATGGTCCCCAGCGAGAGGGTATCCACGCCCAGACCCACTACGAGGTCCCGCGATGCATTATATTGGAATTATGTCGTGTAATATGTAATGAATGACTAATTATTAATTACAGCCAGCATTCTGGGAACTTTCCCAGTCGGCAATGACGCGGAGGATTTTTTAAACGAGATTTTGTAATATAAATATTTTTGGTCTTTAATTATGTTTATTTTGTATATTGTAATTTTGTATATTGTAGTTAATTAAAAGTAAAAAAAAAAAAAATATTAAGTATGTAAGTAATATCGTAGGAAAGAGCTACAATGAGAACTTAGACCCTTTTTTCTCCCACCGAAGACGCTGCTTTTTATTAACCGACTTCTAAATAAGGAGATACTTAATTCGACTGTTTTCTTATGTTTGTTACCTCATATCTTTGTACTAGGTAAACCGATTTTGATTTTTTTTTAAATCTACTACTTCCCAAGTGATCTAATTTTAATTTAATCCCATTTCGACAATTATTTAGTCCTATTTCGGTAATATGAAGTCGATTTTAGAGTTTTCGAAACGAAAATCTCTTATACAACAGTAATGTCCGTCCGTCCGTAAACTTCTTTCAACTCGAGAACGGTAAGAGCTAGAGACTCAGTGTAAACGCCAATCGACTCAGCATGGTCAAAGACCTCTAAAATGAACTTGACCTTTGACCTCTAATCTCAAGGTCAAGGTCAAATCGAGAACGGTAATAGTTAGAGACTCAAGACCAGCTGCAATCAAGTCAGCATGGTCAAAGATCTCTTAAAGTGATGTTGAACTTTTTTTTTGTTGTTTTTTTTTTTTAAACTTTCGAAAACTTAAAATATATGGCAAATTTTTGCCATATTTTTAACTTGTTTATGATTACAATAAGTTCAAATTGAAATGGTCCAGCCAAGGAACAGAGCTAAGTACGTTACCGGTAGGAATTCGATTAAAATTATGAGTTAATGTTGGATTTGGTAATGAACCGTTTCAACGAAACATCTACTTTTGACAAGTCATGAATTTCATATAACCGAAATAAGTAAACACAGGAGCAAACAACGCCGAAACACGATAAGCGGTTCGTTATTAGTGAGGCTTAAGTTTCTCTCTGAAAGAAAGAAACTGTTTTGGTCGTTGGTAGTTGAGGTGTAATGAATATGTATACATTTTGTTGGAGATACATGCCTGCAGGGTTAGCACAACCTACATCTAAAGTAATCAGAGTCTGCAGCCAGAGCGCCAGACTGATCTACGCGCAGGACCATCGACTTCCATGATCGGGGCCTGAGTCACCGTCCTTACAGAACCAAGCCAGAACAGAAGGGTTTCCGAGGAATTTCAAAAAACGTCTAAGTAGGTCAAAACTTGAGTCTTCAGCGGAGTGCCTCTCTACCTCCATCGTATTGCCGGGGCATATTTATCCGAGAGGGCCATAACTTCCCCTAGCTGGCTCGTGCCAGCTCGTCAAGATGTGTAGTGCGTTGTGCACTCACCGATGCGGGATAAAACCCGACCCCAAGGATGCGGGGTAAAACCCGACCACCACGCAGTGGGCCACACAGGTGGCCATGGTCCGCCGGGCGCCACTGGAAATTCTCTTAGTGCGTACCAGAGGCGCTCGGCAATGGACGTAGTGCGGCCGTCTTGACATCATGTTTAATATTTTTAATATCCCCCCTTTTCAAAGGGGGGGACTCCAGGTTTTACCCCTTTAGGAGGGGTGCTCACCCCTCCCCCGATTTATTATAGGATTAGGTATGCCCCCCCCCCCCCCCCTTGATGGAATCCTGGCTACGCCCTTGGTATCGAGGTACATTCCTAAGTGATCCTATTACGAACAGGTTTCTTTTGATATAATGGAGAGACCTTTATGTTCACAAAAAGTTATTTTACAAATAATCCGAAAGAAATCCCATTGATCACTCGTATTCATTTGCATACAACAAACAAACATCTCCTTTAGAAATTAAATGATGCAATATCATCAAGTTATTTGTCAAGAAACTGACGCAATAATGATCCGAGAAGATCATTTATTTATTTTATTCATTTATTTATTTAGAACAGCTTACAAGATATACACCAAGACTTACATAATCATCTTAAGTTTAAGTGTCATGCATTTGGTGCTACCTCAATTATTATTACAAGCTGCCACGGCATGCAATGAGAAGCAGGTTATAGATATAGATACCTACGTAAAACAGAAAATTTAAGTAGGTAGGTACAATAATTTGTGAGACATTGAAAAACTAAATTATATTAGGTATGTGAGTAACTAGTAATTGTGGGATGGGTTTAGGATGAGGAATTTAAATTTAACTAACGTCATCATTCACCGAGCCTTTTCCCAACTCAGTTGGGGTCGGCTTTCCAGTCTAACTGCGATTCGGCTGAACTTCGATATTTTCCGTGAAGCGACTGCCATCTGACCTCCACAACCCATGGGCGATATCGAATTTCTGTAGTTAGACCGGTCGGATTTTTGATTTAGGGCTCCAACTACCCTTTAACGACTGCCATAGATGTTAGTATGACAACCGGGACCGACGGCTTAACGTGCTCTCCGAGGCACGGAGGGGTCTCAATGTCTTAAGAAATGGTCACCCATCCTAAGACCGGCCTGAGTCGATGTTGCTTAACCTTTGCAATGTGTTAACATTGTCGGTTACCACTAGACCACGAGCCCCTCATTAGCAATATTATATTCCTCATTAACAATATAATATTAAATTTAACTAACGTATATCATACATATAAACTTGCCACAATTGGCTGTTGGTTTGTTCACCCGTTGACTTGTGGTTTTAAACCTTCACTGGTTTGCGAGTCAACTAAAAATAACAAAATACCTACACGTCAAAAATTGCCACAACAACCGACTTCAAATTGTCGACATGGGACCAAATAATTGTCGACATGGGACCGCTTGAAGAGTAGTTGCAGTAGCTGGTTCGAATATTGTATTTTTTAGCTAATTGGGCATTAATGAACAGTAACGGGTAGGGTAACCTATCTGAACCTTATCCCTGCATCACCGCATGTTATTAAACCCGCTAGTTTACATTTACTTACATAAAGAAATAAAATATTAATGGTTTAAACGACACCTCGTGTCTACCTACATAAAAATAAACTTTTAACTATATATTTTGTTAACTCGTATTATATTTACATAATGTAAATAAATGTTCATTGTTTGTAAGTACAATAATGACACACAAGCTACAGAAGGTCACGGACTCACGGCCCTATACCACCGATACCTACAGACTTGTTCGCTTTGCAGCGTGACTCACTGTTCACGCGCACCTTCAATCACATGTTCCACGTTACTTTGTTTACGACACACCCACTTGATGACAATGCTGAAACTACAACATTATATTTTCAACTAGCTGTTACCGACGGCTTCGGCGTGGAAATGTTTTCTTGTTCCAAATTCCTATGGGAACACAGTCCCGGGACTAAACATAGCACAAGTTACTCTATTATAAGTGAAAGTCTCGTTAACTTCGTAGGTCCTTAGCACTTAAAATATAAGATACATTTTTTACTTCTGTCAAATTGAACATGCGTCTCTTCGTGCAAAATTCAATCACATTATTTTGCAAACAGTGAGTTCTAAATCGTCATCATCTACCTGCCCTTATCCCAATTATTTGGAGTCGGTGCAACACGTTTCTCCTCCACACATCCCTGTCACACGCCATCTTTTCAAACACTCCTCCCCTTGTCATATTCTCTTTCACAAATTCCTTCCAACTTTTTTTGGGCTACCTCTACTTCTAAAACCCTCTACCTATACTTCGCTTTCTAACCACATTACTTTCCTCTCTTCTCATAACATGTCCATACCATGACAGTTCGACTTCGAATTTTTCGTTCACTGGCGCAACATTCAAAACTTCCTTTAATATAAGTACTCGTTCCTTACTTTATCCATTCTTCTTACACCAGTGAGTTCTAAATCGTACCACCATTATAATTCCATGCAATAAAACGTCACCTTTCCATGATGGTCAACCGCAAGGCTATTGTAAACTGCACAGCCTAGATTTAATTACCTACGGTCTAGTTGTCTTAAAAGGTAACACTTACAATAAGAGGTCGTCGGATAAACCTATAACACACTTGACTAACTTAATATAATGTGGAGTTTCTTCACTAGTTTCGATTCTTTATAGACCCTCATCAAGGATTGTAATGTGAGGCTCTTGGCGCGTTCGATAGAATCACATAGCGTACTTGTAGATGATAGATGTACGACACATAATACTTTTATAATTATGTTAGAATCACAGATATCGATAAACTTAGATGCGGGATAGGAGTTCTAAAGTGGCACATGAAATAGGAGCCACTTGGCGCCTCTGTACTTAGTCACGATCGCACTATGGTCGAGAGTGTTCGCTTCTTCGTTCGGATTTTAGTTGAAAAAACAATTTGAAAATGCCGTCCTGTGTCACGAGATTTTGTACGAGCTATAGAAGAATAACTACACAACGCGATGGTATCACTATCATTCGTGAGTATTACAATTACAGCAATATATTTTGATATAAACATTAAATTCAGTCATTATTGACAACTAATAGTGGTATTGAACAAGAAAATTGACACTCGCCAAGTGTCAAGAGTACAGTATGACGCTTGTCGAAAGACCAGGCGCAACGGTACCAAGGTATTATGTGACTATCTCTTTTTAGCGTGAGCAATGTTTTAATACTACCTCACTGGCGATGATTGCCTTGTTGGTGACCTGTCTTCGGTTTTATTTAGATAACTAGATGTGTGGCTAGGATAATAGAACTTACGCCATCTAGTCTCAAAGTACTTAAACAGAACTTGAAGAGAGCTAGATAGGTAACTGATACCAATACTTACCTTTATACTTGTAAAGATTTATACTGACCTACTTAGAAAAACTTTCCAAACCCGAAATAAATATTTGCAATTCTTTCAAATACTTGACCTGACTCTGGGCTCAAACCTGACTGAGGTAACAGCCTCACTGGTCTTACTACAGGTAGTACGTTCAATCCATTACACCACAGAGGAGGTTCACATTCATCTGCTTAGCTGATGATGATATTACAGGAGACAAACTAATATTTACCAAAGAAAAAAATAGCGAAATGACCGAAACTAATAACAATGCTTTTACACACATGCCTCGTCATGTAAATAACTAATAAATTCATGAATCACCAATTGGAATTAATAGAAAAGGGTCAAATAATACAAAACTGTATTTTAATCACAAACTTCGAGGCCGTTGAATTATAATAGCTAAAATGTACATATTCGTAAACATTTTAAGAACATTTAAATAACTAAGTACTTAAGTTAAATTAATGTGAAAGTCTATAAGTCTACAAATACATTTTGTTACACATAGAAGAAATAAAAAGTGATATGCAAAGACGGCTAATAAGAGCAAGTAACAATTAGGTTAACAATAAACTCAGTTGATGTTATTTCTAAACCTGTTTAATTATATGGAAATGCATCGGTAGAACGCACGCAAGCCACAAACACATAAACAACTCGTGACGTTAATGTGGCGTGATCCACCGCACCACTGAATCAATGCAACACGATATAATATTTCTTAATGTAACATACATTACTCCATCTATAAGAAAAAGTAAGACAACTTACCTATCTAAACCAGCAATGGATACAACTGATTGAAATAACATCGTAGTTAACAAAACTAGAACCGCAACAGATAGTTAAGTCCGATACAGCTATAGTTGAACGTAGGAATAAACAAATTGTAATTACATGAACGTTTTAGTTAAAAGAAGCGAGATAGAGAAACGAATTAATACAGCAATGAATGATACAATCAAGGAAGTTGATTTCGTAAAAGTACATTGTACGTGTCGAGTAGATCATGTATCTTGGCACGTAGACAGCTTGTTCTATATAATTGATGGATGGCAGTAAAAAAACAAAGAAAAAAAAAACAAACTATGCAATGCAATTTTTCTCAATGCGTCGGATGTTAATGTGTTAATGTACATTTTTCTACATAATTAACATACATTGAGTTTTTCTGTTGTAAGTTTAGTATAAACGGCTAATAAAGGTTCTATGTAACGTAAGTTAGTACATATTATGAGGACTAAAGGGTAAACGTTATTAAGGTTAATCTCGTATTACCCCGTCTCCGTAAGAGATACAGACATCCAAACTCTCTCATTTATTGGTGAAGAAGGGTGATGTTCTTCACCAATAAATGAGAGAGTTTGGATGTCTGTATCTCCACCACGCTTTTACTGTTGTTACACATATATATAGCTGATGACTTGGAAGAAAACACAGCATTTCTCTTGAAGGCACAGGAGTTCCCAATGGGGACATTCTCAAACCCAACAACCTCGTTGATAGATTTGCTAGTCATTCTTGGTAAGTACGTTTATATTGTTAAGCAATTTATCAAGCAATTACAGGGCATAGAGTATCGGTGCTATATCATCTCCAGGGATCACCTCATCCTTGCTCGCACGGGGGGCACCTGCTGACATCCGCTGAACGCAACTATAGCCATATATCCGATATAATATGGGACCAACAAAGTGACTTGCGAAATGTGGTTGTAATTACCTCATCTTTCCTTCAGGAATTATGAATGATTTTGAGTGTCGTGTCGGTGCAAATAATTAAACAAAACTTTCGTATACATTTAATTTATTAGGAAGGTACTTAACACATTCTTTTCCGTTTATAACTAAGCAGCTCTTAGATGTTTATATCAGTCTTGTTCAGCATACTTTATAACATTCCCGTTGCTTATCTATTTATCATTGCCTAGAATCAAAGGATTTTCATCCATTCCCGATATCACTACCGTGTACTGTCCCGGGGCATATTTCTTCATTTCCTGCTCAAATAATATGTTGTTTATCGCTTGTTTTATCATACTTTGTGTCCGTTCGTCATGTTTTCTTAGCGATATTGCGATATATTCTCCAAAAGTATCACATTCGTCTTTTGTCTTTGACGAACCAGACTTTTTGAACTGTTTTATTTTTTCTACAACCTTATTGTTTAAATTATTATTTGAGTTTAAAACTAATCGTCTTTTTAACAGTGGTCTGGATACAGTTGGTCGTGTTTTGATCATTCTGCGTTTGATTACTTTAGTTTTATCATTAACATAATGTTGTTGAACAGGTTCTTCTTTAACAGTTACTTCTACGTCTTCTTGTCTGTCATCGTTGTCGTTGTCATCGTCGTCGTCTGCTGATGACTCAGATGATTCTTCTGATGCAGATTCTTGGTCATTGTTTATGGTTTCCTGCGGGATAGAGAGACAAGTTTGTAAAAGGTTATCTTTAGTTCCAAGTCTGTAGGCCGATCAAATCAGATTCGATTCAGAACAGACCTATTTACCATTGACAATATAATGTTTACATACATATAAATATATTATAATCAATTATAGTTATCCTAACAAAGTTTTAGATATAGATATAGATACTTTTACCACAAAATAGCGAATAGTAACTACGTACATATATACCTACAAAACATTAATAAGTTGCTCGTTAGGTAAGTCGTCCTATCATCACCTTCGGGACATCATCATCCTCAGGTGATCGCAGTGCACGTTCTGACTGGCAGATGAGGATCTGGCAAATATATCCAAATTACCCTGAGACGGTAATTAGGCTCACTACCTCTTCGGTAGTATTAACAAATTGACCAAGACCGCCTCGGTGTACCCTGGGATTCTCTTATAGGTGGTACGAGTTCGAACACATCGGTAGTTACTATGGCGTCACACAGGGTTCGATACTCGACCCATTTCTATTTCTAATTTAAACCACGTGGTATGTAACGCCGTATTTATACCCCGGCTATTGAAAATCAACCAATAAACATAAGAATACCTATTTGTTTGGTAACATACCGATAACAAGAATTGATCGTCCTTGTGTGTTCGCAACAACAACACTATAATTTCCGCAATTTAATTTCGCGTTTGATAAGCAGTGACCTTGGTGATTATACGTTGCTATGCTGACTATGCTGGCTGTGCTACGTGACTTCGCAACAGACAAACAGGCCTTAACATCATTTTGTTATCTATAACATTAATATGCCTGTATCTAAAGGCATTGACTGACATTTTACCGGTCAGGACAAGCCTATTACCGTTACCTGGCACACTACACAATAGAGAATCAATAACTATTCTGTAATTATACCTACTGTTACTAAGGCGTTTTGTACCGACATTCACCGGATTTTTTTTGCTCAATTATAAACGATACCGAAGCATACAGACATAACAGAAGGTAGGTAACTGCATATTCTAAAAACTGAATTAAATTACTTGGTAACACAGAAGATAAACACAATCATAGACACAACTTCAATAAGGTCCTCACATTCAGAACATTGACACCACAATAGCCGATAGACGCCTAGGTTGTGTCTAAGGCATCCTAGGTAGGGCCCCAGTCTCCAGTTTACTCGGTGCACCTGCTTACAAATAGAAGAAGCTCTGGACAGTCCTCTTTACCCTAGCTATATACTGTGTTGTAGTACGAGTATATGTAGGTATTGTATAGGACAGTATATATTTATCTATGTATACATTCAGTCAACAAAGTATCGGGAATGGATGATTTGGTTATGGTTCCAAATTCTTATATTTGTTTTTTTTTGTTGTTGTTATCTATGAGTAGATTGGTACAACTGTTTTCCATTTTGGACTTTGAGTTGCAACTGTTATTTATATTAAATACAGTGCTGTTTTTAGTTATATCATATCTTGTGTGTATTGCGAATTTCATAATGGACAAAAACATCGAACAAAGAGTTTGTCTTAAATTTTGCATCGCCAATGGAATTTCGTGTTCGGAGACACTGAAAATGTTACAGAGGGCTTACGGTGAATCGACTTTATCAAAAACACGTGCTTATGAGCGGTGCAAAGCGGTCAAAAGTAATCGTATATATGGCTCCAGCTGACTTCTTTCTTTTTCCTAAACTCAAATTACCACTTCGTGGCACCCGTTTTCAATCGGTAGAAGACATAAAGGAGCATTCGCAGCGAGAACTGAACTCTATTCCGGAAACAGCGTTCAAAAAAATGTTTTGATGATTGGATTATTCGTTGGCGTAAGTGTATCGTTTCTGAAGGAGCATACTTTGAAGGTGATACAATAAATTTGGATGAATAACAAAAATTTTGTGTATTATTGATCTTTTACCGGTACTTTCTTGACAGAGTAGTATATTATAGCACCCATAGTTTGTGCAGGTTTATTTATTTACTTGCACTGCACACACTTAGCCCTTTCACTCTTACTTCTCCTCTAAGGCCTGCTGGAAGAGATAAGTAGTGCCCTTGTACTATGCTCACTTTATTCTTTCGTACTTCTGTTTCTTGTTTTTTGTTTGTGTGTATGTACAAAAATTATAAATTAATACTCAAAGTGCCCGGGAATAGGCTCGCCTTGTAGTATCAACGGTAACTAACGAAATGTGGACGGTTTGAACGCCTCTGTCTAACCTTTTGTGGATACACTCGTCCTTTTGCATTGTGTTGAGCACAGCAAGAAAATTAAATACATATGCATTGATGAAATAATCTGACTGTGCTATGTGCTACGTTTTCAACAAACACTCATATTATCTCTTGTCATTGTAAATCTGATTGTACTATTTTTATCAATGACATAATATATCATTAGTTTTGAAGTGAATAAATAAATATAAAAGTGGACATGTTCAGCGATTAGGCAGCCTTCCAACGGTTGATGTTAGCCAACAAACTAAGACTCTGTTTTCTGACTGTCAAGATTTTTGGCATTAGGAGCCATTTCTTTGATCACAATAATAATATTTATTTAGTTTGGCTTATGGCAGTTGAATTGCTAAAAAACCGGCCACGTGCATGTCGAGCCACGTACAAAAGATCATTACATGTGCTAGGTACCATCATGAATATTTGTAAGTTCTTGACGCCAGCCGTTTATATTTTAGAGGGGCGGGGACGCACTGTTTTCGCAAAAACATGCTCTTCAAAGCTAAATATCTCCCAAACGGATACTTAAATCAAAAAATTATCTTAGCAACCACTCAATGTTTTTAAACTACCTATCTAATGATACCCCACACGATAGAGTAGACGCAAGAAACAATTTTTTTCAGAATTTTATTTTAGCGTAGTAAGTTAATATTACGGGTCCATATTGGCTCACCTAAAGTTCTTTACCCGAAATTGTTCTTCCTAATGATTTATAATCCGAATGATCACTCTTCCTAAAAATTTTCAACCTAATGTTTTCATTCATACTATTTGTAGTGCTACCGGCGATGTTCATAACACTCATGTTTCCGAAAATTGTAATTAATAATATCATTAATGTAAATATATTTAAACTTCTACTGTTTTTTATCATAACGCTTTATCCCTAAACATAATTAGGACCGATTCGGTTCTGGCACTTCACCGGCCGCTGTCACTTATCGGAGTTGAAAATTTAAGTGTACTTTGGCGCACCCAAATATTACATATCCATGCAAAGTTTCATGTTTCTAGCACTCACCGTGTGGGAGACAAGCCGAAGACGTAACACTTTTACAGAGGACATTGCAAACATATGCCTATATCACCGAAGGGGTAGGCAGAGGTGCATTACACACTTTGTGTTGGTCCCACGTAATAGGGGGCATGCCTGTTGCCGTTACAGGACTCTATAGAAAATACATAACTACTCTGTAATTCCCATATGTAATATATTTATATAATATATTAATAATATTTATCGTTGTAAGGACTTTGATGAAGTCTCTTGTCTTACAACCATCAAAAGGTAAAATTCAGGAACTTTGTCTGCCCCTTTGGGGATAAAGACGGTATTACTTATGTGTCTGAAATCTTGAATATTGCAAAGAGCCGTAGTTATCTATTTATGTAGTTCATTTACACCAATGTCTACCCCCTTTTTCTTAAATTCTTTTCTTTCTACCTATCCATCCAAAGGTTGCCTGTAAGATATTACTGTTTAGTGATAAGGCCGCCATTTGTACATATTCAATGTGGATTGTTTTTGTTATGTTATTTTTGTATTGGTGTACAATAAAGTTTATTGTATTGTATTGTATTGTAGTTATCAGTGTTAATACATTGTCCAAAGAGACCAATATTGAAGAGCTAAGTATACCAATGGAAAACGTAACGTCTCAATGAAATATCCCAAGAAAAATGGTTTTATATTTGCGTGAATGCTTTACGTTTATTTAGTTCATTAATCCACAGATTTACGACGTAATGTAGCAATATATCATGTGGATATTCCTGTAGTAAATGAGCCAAGAACTCTCTAGGAACTTGTGTAAACACTTCTCTTATGCTCTGACTGCAGATATAGTCAGCATTGTAACATTGGCCCTGGTTGTTTGGAATTTAGCTTTGGATTACAGAATGGTAATTTAACATTCTACTATATACGGGGCGTGGTTACGGCCATACGCTTGCCCCTTATTATCTATAGTGACTATACCAACAAAAAGATATTGATCAACGCAAGGTACAGGCATTTTGTTTTAGGTATGATTTACTATTGATTTACTAGCGAACACCCACGGCTGCTTGACAAATTATATACTTAAACCTTCCTCGAGAAACACTCTATCCATTGGTGAAAACCGCATCAAAATACTTTGCATAGTTTTAAAGATCTAAGCATACATAGGGACAGACAGCGAAATGTTTGATGATAATGTCTCAATTCAGTCGTACTTTTCGCTACATCTACATACATTAGTAAACACAAATGACATAAGTTATGCATATATATATACCTACCTACCTACCAAGAGCAACTTAAGTAAACATTTAAAACATTGTAGACAGAGACACCCTTCAAAAGACGAATAGCAAAATCCATTCATTCCGTTTCCGAGTTACGGTGTCACAAACATGCAAAGGCAATGTCAATCAAACTAATTGCAACGTCCCTCGTTTCATGTTGGGGGTCCTTTATACTTCCTTGCTTACATCGTATAAATACAGCGCGGTTGGTTGGTCGATCAATGAGAAGATTTTTAAACCAGTTTCAACCTATTTAGGTCAGTAACCTTGTATTTAGACAAGTACATACATATAGAAATCCGGTAGGTGAATCCAACGCTAACCTTAATAGTGTGATCTAGAAATTGTAAATTGTCCTGCCGATGTCATTTGCTTTATATTACAATTTCTAGATCGCACTATTAAGGTTAGCGTTGGATTCACCTACCTGGATTTTATCGAACTACGGTATTAGTGTATCGTGTTACCTATAAAATGATATTTAAACTCTGATTTTATTAAAGGTTCATGAAAGTGACTGCCTGACTCCGCCTGTGTAGAATTAGTTTTATTGTACTCCTCTGGGATAATCTTGCCAGGATTTTTATCTGCTGTAGGTTATTGGGAATGTCCTATAGCGTTTTAACAAAATTTATAATGTGACTTTAAAGTAAATTAACTTTAAAGTTTATAATGAAGGTACCTAACTAGGCAAGCTTTATATTGGTGAATTGACGGTTCAGTAACCTAGACCAACACTGGTACCGCAGGTCCGAAATTCCTTTCCAACAAAAAAAAAGTATTAAAATTGGTTCATAAACAACAAAGTTATCCGCGAACAAACTAAAAAAATATACGGCCAAATTGAGAAACCTCTTTTTTTGAAGTCTGTTAAGTAATAACAAATTAAGGTCGACATTCGCTTAAACATCCGTTTCCATGGCAACGACTTTGTTATCTGTCATTTTACCGATCATTTACATTTTACTATGATTTCTAGAATTTTGACGATTTTCGATAACTTCGAACTATCTATCCAATAATAAAAGAATAATCAAAATTGGACTACCTATAGGTAATTACTAAAGAAATAAACATGTCCAGATGAGTACCTAGTTACCTAACTCTTCTAACTCCCATGACCCTCTCCATTTTCGTAGGTTGATAGATAAAATATTACCTACGTTAGATTAGAATTAAATTACAGTTGTCTAAATGATTGCATCGACCCAATTAAAACTGTAAACTAATAACAAACCAGTTAGATCTAGTTTGGTAATTACCGTTATCACTTCCGTGTGACTGTCGTTCTCCAAATGGTTCGGCAAGAACCTCATGTACGGGTACAAGAACCAGTTGGACCTTCCACCGGCGCGAATCTTCCCCTTCTCCCGCCGATGTGAAGCGAATATCGAATTCAACTTCTTCCGCAAATCCGCGATATCGCATTGAAACACTCGCGCCAATTCCGACCAAGCTTCGTATTTTGCCGTCTGTACTCGGTACAATTCGTTATTGGAATCCCACAATTCAGGGTGCTGTCTGTACTCCTCCATTAAACGAATTGCCGCCTCTGACGTCCATTCCACTTCCATCATTACTTTGTCTCACTCCCAAACAATGTCAAGGCCGTGAACTACGATTACACCGAACGTCAATAACTATTCCAAACGAAATGTTTAAATACCGAACGTCGCGTCGAATGGACGTCGAATGCGTTCGTTCGCGTGCGCTCCGAGCGGGGACTGCGGGGACGGAGCGGCGCGGCGGGCGAGCCGAGCGACGCGCCCGTTCGGTATTGTTCGGGAACGCTCGGGTCTTTTCGTGCGTTCGCTTGGCTGCGTTCAGCTCGGTCGCTTTTTCTTATCGCACACCGCTGCATTTATTTATGTTTTTTATAACTAGAGGACGGTCCACGGTCCACCTGTCATACAGTTTAGCTTAAAATATTCTATACTATAGGTAATTGCTCCGGCCCCTTTAACCTTTTCATTAACTCAGTTCCCTAGTAAGGATTACGCCGTTCACTCTGAGTGTCGAGCTCCCAGATTTGATCGGTAGGTCGACGAACAAAGGATCGCCATAAAAGACGATTATTTACTCCAATGAGAGGGTGGTAGGTAGCCAGCCAGAACATTATGCCTGCTGAGCGATCGTCGCGTATCCCCTTTTACGATCGGCTTTCGCAGCGGGCGAAGGGATCAGTATTCTTTCGGCGTCCCCTCGTAAAGTTTACTACAATAGTTGATCTCGTTTTATACAATTTAAAACAAAATTCCTAAATAGTACCTTTAGTACTAACGTAACAAAGAAACTGGGCATAAAATTGCGACCATTCAACAAGGCCTACTATTGAATAATGAATCTTTAATTTGAAAGCTCACAGTTAGTTTGACTGTAAAGATTCACATGGACTAGTTTATGTTGACCCGTCGTGTGTTAGTAGATTCCTTGTGTTTGGATGAAGGTACGTCTCGGTGAGAGCTCAACTAATGTGGTGGTTGTGGCCCATTCAGGGTTTGTGTGAATGAGAGGACAGTAGGGTGGGTTGTCTCCTCTCTTTTTGTTGTCGAAGGGCAGGTTGTCGTTTGGGTCGTGATTAAATTAATGAAATTCTATTTTCTGTAAGGACACAGTTAATTTGGACGTAATTTATGTTTGTAAATAAATTGCGTTAGGTTTGAGCGTAATGAAATGTATCATCGCTGTTACGAGTATGTAGACACAGTGGACATGTTACTCTGGGGTGTTTATTGCGTTAAGAGGTGTCGTGAGAAAGTGTGCCATTAAACCCAACTCGCAAATTGTCTTTTAATTTGATTTTGAACGATTCATTCTCATAATCGTATACCATTGATTCACTGAAGCACAAATTATTTATTATTATTTGTCACTAACGCCTGGAAACGGCTATAGGGTCGACCACTATGTCGTGGGACGGCTCTGTCCACCCCTTCAGGGTGTGTAATTTATATTTTGCCTAGGTACTTTGTGATCTGCAGGCTCTTCCTAGTTGAACATAAAAAGTAAGGAAGTACCTACCTAAATAAATGTGATTTCAAAATTTCGAAATATAAAGTTCGATAAATAAAACAATAGTTATTACGATTCCTTGGTTTCTGAACTGAGTACAAAGAAATTCTAATAAAAAAAATTGTGAAGTCGGCGGACCCCCGCCCCGTCAGGAACGAAGTTATTTACGCAACTGCCACGCAATCCAAACTAGGTTTGGGTTACTTTTCGTTTTACTAACTACGCCGACGCTAAATTTAAAAAAATAAAAAAAAATAAAAGTGGACCATATTTTGGCTTCTGCGGAGCACCGGTTGGGAACCACTGATAAGCGTATGTAACGTGACCATTTCTACTAAATCGCACTACCGCGTTAGAGAACTTCGTTCCCAAATTCTAAGTACTTGCAAATTAAATCTGCTAAGCTAAATAAATAAATACCAACTCATAGTCACAAAGCTCAGCTTGCAATAATTTCATCCGTTCACATAAATATGAGACAAAACAATAAAACTGTCATGAAAAAATAAATAATAAAAAATACAATATTGAAGCAGTCGTGTATAAAGCATGTCATCTATAAAATCATCATATATATTGTCATATACAGCGTGGTGCGAAAATCTATTTCTTTTCATTGGACGAGCGCAAGTGGGGCGCTGAGTGGAAACAGAAGCGATTGCGAGTTGCGAGTTGTGGATTTCCGAGCCATTGTCCAAAAGTGTCGTAACTTAAAAACAATATGGGAGTTATGTCGATTTGTGAGTGATGCGATCACAAAGTATCGATATATTTTATTAGTCTTTCATTAATTATTGTCTGAAAAATATTTTGCTATAGTTAGTAGAAGTATTCTACTTAGTTGCCGGTGGGTAAATTTTTTTTAAATTAAAAACTTCATTTAGGTACACTATTTTTATTTATTGATACTTGTGCTTATGTTATGCTATTGAACACAAAAACATTTGAAAAGTTAAATAATTAAGTTAAATTCGTCAATGAATATGTCCATTCTGCCGTTGCAGTAAATTCTCATGTTTTCAGTTGGAAGAAGAATTAGTTCAATATTAACGAAAACATAGTGCATAAAATATAGTAAATTGTTTTATGTCACATTCGTTATTATGTTAGAGAGAGGAGAAATAGTTGGAGTTGTGCCAAATGAGCTTCGAGAGATTTATAGTAAGCTAGTGAATTGTTAAATAGGTATTGAGTGTGATGGTGCATATGTTCCGCAACATGAGACAAGAAATATAATCTAATTTCTTATAATATCAGAAACAACATATTTTATGAAATTCATCAATTGCAGAAATTTGCATGAAGAAAAAAAAAATGTCTGTTGCTAAATACCTACTTAGTATGCAGTACGTAAATTTGTATTGTTACAAGTTTTCTAGAAGTAGAAAGAAAGGAAAAACATTCCTAGTTGGACTGTCCTATTTAGCTTATAGTATTAGCGGTTAATGTCTTAGATTTTTTTTAATGTAAGACTGAACTTTTATTTTAAATTTTTGTACAAAATAATTAGAATGTTTAATAAGGCCTAACATTCACATTTAACGTGTTTTGTAATATCTTACAGCTTATCAAGATACGTTTATAGCATGCATACAAATAAAAATATGTTATGACCTTCCATTGGTCAATTTTTTATATTTGATCACAAACATCAAATAAGCCGTTTTTATGCGATATCTTCAAAACTTTCGGCCATACATTGGGGGGGTTAAATTTACCGCATCCGCCCTCCCCTACCCTCCTCCCCGGAGCACATCGAATTACAAGTAACCCTGTATAATTGTTATTGATTTTCTTATAACCACAAATTCATAGTGCCCGGTAAGTACAATAGGCTTGCCCTATAACGTGGGGCCAACAGACCGACTTGGAAAATGTCAAAATAATTGTAATATCGTATTATTTAAATTCACTGGACACACGTACATTACCATGTTTCTAATACCATTACTGTAGCCATACTTACCTGAAGGGACATTATTGTATCTTTTACATTAGCAATCATTACAATCTGTCACCGTGACGTGGTCGTTGGTGACAGGTGCGTCTTTGCCATAAGTGCACTGAAACAGGGGATCGTTAGATTAGCATTATTTACTATACAACCAACTAATTTCGTTAATCGAATCGTGCCACGATTCCTAATTGGTATTGCATAAATTATACCAACCATATTAATTATAAAATTCACTTATGATCACTTTTTACACGATTCTACAGGATTTCTTTTAATATACATATATATCTACAATAACTTAAAAAAAATGGTCAGTGACTCTTCTAAATTAAATATTCGTTGCATGGCTTTTTATGAATATCGCAGACGTATGTATTATACACAAAAATCTACAAAAAAAATAACTACACCTACCTATCACAAGAGTTTTTTTAATTTACAAGATTTCACAAACGCTGTGTTGTAATGACCGTTGACTAGGCTACGTGAGAGATTTCGGTAGATTATGTCTTACTTCTAATCTGCGTACTACAAACAAAATTTAGGGCATATTTGTAAGCCCTATATTGGTCTAATACACGTTATCTTGTGTGGATTACACAAAAGCTCTTTATATGATATAGTCAGTGTTTACTGTGTTGCTTGAAAGTGTTAAGAGTACCTGCCTATTTGAGGATTCTAAAACTCAAACAACAGCGTCTCTTATGCAAACATGTTATGTACTTTTCATAATCAAGTACCATTTACAGAAAATAAATAGCGTAGTTGTTGATTTTGCAATAGTAAATTTAGGCCTACTTTACGTGAGTTACTTGGCAGAAAGACTCGATCCACGGGTTACAATTTAATTTTGTCTGACGACTGGTTTGGGCTGGTTGTTTTAAAAAATATGTAATATGTATTTGTAGCTGTCAGTAGTTTTTAAGTTCTTTGCCTCTCTCTTAAGTAAGCAGACTTTGAGGCTAGATTCAAGAACGACAATAAGTATCTTGTATAAAGTCATACATTATAAAATAAATTCTAAATAATATTTAACAACATCGACAAGTCTCGCCACTAGTATCGACAGTCAATCAGCGCGCATGGATGTGCAACTTATCGTGGAACCGTGAGATTACTCGCCAGGGCCGGGGTTCGATCCTGCCTATCTCCGCTCCCGACCAACAATGAGAAGCATTTGTGACGTGAAATTTACGAGCCACTTTTACGAGTGCAAAATAGGTGGGACCGAGTTTACGACCCACCCTGTATAATAAGGGAGCTGAATAGTATATGTCACGTTCTGCGATAAAACTTAGTTGGAATGGGTTTGCGGTTAAAACTAAGCGAACTGTCACCAAGGGGTTTAGTAGTAAAGTTTATGTACGTTTATTACTTAGTGGAGATAAGATCAAGGCCAATTGAGTCGTCCTCTTTCCTTTTGTGTCTTAAGTAGGTACTTGCTTGGTAGTTTCCACCAAGTTATTAACTAAACTTAATATTTGTAAATATGTAAAACATTTGTATGAATTTTTTTCATTTTTAATTTACAATACTAATTTTGTCTGTATAAACAGTGCTACTTAAGGTTTTTTTTTTCATTTATAAGATGCATGCTGTGACATCTTTAAATTGTGTGCATTAAACATAACGGTATGATTGTTTCTATAGTTTATAACTTATAAGTGATAAAGTAATAACTACTGGCTGTCCAAATAAATTAATTAATTAATTAATTGGTCCCATTTCGGTAATTTGAAGTCGGTTGCTGTGTCAATTTTAGACGTGTATATTATCTTACACTTTTTTTTTTAGCATATACTACAAAAAACTAAATGATATTAGAGGTATATGGAAAGGCATTCGATAAGTCAGAATTGTGAAGCGTGTCGACGGGGACCCATATTACGACGTAGGCTCTTTGTTGCTGTTGCCTGTCGGGAGTCAAACTAATTCCGCCCTTTATTGCAGTACCAATCAACTACAGCGATGAATTCGTATGAGTCGTAAACGAGAGAATCGTTTACGCCGATATGGCGTGAGTTTCTAATAATCTCTAGAATATAGAACGTCTAATCATGTTTCTTAATATTCCTTAAGATTATGTGCGTAGGTAATTATTATAACTTATAATCTCATAATATTTTACACACACATATCACGCCTATATCACCACAGGGGTAGGAAGAGGTGCGTTACACACCCACAATTTGCCAGTATTTTAGTCCCACATAATAGGGGGCAAGCCTATTGCTGTCACCGGGCACACCTATAATGGGTTATGTCTAAAATGGCCGAATGAATTTAATAAAAAGTAGCAGCAATATTGTAATTTTGAAAAAAAAAAAAAAAAAGAAATCCGTTGCCTTCCGATAAAATGTTGATTAACGGAAACAAAATCGTCTCGAACTATTAGAATATTTTAAACTAGAAAATTTATTTAAAGCGATGAACGCGTTAACTCTTTTACGCAAATGAAACTTTCCCTCGATTACCACAAGATACTTTTATCCCCAACATGTCAATGAACTAGACAGCATCTGTTCGTATACATTACGGAAAATGCGATAGTTGATTCCAAATCGAGAACTAAAGACACAGTAAAGTCGTCCTACCCTCGCAGGGGTAAGGGTATTACCTAATTTTGATCTTATCTCATTGAAATCTGAAAACAGTGAAGTTGTATGGAAACAATGTGCACAGAATAGGTACATGGCACCAGATATCACAAACTCAGCACGTAGTGTATGATCAGATCAGTATAACTGCACATCAATCTGACATCCATTTAACAATGACAAGCGCAAGTAAAAAGAAAGCGGCCACCAACAATAGCCTCGCATGGGATCAAATACAATGCCTCGCCGTAATAATATTTAATTATATAGAAGTAACAACTGGCAACCCTGACGAGTGTTCCGCTCCAGCTACAAGGGATTTGAAGGTCCGCAGGCCTTAACAGCCCACAGTAAAACGTAAAATTATACGAATTTTGGTTATATTCCGTGAATCTTTCTGCTTCTTCTTCTCGTGTCGATGAATAACACTGAAATTTTTGGTTTTTATATCGGTCTTTACTTTAAATCTTGCTTATCATTCCAAATTACAGATTTTCACTAAGTCAATTGGATGTCAAATAAATCTTGCGTTAATTTTGTGACATCCTTTATATACAATTCATATGTAAAAAAACGATTGTAATTTTTTTTTTCTTAATTAGTCTGTCTGCCTATTCTCTGAACGCCGACTATTCTCTGAAACAGTCTTTTAATAATCTACGGAACCGTGTTCTACGTTCACACTTGAATATTTATATTAGTAGTGGTGTTAATGTATTTGTGTTTTCGCTACCATTAGCATACAGTACCGACGCGTAACCGTATTTCTGTTGTTTTATAATTTTTCACAACTAAGTAAATGTTGGAACATTTATTCACTTTGTATTTTAATATTTACCGCATCAGATGCAAGTTACAGATGGGTATCAGAAAATTTGATTATTTCACTCCAATTCTCTTGGAGGCCGAGCATAGCCACCGGTACCGTTTGAGAACTCGCCTCAAACATATTTGTTGACTGTGAAGCACGTGCATCGATTATTTTCCCTTCTCCCGTAATGGGAGACGTTAGCCAATGAAATCGCAGAAAATGCCGATTACGTAACCCAATTAACACTTTTCTGCGATATCATTGGCTATCGACAAACTCTGAAAAAAAGACCAACTTTTGAAATGAATTGTGTGTAATTTACCTCTGTCAACCTCCTCGAGCGTATAGACATAATTGTATAAGTATATCCGTATTAATGTCTGATACAAACTGCAATGAAGTACGCAATTGCAGGGAAGCCCCGGTGTGCAGTCTGATCCCGGACAGTTCGCTTGCACCTCGCTACTAACTGGCTTACCACCGTCTGCTGACGATACCTGCATTATATTAGTTTGCTATTACCGCCACTGTGTGGTTTCCTTTGGTATTGGTGTTTATATAAATATTTTAAATACACTCCGGTAACCACAGCCTGTATCTTTGCTTGGTTATAATAATAATAAATAAGTCCTAGACGCCCAGGACTTTAATTGGCTGTGCCATAGCGGCTGGCACGTAAGATTTTGTTGCCTTTCATCAACATTTCATCGCAAGGTAACGGGTTCAATTTTTTTTTCAAAGTTACAATATAGCTGCTACTTTTTATTAAATTCATTCGGGCATTTTGAACGTAACCCATTATAAATGTGCCGGGTGACGGTAATAGGCTTGCCCTCTATTACGTGGGACAATAAATACTGGCAAATTGTGGTTGTGTAATGCATCTCTGTTTACTCCTTCGGGGATATAGGTGTGATATATGTGTGTATGTATGTTTGTGTGTTAAAATAATAATCCTATCCAGGCTTGTCCTCTAAGAGTAGGTAATAATGAAAGAATTACTAATTTCACTTTCATTATTGACGTGTAGTTTACGACGACAGCGTATACGACGTCCGCGTTGCTCTATGTTGACGTGACGCCATCTTTAATAACATGATAAAGTAAACCTAAGACTAACGGGTCTTTTACGCGATTATTGAGATATATACATACCTCTTTATAATAAAGTAGTAAAGAGGTATGTATATATCTCAATAATCGCGAAAAAGACCCGTTAGTCTTAAGTTTATAATTTGTACCAAACGCGAAAGTTTAAAAAAGTATAATAATGTAAGTTTATCAGAGATGTTTGTCGCGATATTACCCAAGATATCACGATGACGCGACGATGACATTAGCTCCAAGTATAGTTTCCTACAATCAAATACAATCGCGATAAGACTAAAAAAATTCTCATACCGTACTGATGCAAATGTACCCGACGTGATTACGTCGACACAGTTCAACAATGATTCGTATTTTGAGCTATTTTAAACGGTTTTTGATCGTTGAAATGGTTGAAACTAGCTACTTCAAAATATTTTAGTTTTAACTCCCGACAGAAAATGAGAAATACTGTTGTAAGTTTAATTACCTATGTCCATTTTTTTTAATGCCGCGGCCTCTCTCACTTCCATTGCCTGGTATTGGCTCGCACGCAGAAGGTATTTCCAGTGGCGCCCGGTGTAATTATGTACATAGGTAAACTAACTTACTTAAGTACCTGTTAAGTTGTCTGTCCATGGCATCTTACCAGCATACCAGCCGAACGGGTGGACCAATTTTGATGCAGCATGCATGCATTCTTATGCACGCTGTAATGATAATAATGCACATAGTAGTCTCACCAAGATCTAAAAGGTCAAAGCCAGCGTTACATGCACCTGCCGATCCACAGACGAGACTACATACCTTACCTACGAACCATGCGATTATTAGAAATGTGGTACCTATACCTACTAGGTAGGTACTTATACGAATACAGTTTCTAGAAAATTCACAACATTAACACGACTTAAAAACCCTCGCTGACGCAGTCGGCTAAACACAAACAACTTATTTTGTTATTAACACTTGTTACTAGGGGGGCCAGTAGGGGGAAAGGGCGGTACGTAGGGGGGTTGGGGGATATGCGTAAGCGCAAACTGCAAAATATTGACATTACATTTTAACAGTCGGATACGCTGCCACTTTTGGCATATTTCTGTTAAGTTTCGTGTTTACAATCAAAAACAGGTAAATTTTAGCATTATTTGTAAAGAAAGCCTTTGTTGTGAAACATAGGTAGATAAGAGGTGCAACCTACATTAGAAATACTTAATTCGTTAAAACTGGGTTGTTAGAAAGGAAATTATCCTCATTGTACATACACGAGCTTTCGCTTAGATATCTATATATTTAATACGACAGTTTGTCTGTCCGTCTGTCGCGTTTTTCAATTTACATACATTTGCATGAAATATTAAAATATTCTTTTTTTTTTTTTTGAGGTGATACAAAGTTCGTCGGGATAACTAGTTGTATTTAGTGGTATATTACATCTGTCCTGGCTTTTGGAATTTTGGTTTGAATTTCAGAGTTAGTTAGGGATTTTCTAGTGGGAAGTGGAAGTGGGACAAACAAAATTACTCAAGTAAAGTATGATTTTCTAATGCACCTCTGCTTCGGTGATATATGCGTAATGTATGTATTTCTGTCTTTACATACACACACAAATATCCACGTTGCTAACTGGTGCTAACATCTCCAGGACTTAAATCATCTTCACTTGCTCGTGGTGCACCTGGTAACACAGGACCGTATTATAGATTGTCCGGAGGTAACGGGAAGCCTTGAGCCGCTAGCTCAGCGCCGAACAATAGCTTCCTTGGCCGCATTCTACCGTATTTACCACAGCGAGTGATCTGAAGAGCTCTTCAACCTGTTCCCACCCTCTTCCTTCCGATCCCGAACAACGCGTTGCGGGCAGAGATGCCACTCCCACACAGTGGATAGCATGTTCGCGAGAACCGAACGTTTTAAGCGTTCGTTTCTCTGCCGAACGATAGTGGCAAGTCCTCCCACATATAACCCTGGGTTCTTTAAGCGGAGCGTCAAGAGGCACATCAGTAGGTCGTCAAGTTGAGGGCCACTCTCTATAGTATTGTGTGCTGTGAGAGTGGCCCACAATCGCTAGACGTCGTCACGACTTATCTCCAGGCGGGCGGCGTCAATTTGGCGAACCCAAAAAAAAAACATGAAATGTAATTAACTAAAGTGCCTGAAAACGGTAACAAACTCGTGCCTTATTATGGAACCAACAGCTTCTAAAAGAGTCTAATTCGTCTAATAGAGTCTAAATAGTCTAATAGGTAGGTATTTATCTAGTAGAAAAAGAGTTCTTATTTTGCAATACCATGCCAACAGTGACTTGTAACATATGGGGAAGAGACATAATTTTCGGACATTCTCACACAACGTCATCTAGCCCAAACTAAACTATAAGCTTGTGTTATGGGGTCTAGACAACTGATAAACATACTTATATATTTCTAAATACATTCATAATATACACAGAAAACACCCAAACTCCGAAACAAACACTTGTGGATCACACAAATATTTGAATCGACCCGGGAATCGAACCCGAGACTCCGGAGTCAAAAGCCGATGTACTACCGACCACGTCATCGAAGCAGTTTTAACATGATTGTGTGACTGTTCAATTATAATTGTTCTTTAAAGTTTCATGATTCATAACAATTAAGCCGTGTGCACAATACATTACAATATTAGTGTTCAATGTAAACCTATAAAAATTCCACAATTTGTTTGTATCATAGATAATAATTGGTAATTGCTGGAGTCACATTATTGAGTCGTGAATATAAAACATACTCGCAAAACAATACCGTGTCGTATGGTGTAGATGTTCGTAGGAAATGTCATTTTTGCCTTTATAATATTACTTGCGGACGCCCGCAGCTTCGCACGCTTGACAAATTATATACACAAAAACCTTCCTAGAGAATCACTCTATCCATTGCTGAAAACCGTATATAAATCCGTTGCGTAGTTTTAAAGATCTAAGCATCGGGACAGAAACTAGTTTGTTTTATACTATGTTTGTATAGGTACTATTATTTTACTGTTACTTTATTGTGACGGATTCGGTAACCTCGGGATATCATCATAGAATTAATATTCGATTTAAAATGTGGTTCAGCGGTTTCCTAGTTTAGCTGATTACTTAACATTCACAGTGTCAAAATAATATTGTAAAGTTTGATTGTTTGTTTGTCCGATCAATAATTACTTACCATCGGCACGTATTAAGACGCATATTTATAAGTATGTTTATCGAAGTATATTCAGAGAAGGAAAACTTGACGTAAAACCTATCAACCCGTCTGGTAATTAGGGCCGTAACTCGGTATTTAAGTCATTCGTACTCGGAACAGGAACAAGCAGTCCCGCGTCACGTAAAACGTTGCATGTTGCGGGACACTATGCAACGTTGTAGCGTCACGTATAAAATGTTCCCTAGTGAATATGTACCTTTATTGCTATGAGTACTTACGTCACAAACATGCAACCGACACTAGGTATATCCGCTATTGAAACGTCACTTGTTTGGGATGTCACTTGCACAAGTTTACAAAACAGTGTGTACCTATCGTACGTCCGTTGGAATATTCACACGCTAAAGACCACCTATCGTCAACCCAACAGCATCAGTAATGACAGAAACTACAAGATTCAGACACAGATATAGGTGACCACTGACCAGGGAACTATCACAGAGATAGCAGTAGGCAACCCTTTTTTCTAGGTCGCTAAAGGGACGTCGCCTGAATGAAAGATTCGAGGCGACTTCTACGACGATTGGCGGTCATTTCCATAGCACACTGCTGCCTCATGATGTGCCTTTTCATGCTCCGCTTAAACCTACATTAATAGTAAATATGTCATGTCCATAAATTGCAGCAGGAGAATTATAATGTTTGGCAGTAATACTAGTCTAACATGGCCACCACGTCAATAGTTCGAAAAAAAATGCTTCCAATCAATATAGGTAATCCTACATATTTGTATATAAAAAAGGTTGTTTGAAGAGATATAATGAAACATCACAAAATGTTTTCTCCTGTAAAATTTGATTTCTTCTGAGTAATAAGTACGTGATTTTTGCCCCGGGCAGTCGATAATATGAAAATATATCTGCAATGTTTTAACATCGTTGTTTACCTTGGGAAACATCGATAATCTTATGCCGATGTTGCACAACCCTATTTGCAAACAAATTACCGTCAAATGACTGTCAACACTGTCAAATTACTTCTCAGTACACTCACCGGGCGGTGGCGGCGCTTAAAAACGGCACAAAAAATCAACTGTCTATTTGTAGAGAAAGTTCAGTGTTTAGTTTCATGCGTCAGCGTAGTGATGTGCAAACTCGGGTTATACACAAATCAGGAAAACTCGAGTTAGTAGGAAGAAACTGAGTGTATGATTTATTACAATTACTTTTTAATCAACTTCATAAAAAGGAAGGTTCTCCATTTTAATGGATATTATTTTTAGGGTTCTGTACCCACAGGGTACAATGGAACCCTACTACTAAAGCTTCACTGGCCGTCCGTCCATCTGTCCGTCTCTCACCAGACTATTTCTCATGAACCGTAATAGTTAGAAAGTTGGAATATTCACAAATGATGTATTTCTATTGTCACTATAATACTAAATATTTGAAAACAGAAATAAAAAAAGATTTAATGGGCTAGGTATCATACAACATACGTGATTTTTTTTGCTATCGTTTTTTTATTAGTAATGCTACGAAACCCTTCGTGCGTGAGTCTGAATCGCACTTGGCTGGTTTTTTTTATTTTCTTGGGCCCAGTCGACGGGTTCGAGCTTAACACTTTTATTGAGTAGGTTTTTTGTTTTTTATATTTAGGTCGACAAATTGACGCCATCCGCCTGATGGTAAGCTGTGGCGACGTCTGGCAATTGTGGGCGACTTTCACAGTATACAGGAATACCCAGTAATGTGCCTCTTCACGCTTCGCTTAAAGAACCCAGGGTTATATGTTGGAGGAAACACGTGCGCAGGCAGGGCGTTCCAAGCCACCATCGTTCGGCAGAGAAACGAACGTTTAAAACGCTCGGTTCTCGCGAAGACGGTTTGCACGGTATGAGAGTGACATCTCTGCCCGGCACGCGTTGTTCGGGATCGGAAGGGAAAGGGTAGGATCAGGTTGAAGAGCTCTTCAGAACACCAAGACACCTCCAATGTAGATTGATGTGACGGAATATGATTACCGTTCGCAGGCGATGACTGCTCAGACGCTTCTAAGATGAAATTGCTTGGGTGTTATTTTATATGATATAATAACGTGACTGATTTTAATAAAAATAAGTATACAATCAATGAAACATAGCACCGTTTACAAATTTCACATGTCCGCTCAATCAAATATAATACCAAACAAAAAAAAACCCTATTAGGATCCATTTGCAATATAAATAAATAAAATAGCTGATCACCACTGCGAAAACTATATCGCGCGGCTCCACCCGCGTGATATAGTTTTTGCGTCTCCCAAAAAAGCTAAACCGTATCCATAGGTGTGTACATCGTACTTTTTCGAGCTCTAGTTTATTTACGGCCAGCCCGAGTTTACACACTAGTTAAGGAAGAATTTAACTCGAGTTAGAAGAACAAAGAAAGAATCCTTTAATATTCCACGTAAGCATAAATTAAACAAACACTTACAGGTTACATAATTAACAAAAATACAAAGACTACCAAAAAAAATAAAAATTGAACCAATGTTTTACTGACAATTATAACGTGGAATAAACGGCCATCCCTCAGCGTAATGCAACTCAACTCGAGTTCACTCGAACGTAGCGCTTACTCGGGTAACCATCTCCAGTTGCACATCACTATCTATGCGTCGTTCTGCACAATCAATAAACAACACCCGCCAGCGACAACTTCAGGTTGCTCATCAGTCGGGGCCGCCTCGTGTTTGTGAGCACTCGCGTCTAGCCGTCTACTACACGCACGATCCGCGAACGATCGGTCGATTGTCACCCCAACGAAAGATTTATTGCTCGTTCATAATGGCCAGCGCGACACGTAATACTAATAATTGCTGCGTGTACGGCTGCCGCAATAAACAGAAGGATTCAAAGTTGTCTTTTTTTACTTTACCGAAAGATTCTGAAAGGTAAGATTTATTAATAAGTACCTATTTTGTTTATTTTACTTCTAGTTCTCGCCGTTTTAAGTCGAAAATATGCGCTAGTAAATGTTCTGTACTCCATTTCTTTGGCCACATAGGTTTTCATTTAATCCGCTGTGCGGCGGTCCACGTGCTTTTGACACTGACACTGTCGCGTATGATGATGAAACCCACAGATATCAGACAGACCAGACAGATTTTGTACGAACTATAGTAGAATAACTACAAAAACCGATGGGATCACCTATCATTCGTGAGCTTTTAACAATTACAGCAATATATTTTGATTTATTAAACATTAAATTCAGTCATTATTGACAATACTAATAGTAGGACAGAAAAAGAAAATTGACGCTCGCTAAGTGTGAAGAGTGCAGTATGACGCTAATACAAAGGTATTATGTTTATCTCTTTTTAGCGCGAGCAATGTTTCAATGCTACCTCACTTGCACTGCTTAGTGTGTTGTTCTTTCATTAATAGTATGCAGCTGCGTGCATTTCTCGAGTAGTGAGTGCCGCTTATAGACGATGATTGCCTTGTTGGTGACCTGTCTACGGTTATATAGATGTCTGTTGAAGAAACCCGACTAAGTGAAATATCAAACAAATGTGTTACAGCGCTATCGAGCAGTATCACTTTTAAAATTTGAATGTCAACATTCGGTCCTGCGCTTTCTGCATCCAGTAGCTTCCTGCGATCTTTACGATTTCGTCGGTCCACCTTGTGGTATACCTACACACGCTGCGTCTCCCAGTACGCGGTCGCCACTCGAGGACTTTTTGGCCCCATCGGCCATCGGTTCTACGAGCGACAGTCGTGCCCACTGCCACTTGAGCTTGGCGCATCTTTGGGCAATGTCGGTGACCCTGGTCCTCCTTCGGATCCCGTCATTACGAATTCGATCGCGAAGTGACAATCCGAGCATAGCCCTATCCATTACTCTTTGGGTGACCGGGAACTTCTGCAAAAGGCGTATCGTCAATGGCCATGTCTCAGTTCCGTAGGTCATCGCTGGCAACACACATTGGTCAAAGACCTTACTTTTAAGATACTGCGGTATGTTGGACGAAAATATGTACCATGGCTTCCAGAACGCTGCCTAGCCAAGTTGGATTCGACGATTGACCTCTTTCTCGAAGTTGAACCTACCTAATTGGACATTTTGTCCTAGGTACACATAAATTTGTCGACAACTTTGAGACTGCAATTTGAGTGGGCACAACATGGACATTCGACACGATTTTCGTCTTGTCCATGTTCATTTTTACTTCTACTTGTTCGAACGCCTTGCTTAGGTCTCCGAGCATTGTGTTGATTTCATTTAGGGTCTCAGACATGACCATATAGGGGGGTGATGTGCGTTTACGTTGATGCCGAGTCCGTGCGTTTCCGCATGCCCGTCCGTTTAGTCAGCTTTTACAAGCACTTTAACATCTCGATGTACCAATAGTCGATTTGGCACCACTGGAGGGACTGCAACATTGCCCAAGTGATCGAATAGATTAAGTGCATAAAGAAATGGAGTACCTATTTACATAAGTAATTTGTACCTATAGTAAGTTAATGCATACCTACATGCTGATTTTAAAATGTAATAAACTGTTACTTACTGATTTTGTGTTTACCTTCCGCAGGAAGAAAGATTGGGTACTCCAAATTGGAAGAGATGACTTATTAAATAGAGGTGATCCAAAGTCAAACAGTTACAGAGTGTGCTCTATACATTTCGATAGTTCAGTGATGTCAGAAGTGCTTGTGCGGAAGTTACTGCCAGGTGCCATGCCCACTAAGTTTCTGCCAAACCAACCCCAACCGAGCACTTCTTCTTCTTCGTCTTGTGGGACTCATTCTGGTAACGTCACAGAAGAAATTACTGAAAGGTTTAATGAACTAATAAAGTGGCAAAACAGCTTAAGGAACAAATATAAGGGTAATAATCGGGAATTCAATTTTTTGGCTCTTAATTTACATTTTTCCAACCCGCAATATTACCGAAGCTTAAAATCATTGTTGAAACTACCTAGTGAAAGAGCTTTGTCAAAAATTAAGTTGAATGTTCAACCTGCACAAGATGAGCGGATTTTAAATACAATTTATAACAAAATACAATCGTTGCCAGACGCTGCTAAATATTGTACCGTATGTGTAGGTGAAATGGATTTAAAACGACATTTATATTATAATATAAGAAAGGATGAGATAATAGGACTTCATAATATTGATGGAAATGTAACGCATGAAGTAGCTTCAAATGCTTTCGTTTTAATGCTGCGAGGAATTTTTGTTGATTGGGAGCAACCTATTGGATACTCCTTTCTGGAAAGTACCAAACATTACCAAGATTTAATCTACTGGATGAACGAAATGTTGTTGAAAATGTTAACATTTGGCATAAAAGTAAAAGCTATAGTATCGAATGAGGGCTCGAATTTTGATATATACGCTAAGTATGTACAATTAACTGCCGAAAAGCCTTATTTTTTTGTAAATGGTTGCAAAATTTATTATATTTATGACGTTCCGCATATGCTTAAAAACATTAGGAATAATCTTTTAACTAATGATTTTTATTTAGACGACGAAAAAATTTCATGGGATTATATGAAAATGTTATATTCTTATCAAAAAGAACATAACTTGGGACTCATACCCAAGATAACAGATGCACATATTGAGCCCAACAACATTCAAAAGAAGAGTGTAGAATATGCCGCACAAATTTTTAGTCAAAATATGTATGGTGCGCTCAATACATTCATCCATGCCAAATATCTGACAAAAGAAGCATGGGCTACTGCAGCGTTTGTGAAATCTATGAATGATTTATTTGACATTTTAAACTCAAAAACTGTTAAATGTAATAATAAATATCAACGAGCTTTAACATTAAATGGAGATCAAATTGAGGTTTTAGACTCAGCACAAAATATGTTTCGAAAAATTACAGCTATAAATCGAAAAACTGGTGCTGAGAATACAAACAAAATAACAACATTTGAAAACTTTGTAATCACTATAGAGGCAATGAAAATGCTGGGCCAAGATTTAAAGAATGAAGATGGGTTTAAGTTTGTATTTACAAGAAGGTTTAACCAAGAGCCCTTAGAAAATTTCTTCGGCGCTATTCGTCAACATGGAGCAAATGGCGGGAAACCAACGCCTATTCAATTTATGAGGGCTTTTTCTAAATTATTTCTGTGTAATATGTTAAAAACCACTAAATCTAGTAACTGCCAAGAAGATTTGTGTGCTTTATTCCTACTGAAAGGAGACAATATGCTTTTGAAAGTAACTGAAACTGTTCAAAAAACTTTAAGCCCACCACAGACTTCGGTAATGGTATCACTAGATGGTGAAGTTGATTATAGGTTTGACTTACCCACAGTAAATGCTGTCACATATGTTTGTGCATATTTATTACTTAAATGTTTACAAAAGCACCAGTGTCCCACATTTACTGCATATTTTTTAAATAATCCGCCCTTGAATGATTTTAACTTGTTTGCCCATTTCAAAGCATTTAACCAAAAATCTTCCTTTTACGAAAGCCTTAGAGTACCCGGAGACAATTTAATGAATTACGTTATAAAATTGGAAACCACGTTTTTAAATAATTTTGAAGGAGTTATGAAGTTACGTCCAGCAAATTCATTAATTTCGCTGCTACATAACATCAACTTCTCTCCACCATGTCCATGTTTTCCTAAACTATATCTATTAAAATTGTATGTTCGATTTCGAATTTTTGCGACGTTGAAGTTTAATAATAAGCAATTTAGAGATGGCACGAAAAATACACAGCACCACATAAAAGTTAAACCATTGTAAATAAGAACAATAAATGATTGTTCAAAGTAAATGTTTTTCTTTGCTGACAACCCTAACGCTCGAGTTGTGGCGAAGGTAAATCCAAACAGGTAAATTAAATTTAAGTGTTTGTGTGTAATATTAAACTAAGAGATTTTATCACTAAACGTATGTATGTATACTATAAGGTACTGTCTGTCTTGTCTGTCTGCCGGTTTGTTCCAACTAATATGACCGTCTCTCTCTTTCTCAATGCTCGCTTTCGTCCGTGTGGTTGTTATCATGATACATTATGAGACATTGAACATCAGAGCTGCTTATTTAAGTGGCTCTTTATTACAGTACCAAACAATGATACATTACTTATAATAAAACGAAAGTCCTCCGCATGCCTGTCTGTTCGAGATAAATTCAAATACTACTGCACAGATTTTCATGCTGTTCTCACTAATGGATAGAGCGGTTCTCAAGGAAGGTTTAAGTATATAATTAGTCACGGGCGAAGCTGTGGGCGTCCGTTAGTCTTAACTTATTGTGACAACCCTAAAAAAATAGTAATAATTTGACACGTTATTGGGAAGTGCATAGCTGTTCCTTTTTCAATCCTCTGTTGTAGTATGGTGCGATTACCATACTGGTAGGAAGTTTTGTATGCTATTAAAACGGCGGTTATTTTCGAGATGAGATGGACTAAACAGAGACGTTGATTATGTCCATATTTCGCCAGTCACACCAGCTACTTATATACTGCCCATTCACTCTGCAGTCCGAGCTCCCATGGTTCAATCATTATTTCAAGTATAAAAATCGGTCCAATATTTTAGAAGTTATTCTAAAGTGTGTCATTAGATAGGCCTTTTAAAAACATTGAGAGATTTCTAAGACAATTTTTTGATTTAAGTATTCGTTTGCGAGATATTCAAATTTATAGCATTTTTTTTGGGAAAAACAGATTTTGCATTGTTGACAAAATAAAATCAAACTTTTCTTTTATTATCTAATCAAAGCTTTTAATCGGCTATTACGTAATTAATGAGTCTTCCTGTCGCGAGTCGTATCGAGTAGGTACAGTTATGTTTTTGTAATTACTGCATATTAATAACATCAATCACTTTTATCACGAACACACAAACTGTACTCGTTAAACAAAAGGCAAAACAACAAAACACGTGCCAATATTATACGACTAAGTTTTTGCACATCCTTGATCTTACCTGGCTGACGTAATATCCTAACAGATTACTCTAGTCTTTACCACTTTACAATAAGATTCAATTTCATATGACAAAACAAAATTCAACACAGATAATTTTGGACTATATTTTCATGTAATTTTAAGTTGAAAATTAGTTTTTCTATGTTCGGAGCTCATTTATCATATTTTTAAGACAGTATAACTGATAACAATTTGGTTGTAGAAAACAAGTTTGTGTTGATGTGCAAAACATGACCTTGTAAGTATTGTAATAGAGTTACTTATCAAAGAAAAAATGTATCTATATCTAATTAGCAATTACAATCAGCTATCATACTTTGTGTTATTAATGTAGTTATATTATGTAAATAGGTATTTTTCTATAACAATGTGCTGCCAAACAAGTTGACATCATCGCTATTATGGTAACTCTATAGCTTTTTGTTACGGCGGTATCATCTATATTTAATACGACAATTTATGTCTGTCTGTCTGTCCGTCCGTCGCGTTTTTTCAATTTACATACATTTGCATGAAATATTAAAAGATTCTTTAGTTTTTTTTATATTTTTTTTTTATATTTGAAGCTATACAAAGTTCGCCGTGATAACTAGTTTACTTTTAATATGGTTGCCTTGAACGTCCCCTTGGTGGGTAAGAAAAAAGTATTTATTTATAACATAACCTTTGTTCTATGAATGTTCTATGTTAACTCTGTATGAATGTTTTGAAAATATAAACGATCTTTCCTCTGCCGAAATAAATATAGTGGCCTAGAACTACCTACTTTGCTGGCCTGTGATCTTCGAGCGGAGGGTGAAGAGAAGGAATATCAACGTGAGGACTATAGATTTCCATAAGTACCTAATCTTTGCCATGAAAGTGGCTCCCAGTCGTTACGTTATAATAAAAAAAAAAAGAAAAATAATAACAATTTAAATTTCAAGTGCTCTGGTAGCTGTTTTAAAGCTGCTGTTTAATCGGTTCAAAGCCAATGCATCCAGCACAAACAGCTCTAAATTGAGGTGAGTGAAACTGCCCATGCTACAACAAAGGGGTTCTTTTGTAATATTTAACGAACCCCTAGCTTTAGTTAGAGAATAACACTCTTATTGAAATACGTCCATTTGTCATTCAACAAAGACAATTTTGAATTCTAAAAATGGTTGATACCCATTGACTTGCAAATTCACTCGCCCTGACCTATTTTCAATGAAAATAATGTAAAAAATTTATTATCTAGCTAAAATAAAACTCTGGTTGACGTCATTTTACTAGACATATCTGCATAGTGTGAAAATAGCTTGTACCTTGACGATCATTATAATATAATAAATAAGAAATAATTACAAATCTTCACAAGCCAACTTGGCCCCATGGGAAAAGCACCATTACATGTATTAAATATTAATACTTTCATACATATTATATTCCGTACTCTCTCCGTCTCTGCAAGAAGGAAAACTCGACACAACCCTATACTAAGCCGTAGTACATGTATATGTAGGCTGAATTCTCCCCTCTCTGGGGGAGGCATATGCCCAGCAGGAAGCGTTAAATGGGCTGAGATGATGATGATATTCTATGCTTAAACTTTGATTAGTAATTGTTAAGTGATTAGTAAAATCAGTTGCACTCGCACTTAGCAAAGTGTAAAATCAGCTATAATGGCTGTCTTGATAAAAGTCACTCCAGTTTCCTCGATGGGGTAGGCAGAAGCATATTTCTGACAGTAAGAGAGGTAAGATTAATATGTAGGTATCGTGAAAAAAAAAATGTTCAAGTAGGTACATAGTTTCGACTTTTAAATCAGTTTCTAAACTGGTTAGTTGACGCAATACCATTGGCGAACTGTGCTAGGTGTAGCTCGGGCCGGTGTCTGCAGGCTGACGCAATAATATTCAACAAACAATCAGTATTGACGGAAAATTTTCGCATTGTGTCAAGTGCCGGCGGAAAATATCTCGGTAAAGTGATAAAACCAGTTAGTGAACAGATGTAACGAGTGTTTAGTCATAATGGGTGGCCGTGTGACCTTAACACGATGCCACCATACTTGTACCTGTTGTGTTTATACAAAGTTTAGACGACAAAAAGCAGACTGGCATTAAGTAGGTACTATTGCTTTAAAGTCTCTAATCTAGATAAAATCTACGCATGTTGTCACTAAGTAATGAACGTAGTCTTCTGCTTATGAAAAAAAGTAAGCAAATTCAACCAGATTTTGTAGCGAGCGTGCAAGTTTCACAAACACGAGCGCATGATGTCGGGCGCCATCGCCGTGCTGGAAGAGCACATTTTCCAATAATTATGGCATAACAATGAGATCTAAAATCTTTTTGAGGTTGATCCTGAGGGTGACAAAAACATCAACAACAAACAGTCGTGAGTCTTCTACATAATACTAGATAGGAATTATTTCTACAATGTGAAATAGTGTCAACAGTCGCCTGTTCTATATTTATCTCCAATATGATCACAATATGCAGTAACTACAGTATATTGACCTCTCTCCCACAAGCCGTGTCTGCATGTGGGGCACCACGTGACCTGCTTGCTGTCAAGCCCTACATACATCGCACATGCACTAACGCCACGTCAAGCTGTCACGACGCCAGGTAACAATATCTGTAAGTATAATAAAATTGGCACACTTTCCGACAAACTTACATAAAATATTCAAAAATGTTGAAGAAATTGAATAAATTCCAATGGATTTCTTTAATAACTCTTTTGTAAAGGCGTTACGTTTTTTAGGGAAATAGTCGTAATGTAGAACGACTCCATTTCTTAGTATTATTATATGGGGTGGGGGTATTTGTAATAGTATAGTTTATTCTTTTATTTGTGCTCAAACTGAGTCCTGCAAAATATATTATTTATAGCTGACACAGTATCAACACAGATACTGAGAACGGATCTTAACCTATTGTGACAACCCTAAAAGAATAGGTAACAATTTTACACGCTATTAAGAATCGATGCCTCTGTTCTGTTTTCAATCTTCTGTGGTATGGGCAAGTATTAGTTCATACGACAAGATCAATAAACGATTGATAAGGAGATAAATGATGGATTTAATCTGCAGACACACTAAATTATCATCTATGACAATGTTACAACTTTTGAAAAGACAAAAAATATAATCTAAACTACCCGGAACCGGCAATAGGGTACTATTACTATACGAATACTACGTGGTACCATAGAGATCGATAAAATACTAGTATTTTTACTAGTATATCTATGCGTGGTACAAATAAAGGGATTTGGGCATGGAGATGTGACAATAGTTAATTTCTTTAAAAGAAAAACAACACACTATCTAATAATATACATAATAAAGAGAACAGAATAGGTTGAGATAATGAGCGTCGTGTACTCGTGTGCGCACGCGACGATCCGGTACGAACCGGTTCCGAACTCACAACCTACTATCACTGATAACTGGTACACTAGCAGGCGAATAGTGATAACTTTGTTTTTATTAAATACATTATATTATTAACTGATATGCTACTTATCTTAGTGTCTGGCCTCGACTTGGTAAATACTTCGTCACTTTGTGAGAAAATAATATTATTAACATAGATTAAAATATTATAGTCATATTTTAATGTTGTCAGCACTGCGATAGTACTTACTTAGTTGTACCAGGTTTCGTATTAGTTTTATGAGCTGTCTTCGTACAGGATCCAGTGCGTAGTTTGTAGGCGACTAACCGTCTGGCATCAATCAAACAATCATACCGCCTATACCTATCACCGAAGGGGTAGCAGGGGTGTATTACACACCCACATTTTGTCCGTAATATTGGTGGGTCCTACAGGGTCTTGGAAATTGATTAGTTTCAGATTACATAATGGTTACTGATTTTTTAGTAAATATATTACCAATTTACGGCAATAGGCTTCCGGCACCAACAAAATTCACGGGAAATTGAAGGCCTGTAATGCGCCTCTGCCTCTCTTTCGGGGTTGCAGCCAGGAGGACAGTAGTAAACAAACTGGCCAAGTGTGAGCTCGATTCGCGCACAAAGAGTTAACCATAAACATAACTTATAATTTTTTTATTGTATACAACATTACAAAACAACATTGAAAAAAATTACAGCTTCATGTATAAAGGGCGGCCCTATCGCTGACAGCGATTTCTTCCAGGCAACCTTAGGATGGTAAAGGAGAAACACTATAAAATATTAAACTTAAACTTACTATACGGGTAGTGTACATAATTTTGAAAAAGTGAAACTGAGGATAAGATACAGGTGAATCACCATTGCACTAAGAGCACTACCACAGAACACTACCGTACCAAAACGTTTGCCACGTTTACCACGTTTGTTGTATGGGAGCCCCCTTAAATATTTATAACAATCTGTTTTTTAGTATTTGTTGTTTTAGAGACACTATATATCATCTGTAAAAATTTCAACTTTCTGTCTATCACGGTACATGGGCCTGGTGACGGACAGACGGACGATTTGCGGAGTTTTCCCGTTTGGGTACGGAACCCTAAAAAGGAGATAACCGTTGTAAAACTTAAAGTCATGACTGATGTAAAGTATGACAGAGTAGGTGACGAGACGAGGTCACTGCTGATACCCTCACGCCCGCATAGCTAGTTACTCTCGGCTGTCGTCAAATGATGGCAACTACACACTGATAATGATGATTTATTTGTAGCTGTTTGCATCATCATACCTATGTACTAACATTTTATTAATTAATACTTAGCTCAATGACAGCATCTCAGCCCACGTGGACTGTGTTGCAATTAATTTCTTATTATTATTTTCTTCTTCTTTCAGACGGGATATCTATGAGTACCTACACACAACACTATTATCTAGTCGTCCGCAGTAGATCGAAAATGATGAGAGTTAACAATCAGCTAACACCTAAAAGAATATCTCAAGGAGAGCTTGTTGTTGCGAGTGCAGTACCTACAAACCTGTGAACAGAAACAAAATTTACTGTATTAAAGTAATTCACGTAAATTTCGTGTTATAAATGATTCAAATTAATGCAAAGTCGTTGTAAACCCTGTCCCTAGTAACGAAGCACGAACAACAAATGTTCAACTACTACCTAATGCAAACAGTAGGACATTGTTATCAGCTGCTCGCAAATTGATTGTTTTTCGAATTTATTTTTAAGATCCTTTTAGGAACATGGGTGTGAAGGATCTCTGTCACTGTCAACATCTCTGGGCCCCAAATCATACTCAACTGTATCAGACCTATGTCACTCGCCTAACAATCTTAATAAACTTGAAGTTGTAAGTCAGTAAGGGTTGTCTCTTGTTTGTGATACGGCATTGGCCATAGAGTTGATATTGCGGCATTAACGTCATAATTATTGGTCAAATTATGCTGGTACTTTCCTGACGACCCTAATGTTCCGAATTATGTTCTCTGTGAACAAAAAATATGTGCTTTAATTAACGTTGGACTGCAAGTTCTGTATGTAAGTATTATTTATTCCCTATTCTGTGACTATATGTTCTCGGTGCACCTACTGACAATTTGACGTTACTTTGTGATGAACATAAATAATATTCTGATTTTATGACAGATAAGCGAGGCTCTGACGTGCCCTAATTTCTCGGGATCGGTAATAGATTAACCCTGGTACGTAGAATCAACAACGGAATGATTAGCGTATTGTGGGATGTCCTTTAGGGATCAATACTTTTAATTTTATTAATAACTAGCAGACGCCCGCGGCTTCACCCGCGTGAAAGAGTCTTATGGTTCTCAATTCCCGCGGGAACACATTTCCGAGATAAAAAGTAGCCTATACATATTATTACATCCGCTATCTGCATGTGAAAGTCCCGTTAAAATCGATTCAGACGTTGCAGCGATTAGCGGGAACAAACCGACAGAAGGACAGACAGACAGACAAAAATCTTAAAAATTGTATTTTTATGTAAGTATCGTATTCGTATCGTAACATTCATAGGTATGCATTTAGTAAACAGCTTTTTTTTTTTTTTTTTTTTTTTAATTCCGCGGCCCAAGGCCGCGGCCGCTCTAACGTCCGTTGCCGGGCGTCCCTGGTTACTAGCAGAGGGTATGTCCAGTGGCGCCCGGCGGACTTTGACCACCCCTGTGGTCTCTGCGGGTGTTTGGTCGGGACGAGAATCCCGCGTCATTGGGGTCGGGTTTTATCCCGCGTCAGTGAGTGAATCTGGTTGCGTGCTATGGGGCAAAGGCCCCGCAGCACGCAACCCTTCTAGCCTGCTTCTGTAAGGACGGTGGGTGGCGATCCCGCCGTCCTCAGGCCCCGATCATGGAGGACGATAGTCTTGGGCGTAGTCGCGTAGTCTGGGGCGGCCTGGCCGCCGACTACGGAACTCGGCGGGGAGGGTACGCTCCCTCTCCCTCCCGGCCGCCTCCTTCGCGAGCATGACTTGCTCGCAGAAGGACACGGCCGCGTTCCACCTACTCCCGCTGGATACCATGGCTTGAAGTATGGTCCCCAGCGAGAGGGTATCCACGCCCAGACCCACTACGAGGTCCCGGCGCTGACTCGCCCACGCTGAGCACTCCACCAACGTGTGGAGTGCGGTGTCGTCGTCGGAAACCTCGCAGTGTTGACACCGGGGTGTGACCTCACGATGCATGCGAAACAGCGTCGAATCGTCGTCAATCTGCGTCGCACGGTACGTGAGGTCACCATGCTGCCTCTGCAGCCAATCGTCCATGATCGGTCTCACCGCCGCGATGAAGATGGCACCCCCCTTGGGTTGCTCAAGTCGCACCCTCCATGACTCCATGAGATCCTGGCGGAGTTGGGACCGCTGGTCCTCGATTTCTCGAGACGCAGGCCTGTGGTCCCGCTCCAGCGCCTCCTTGCGCCATTGGAACAATGACGCAAGGGCTCTCGCTTCCAGGTCCCATGGAGGGGTCCCGGCTAGGAGACATGCAGCCTCTCCGGAGATCGTGCGGTACCCCCGTACGGTTCTGACGGCCAAGGTTCTAAGTGGTCTGTTTAACAGAGTCACGTTCCCCTTGACCGCCAACCTATCCGCCCATACGGGAGCCCCGTATAGGGCCATACTCCGCACGATCCCCAGGTACAGTCTCCTGCAGGAGGCGTTGGGTCCCTTTAGGTTGGGCATCAGTCGCGAAAGCGCGACCGATGCCTGCGTCACCTTGGGGACCAAACTTCGGAAATGTGGTCCGAAGTTCCATCGGCTATCAAGTACGATCCCTAGGTACTTCATCGAGGGCTTGATGCCGATGCTAACGCCTCCCACATTTATGCTGGAACCTTCTGGTGGACCGTTCCGAGGTCTGTGAAAACACAGAACCTCGGACTTGTGCAAGGCCACCTCCAGTCCCAGCTGCCGTATCCGACCCACGACTCGAGCAACACCCGTCGTGACCTTGAGTGCTGCCTCCTGGTACGTTGCACCCCGCGCCGTGACGAGGGTATCGTCGGCGTAGCACGTTACGCCGACACCCCTAGGCAACGCACCCCGCAGCACCCAGTCGTAGCCGATGTTCCACAGAAGCGGCCCCAGGACCGACCCCTGCGGAACACCGCACGACACATCTCGCCGAGCTGGCCCGAGCCAGCTGGGGAAAGCTATGGCTCTCTCCGAGAGATAGGCCCCGACAATACGACGGAGGTAGAGAGGCGTTTCGTGATACACGAGCGCCTCCCTAACGCAGCTCCATGGCAAGGTGTTGAACGCGTTGGCGATGTCGAGGTGTGCGAGGGACGTGCTCCTCCGCGCTCGTCGGAAACAGGGAGCCCATGACCCGCTCCAGCTGCTGCGGCTGGAGACTCTGGGTCAGTGGGGGCGCCCTAGGTCGGAGTTTCTCCCTGACCTGTAGGTACGGGCGCCCCCATGGGTTCTGCTGCAGGGTCTCCAGGAGCTCCTCGCGGACCGCCGTCTTGGCCCGCTTTATCGTCTCCTGGAGATTACCTTTAGCCTCCCTGTATGCCTGAAAAAGCTCCGCCTCTCGGGCTGCCGCGTCGTCTGGGCGGCGACGCCTCCGGCGAAACCTGGTGTACCGGCGGCGGGCGGAGATGCATGCTGCGCGCAGCTCTGCAATCTCCGGCGACCACCAGTACACCTGCTTCCTGGCCGGTCTGGGTGTAACCCTAGGCATCGCCGCATCACAGATTTGCGACATGGCTCTCCTGAACCACTCCGCCTCGGCATCCACATCGGCAGGCCGGTCCGGCGCCGGAATCCAGGCCTGCACGATGGATGCCTCCAGGAGAGCCTCCCGATCCAGATGGTGAAGTGCCCAACGCGGATCCGGGGGATTCGCCACCGGCTGTGGGAGGTCAGGTGGGGGGACGACATCGAACCGGATGTACCGATGATCCGAGTGCGTCTCCTCACCCTCCTCCACGCGCCAGCCTGTAATACGGCGGGCGAGGTCAGGGGATGCGAACGTTACGTCCACGATCGATTCCCCCCCCCGCCGCCAATAGGTGGCGACATTCCCCCGGTTGAGGACCTCCAGACCACGTGTTCTGGTCCAGTCCTCAAGAAGCCTCCCCTTGTCCCTGGTTTCCCGGGAGCCCCACGCCTCACTCCAGGCGTTGAAGTCTCCCAGGAGCAGGACAGGGCGAGGACGGCACGCAGCGGCCGGATGCTCTGGTACAGAAGATCCTGAGCAGCACGGCAGTGGTTCAAATTCACTTGCAGGATACGGATACGGGCGTCAGACATTAATTGACGTCCATAACCGCATCCCGCCGCGAAACAACTGGCCGCGCAAGGGCGGCACCCCCACCGCTCTCAGCGGACGGACGAGGTTTTGGTCTCGAGGCGGCGCAGGTTGTGCTGCCGACCCGGTGATCCGCGGTCTTGCCCTCCGCCTCGCATCTAAAGCAGCGAGGCGGGGCGTCACAGGCACTTGCCTTGTGACCGGGCCGCGGAAGCACCGATCGCCCACGGTGACTTCCGCTGTACACTGCACTCCTAAGTGCCCCACCACCATGCACCGGAAACATCTGGTTTCCCGGGCACGAAGGAGGTGCACCTGCGCCTTTAGGAAGCCCCCTACGAGGAGGCTTCGTCCGTCCGCCACTTTCAGTGCCGCCGCGACGGGGCACTGGACGACTGTCATCCCGTGACCAGAGGAGCCGAAGGAGATATCTCACGCCTTCACCTGGTCACGGGGGCAGCCGCCCGCCTCCACGACGGCGGAGACAACTTCCTCCGTCGTGGCCGCGTCATCCAGGCCCGTGATGCGCAATGCGGCGCATTTGGTGGGCCTGGTGACGCGGACGGCTTCTTGGTCCAGCGCGTCCCTAAGCTGAGCCGCTAGGGCGTCAGCTTTAGGGCCGCTGGAGGCGCCGGAGACCTCGAGGAGGCGAGCCCCGGTGCGTGTCTTCTTGCACCGGAGCCCCCCCTGTATATCGAGGGCCGAGAGGTTGACTGAGGACTTCACAGTCCTCAGTACGTCGGCGTACCCCACCCCCTTCTCCACACCTACCGTCGTCACCGTCAGGACGACGGCGGTGGAGCGAGGAGGGCGGGGCCTCTTCGGCGCCTTCGCCGCGGCGGCTTTGGCCGCTTTCTTTGCGGCCTTCGTCTTCCTCTTCTTGGCTCCCACTACTTCCCATCCCTCCCGTCTGGAGGGGTGTAAGGAAGCAGCGGGAGCGACGATAGAGGAAGAGGAGGCGGCAGGGGTGCCACTCTTCTTGCCGCGCCCCTTGGCCTTCCGCGCCTGGGCCGCGGTCTCGGCCGGTATCCGGCTCACCGAAGCGGACGGGGGCGGAGCGGGGCGGCGGACAGCAGGTGTGCCGCTAGGACCGGGAGCGGGAGCACCGCCAACAGCCGCCGCGTATGAAAACGCGGGGCGCGTTAGCGGAGGGCGGTACGCCCGGTCCTCCAGGACCGCGAGGCGCCTCTCGATCGCCGTCAGGACCTGCACCGTAGTCGGTACAGGCTTCGGCGGCGAGCCGGGCGCCATGGTGGGCGCGGTCCTAGGCGCCGTCTTCGGCGCTGGTCCAGCCGTCAGAGGAGGAGGTAGCATGGGACCTGGAGGTGCCTTGACCGCTTTGGTCAACTCAGCGACCTCCCGACGGAGATCTTCCATCTCCTTTCGGGAGGCAGTGAGCTCCACCTCCAGGCTCGCAACCTGTTTGCGGAGCTTCGCCTCCTCCTCTGTGACGCTCCGCTCGAGGAGCTTGTCGAGGGAGGATTGGGCTTCATCCACCAGTGAAGCCACAATCTTCTTCCTCCCCGACATATTTTTACTCCCCCGCATGGCCGCGTTCATGCGGGAGAAGATACTCATTATCTCCCGCGCGGGCGGCACACCGATATCCCTGCGACTGCGCAGGGACGGGACAGATGACGGGGGTGGTGTTGGCGGGCGCATACGGTAGGCGCCGCTACGCGTGCGCACCGTCTTTACCGGCACCTCCTCCTCCGAATCGCTGGAGAGGAGGGACCCCCATCCAGAGCAACTAGTGCTCCGGTCGCGTGGCGGTCCCTCCTTCTCGAGGGTCCTCTTCTGCGAAGCAGAACGGCCCTTAACCTTCACACTACTGGGAGCTGACCCACCGTCAGTCCCAGCAGCAACATTTCCTTGGGGCGTCGACGTCGCGCTGCAACTAGGCGGCGCGACGCGAGCCCCCAAATCAAGAGGCATCGAATTCCGTGTTTCATGCGGTAGGTCGTCGGCTGAGACTGCCCGGGAAAGGGCAGTGTCAGTACCGGGGGTCTCGTCAGGCATATCCATGATAGCACAATTCATCTCAATATTGGCCACTCAAGTCTCGATATCGACGTTCGGTCACCCAACTTGCCACTGCGTTACCGTGGTCAAGTTGGGGTCCAGGGCGGACAGCGAGGACGTAGTCGAATCTCTTGGGGCCCCGCCCCTTAGTAAACAGCTGTAAATTTTAAATTACACGCAGACACTTCAATTTTATTTATCTGGGTGGATATACTCGTATTTATTTCGTAGTTCTTGACACACTTCGCGTCTCTTTACGATAATCATCTTTCTCCTCTAAACGTCTAAGGGCTGGTGGTCAGAAGTGTCATGTGCATATTGTTTTTTTATATTACCTACCTGTGTATATATTTTATGTACAATAAAGAATAAAAGAATACAAGACTGTAAAACGCAGGCTGGCGGTCGGGAGAATCGGGAACTCTTTGTCAATCATTGGGCGTTTTCACATTGCACGATATCGTGACGACATCGTGACGATACATTCTTACCATAAAGTTACATATGTTACGTTATCGTGCAATGTGAAAACGCCCATTGTCTGTTTCTCAAGTCGTCATCCACAGTTTTGCAAATGTCGAATGGACGAAGTTCTGGCAGTAACAAAGTGTCCAGCTAGCGGCAATAGGTTAGCCTCCTATTAATACGTGGCACCAACAAAGTTACTGCGAAACGTGGACGTATAAACCATTGCCGGCCTTCGGAGAAACAGGCTTGATTGTGTGTTGTAATATCCCTGTTAACAACAGTTATTTATTGAGTTGTACAACACAGCATCCCAATTCAGGTGACCTGGTGTCAGGTAGCGTGCGGGAACATGTGAGCCTTCGGGAGAAATATTGAGGTCTCGGCATGTCACGTGGTGACCTATATGTACTGAGGGAGGAAGAGAGGTCAATGTACCCGTGTCTCGGTTATACAGATTATTCTTTGTGTCTAAATCGTGTTCCTAGTTTGAATACCATAAAAATTGGTAAAACTAAACATGTTGATTACCCTAAACAACTTAATCTAATCTCGTTTTTAACCGACTACTAAAAAGGAGGAGGGTTTCAATTCGACTGTTTGTTTGTTACCTCATATCTTTAGACTGAGTGAACCGATTTTGACTTTGTAATTGAAAACTAAACTACGTCCCGAGTGGTCCCATCTCAATTTGGTCCCATTACGGTTTAACGTGAAGTTACAACTTATTCCTTAAATTATCTTTATTGTAATTATTATTGTAAGTAAACGTATTACAATTGAATTTTTGCAGATAGAGCCGCAGGCGTCACCTAACCTCATAATATCTATTGAGGGCAAACTGTACCTAATACTTAATGCCAAATGTATTCACAAGGCTTTTAATTCCAATTAGCAAGTGATTATGATGAATGAACTGTTTTGTCCTCGGTACTTTTGTAGCCATTACGAAAACGTAATTAATGATTTGGGCTTTTAATGTAATCGCTTATATTGTTCCAAGTAATAGACTTACGCCGGGTGCCACTGGGAATTCTTTCAGTATCTACCGGAGGCACTCGGCAATGGACGTAGGTGCGGCCGCAGCCACAAGCCGCGGAATAAAATATAAAAAAAAAAAAAAAAAAAAAAAAAAAAAAAAAAAAAAAAAAAAAGTAATAGACTTACGTATTTCTGAGTCAAATTCTAGTTAAGTTTACTGAAAGCGAGCGTATGGATTTGTGGAGGAAAATATCGAAGTTTAGTTATGCAGCAGTTAAACTGGAAAGCAGATCGACACTGAATCGAGCGTAAGTGTAGGATATCCAGTCTTTGGGACACAAACTCGTTTATGAGCTCATACAATTACTCACCTAAGGAAGAAGTTCTGGTATTCCATCAATTAATATCTTGCTATAGGTACTAAAAGACGACCTGATTAAATTACTAGATTGAATCCTGCAATGTATGTGTAATGATAATAGCGAAAATTGAAATTCTGTCAAATTTCAATTTCACAAATTCGTAGTATAGACATTCATCAGGTTTGATGCCCACTGCAGCATTGCCCTCACCCAAAAATCGACACAATGTGGTCCTATCCTTCCCGCATCAAGAATAGAAAATTTTGTAATCCAATTAAAATATATTTAGACATAACAACAACATAGCATCACGCCTTTTTCCCCGAAGGGGTAGACAGAGGTGTGCAAACAGACCCACATCTCGCCAGCTATGTTAGGTCCCATGTAAGAGGGGGCGAGCCTATTGCCATTTACCGGGCACAAGTTTCAGACTCTGGGATAATTATCTGGGTAAAATTCTAAAGAGAATTATACATTATCCACCAGACCCGGGAATCGAACCCGTGACATCGAGCGTGACATAGTACCATTGTGCCACCGAGGTAGTCGGTAAAATATATTTAGAACATAAATTAACTTTATTCTAGCGAGACTAAAACGTAAGTACCTACATACTTCACTTCTACGAGTGCTGAGACATCCACAGGGCATGTGGTAGTCCACTAAAGCATCCTGAAGATTATGTACATACATACCTATCACTTGGCATTTACTTATCTAGAGTATCTGCCCGTGTCACGGCGATTGAGCAACAACAGTACTAAGTTCTCATAATAGCAATCCTAAACCCTGATACGAAAGTTACCCGACGATCAATCTTTCAACATGGAACACGTTTTCTCCTAACAATAGAATTAATTTGAACTTGTTGAAAAAACCTAATTTATTTCGCCTAGCAACTACTAGAACAATGCCTGCTGGGACAATAGGAGATTAGCCAACAGTGTGAGAATAGTGCAGTACAATGACCCGACTGCAGTACAGCTCTGTCTAACTCTAAGACGAGTGTCGACTGCGGGTTTGCTAACACATGCTTTCCTCCTAAACGGTGAGTGCTAGAAACATGAATTTTTGCATGGATATGTATATTTACTACGCTAAAAGAAAATAGGGGAGGGGGGGGGGGCCAAAAAATCTAAGTGGTTGGCTCAAAATTCTGAAAATATTAATTATGGTAGTCCATGTAATGAAGTCCAAGAAAAACTATAACGGATTAGACAACTTTGTTTGTTCAGGAATAATTATCGCTGACTACGGAACCCTATTCTATACGTGGCCGGACACGCGCTTGACCGGTTTTGTATTGAGAACATGCATACTGATACACATTTACCTACATAGGTACGTTTATTATTTGTTACTCTTTCACGCGAAAAGTACTGAAAAGTTCTTAATGAAACTTTACATTAAGGTGCAGCGCAGACGGCACACTTTTTGTGTGATCGACAAAATGTCTGCATGGCGCGCAAAAAGTCAGTCGCGGATTTTTCACAGACTCAACGCACACCATGCACATCTTCGATCATTCTGTCGGCAGAACTGTAGGGACGTACCTAGACGCCCACCCCTAACGAATGCAAATTGCCGAGCCGACTAAAGTGTGCGCCGTCTGCGTTAGCGCGCGTTGAAGCCAACGTTCAATTTTTTTCGCACACTTTTTATGCGGCGCTGCGCGGCGCGGCGCGGCACGGTCTGTCCGAAACACGGATTTTGTGTGCGCCGGAATTTTTGCGCGTCGTGTACGTTACTGCATATAATTGCATAGGTTCTATGTTCACAGACTAAAAAGTGCGTCACGGATAGTCTTTCGTCTGCGCTGCACCTAAAATAGCTCATAAGTAGGTAAACTTAAATAACATGCTATACCTAGAATATGTTTTATCCCGGTTGTGAGACAGCGACATAACTTAATATTTTCACGCGACATTAGATACGAAGTAATACATAGCTATACTTATTTTATACACTACAGCAATGTTTGTTCCTTAAAATAGATTTTTGTTTATTTTGTTTTATTCAGGACACAAACAGTTATATACAAATACACACATAAAAACTTCAGTAGATACTTACAAACTTGAAGGTCCATAAAAGTTCATAATATATACGGTAGGTACTCTTTACATTCAACTTAAATATAGGGTAAGTACTTATACAAAAACTAGCAGTAGTACAGACAGAATGTAACAAGAAGAAATGTAAAATTGTATTATAATATACATACCTACCTACTATAGAGGTACAAGTACCGGGCGCCACTGGAAAGCTGGGCGCCACTGGACATACCTTCTGGTGCATACCAGAGTTGCCCGGCAATGGACGTAAGAGGGGCGGCGCTTGGGAGGTCTCAAAAAGAAAAGAAAGAGGTACAAGGACCTCGGTTTCAAATGCTTATATATTTTCCACTTACATTACGCCAGTCTCTGTCAGTTTCATGTAGGCGCATGATGATAAACAGAGCACTTTTATGCTCGCCAGAGACTCGTTCATAGATCGGCAGGTGCACCACTGCCAAATAACGTTGGTTAGGCCTCTTGATGAATCTTCTTTTCGGTGAGTGTATTTAAATGGTAAGGTTAGAGATTACCTATATTTGGTAGCGTCAGGTAAGAAATTGGGCAGATGAAGTTAATTAAAGAGAACCGGCAGCATTACCTGGTCAAGACAGAAATGAAGGGAATCAGTTGGAAAAGGCCTATGTGCCACAGGACACACTGAACACTGAACCGTAAATCCGATATCTTAGTCTATACTACTATTATAAAGAGAAGATTTGTATGTTTGTAATGAATAAACTCAAAAACTACAGGGCCAATTTCAAAAATTCTTTCACCATTGGATAGCTACATTCACCCTGAGTAACATAGGCTACTTTTTATCCCGGTAATGTGTTCCCACAGGAACCGGGAACGAGTAAACTAAATCACTCGAAACTAATCATCGATCAGCTAGTTTATAATAAGCTTAATAAATGTACATATACCTATTGTGAGTTTAGTTTCGGCAAAAAAAGCCTTAAAGTCATACTAAAATAATATTATGTAGAGTGAAACGTATGTATTGTATATAACTTCCTATAGAGAGACTGCACGAGGAAGTGCAATTGGTGGTGACACAACACATGCGGAAACCTTACTCACCCATACACATCTACATTATACATGTTCACACACATACACATCAGCTATGTGAGGCACCACTTAAGGCGCAAACAATTACGAGCACATTTATACAGCTTGTGTTGTAAAATTATTACGTGTGATCAAATTCAGGTGTTTTTAAGTTTAAATCTTGAAATTACTTACCGTGTTTTTTCTATTGAACTTATCAAACCCTTTTACAGATTATCGATAAAAAACATTATAAAATACCTAATATAGAGCTTCATCTTAACGTGACGATGAATGTACCTATGTTAAAAGTTGGTTCGGTTATTAGCGTTCGGTAGTCCGGCGTGAGTTCCCATTATTCGTAGTATTTTTATAGTAGTTAGTCAAAGACCATGACCCACCTTACTGGTAAGATAGATTGAAGTCCTACCTAAGAAATACCATCTCCAGTACCAGCCTGCCCAAAATAGTAGTGTCGACAGATGCTGAAGAAATGGAAGAAGGAAAATAACTTGATAGAAGTATGCAAGCATTGTAACATGTGGAAAGAGACGTGACTGTATGTATGTCTGTATGCAAGGCAAAGAAAGGAAGTGCCACGATTAGTGATGGATGGCATGGCATGAACTTCGCCTCAAATATGTGGTCGCGCATGTAGCCACATTGTCTGTCGATATCGAATGATCTAACGTGACAATTGTCTTAGCGCGCGCGCACCGCCACCCAATTGTGGTTAATCGTTCTATACCATACCTAACCAAGTATGTCTCATGGTTAACCACCATTATCCACCTGATGAAGGGCTTGTTCGTATTACTAATTGAATTTACTTAGATGTTTCTAGTTCTAGATAGTGAATAATGAGGATGCTTGTCTGTTCTATTCTCAATAAATTACATATTAGCCTAGATGTTCATTGCGCGCTGATAGTCGCGAACAACGCACTCAGTGTTGTTCTTGACGGTATATAAGAGTACTATATACTGATATACTTTTAAGTACAGTCATTAACTAAAATGATTTGACAAGTTACAGGCTACTGATCTCTTTCATTTATCTTTCATCGATATCTAAATCAATATAAAAACTAACTAAACCAATTTGTAAAAGGAGTTCCAACCGGTCCAGCACCGCCGCCGGTTTGATGATAACTTTTTAAATTGGTTGATTTGTTTCAGTCAATGAAAGTTAATTATGAACACCAGTACCGACTGACGTTTACCAGCGCGGTATTATTATCTATATGTGTATGGTGTGTGTGTTATTGCCCAGGGGTAATCATCGGCAACTGGAAGCAGTGCTTCTGCTGACAAATGGATGAGGTTCTGGTAAATGATCCAAATGTAATGATCCAAATGTGATGATGTGGTAATGATCCAAAGAACCCGAAAACTGGAATAAGCTCGCCCCATAGGTATTACGTATTCGGCGATAAAGAAGTAGTAATGTGGGTGTGTCTTTGCTTATCAACTTCACACTTTAACTAGATATTGATGCCGAAATGTCGTATCTCATCACCCAAATCCGTATTTTTTTACCTCACAGCCTCTACTAGCTACCTACATAAGGGCAGTCGGAAAACTGCCCCGAGGTCACGTGACTGGACTTTACTGCGACATCATTGGTTATAGACAAACTCATACGATGCCATGCTCATTGGGCTGCAATTATGGAGACTTATAGAACGGATTCCAACCGATAAATCGAACTAGCTTATCCTATGTGGCGTATCCCATTTGATTATAGATTTGGTTTCGTTTACACCGTTTTTTTTCAACTTTGGGGAAAATACGGCTTCATTGTATAGTTACATTTGCAAATTCCCAAAACGGTATCCGTTCTCAAAATGCACTTTTGTCAGGAAGTGGTTTGAGTGAAGGGTGGCTTACGTGGAACTAAAACGCAATGGTGCTAACGGCAAAGCAGAATTTCGATCTTTTTGATGTTTTTATTAAACTTTTGAAAATGCTAATTAGGGTTCCGTACCCAAAGGGTAAAACGGGAACCCTATTACTGAGAATTCGCTGTCCGTCCGTCTTGCGCTGTATCCCATGAACCGTGATAGTTAGAAAGTTGAAATTTTCACAGATGTATTGTTGCCTCTATAGCAACAAATATTAAAAAAGGAATATAATCAATATTTAAGGGGGCTCCCATACAATAAACGTGATTTTTTCTTTTGATACGAACCCTGTGTGCACGGGTCCGATCGCACTAGGCCGGTTTTTGTTTCGTTAGTCATGGTTTATTCTAGCTAAGAATAGAAAAATAAAACTGATTAACATTTGAAAGGCAATTACAGGTTTTCACTTCTAGTTACAGAGTAGAATAAATAAATGAATCTAAACCTACTTACCAAAGTTACAGAGCGTCTTCTGAGAAAATCTAATGTAGGTACTTAATTTTAAAACGACATCTATGATTACGAAGTTATAATCTATAATTTAAGTAGGTAGGTACTAAATTATACAGCTTCCAATTGGATCGGAACACCTCATATCTAAAGTCAGAAATAGTTACCAGTGAAAATAACCTCACGCCAGGTACAAAATCAAAAGTCTATTGACTCCTCAAGCCCTCTTGAACGAACGCACGAAATAGGTCGCATTGTCGTTGATTGCGCTGATTCACGGCAAATTTACCGGCGTCTCAACGTAAACTATAAGACTTGGAGCAATCAATATCAGCCGGAACCCATGACAGTACTATCTGGTGAACCCATCGCTGAGTGAAAGGGAAGGAGAGATTTCATCAAACAAATGAATAAATTGGTCGTTGATTTAGTCGAACACGGTAGTAAACATGTTGACACTGGCGTTTATGTCCCACTGCGAACTGTATACCATCGGCAAGTCAATTCCATCAACTACATAGAAAGTAATATTATGCTAAAGCTTATTCTGTTTTGTCGTATTGAGGGCGATACGAGATAGGGCTCAATAACATTTGCAAAGCAAATACTTGCTGTTGTATTTTCTACTTATAAACTACGGAAGTATGGCGGCGGATATGAGTGGAGAAACTGCAAATAAACACAAGCGATATTCACTCTCTGTCTTTCTCCTTTTGTTTCTTTTTTGAGTTTACTGTATAAAGGAGTAAGCTTAATGACCTAATTTTATAGAAAAATCTTTAATATTCTGAAGAACTTTTGGAGAATAATGAATACATTAAAGGGCTCAAACCATAAAATACTTACGTAATTCATTTCATTCAAAATTTACTCAAACGTATAATCTCTTCTGCAAGGCTTCTGCAAAATAGACGATAGTAACTGCAATAGGCTTGCCCCATATTACGAGCGACCAGAAATATACTTTTTTTTTTAATTCCGCGGCCCAAGGCTGCGGCCGCTCTAACGTCCGTTGCTGGGCGTCTCTGGTTACAAGCAGAACGTATTTCCAGTGGCGCCCGGCACCAGAAATATACTGGCAAAAAGTGGGTGTGTATTGTACCTCTGCCTACCCCTTCGAGGATATGGGCGTGTAGTTTGTTATCAATTTTGATACGTAAAAAGTGATGAAATAACCGGAATAACAGACATCCATTCATACAAACTTTTGCGATTAGAATATTAGTTAAAAAAAAATCGTGACAAACTGAACTTACTTATAACGGAACTGAACGATGCATGTTTAGATTAGACGAAAGATTCAATATGAGTTTGCATGTAGTTATGATGGTTTCACATACGAGAAGTTCATTCACTCACTGTTATTATTACAGCATGAAATATTAATTTAAAGCACATTATAACAACATTGAAGATGGTAAAGGCATAAACATAGCTGGAATGAAAATATTCTCCATACTTGCTTGCAAGTTGCATGTTGTGCTTAGTACTTGTACTAAAACCTCTTAGTCCACATTTAGTCTTAAGAACATATATGTAATTTATCAGTTATAGAAAAAGAGTGACCGTGAGTTTTATTGCCAGGTTCTCTAGGTTCTACCTATTGCCTTGCGAATCTGGCAGTACATGTAAATATAGAAACAATAATAATTTTTATTTTAAATACTTACTGACGTTTGTAAGAGCCATTTAATGACCTATACAAATAAATAAATCATTTCATTTCAAGGTAGTTTTTTTTAAATGTGATTTGTTTCCGCGTTGTGTTCTTTTATTAAGCGTTCAAATTGATAAAACTTTACAAAAATTTAATAAATAAATATTTTGGACGTTCTCACACAACGTCATCTAGCCCAAATTAAGCCATAGGCTTGTGCTATGGAACCTAGACAACTGATAAACATACTTATATATTTAAAATATTAAGAAAGAAATTATAAATAGATTACAAAAACTGATGTCATCGGTAGGAATCGATGCCACGGCCTGACACCAAAAGTTATCGTAACTCAGTGGTCAGAGCATTCTCCCTGTTAGGGAAAGGAAAATTTTAAGAATAGTCTAAGCAAACTCATTGCTTTAAAATACAAAAATATACTTATATATTTCTAAATACATACATAATATACATAGAAAACACCCAAACTAACATAGTGTTCAGTCATCAAGGCAAAAGACAATGACGAATTTGCAATTTTCAGATTCCTCAGTGCTATCGATAACTTCGTAAAAATACCGCCATGATAGCTGATTCTTCCTCAAAATAGTACAAAAAACAAATGAAAAAGGTTTGGTAAACAAATATTTAGTTTACAACGAATGACTGGTACATCGGGTGGGTCTGTCTGCGCTTGAAATGAGTGCCTCTAAGCCTGTTTCAAAGGAAACGGGAAAACTTCCAATGAAAACAACTCCGATTGGTAAACAAAACGACAACAGTTGTTAGCGCTGATCGGTTGCCAAGTTTCGGGGAAAATCGGTACCTACTTATTTATAACTCGCGCTGAATCGATAGCCTCTCATTTTGATGGTATTTGACAAAATTATTAAATTTATGAGGGCAGTAAGATTGTTTTCAATGATCGGATGAGTGGATCTCGTCGCGCGTTCCGCAAAACCAACAATTAATTAATTATAATTATTCCCGTGTTTTAACTCCCCTATTTTAATGTTAGAGAATATTGGGCACTATTACACTACGCTTGGAGGTAGACAGAGTTGTATAACATGCCCACGTCTTGTAAGTCATTTTATTAACACCACGTAATAGTTAGGACCGATCCCATTGACGGTTCCGGGCACTTTGTATATTACATAATGACTTCAGTTATTTTCATGCAATTCACACAAAATAACACAAAGTTTTTGACATTGTTTAGGTAATTAGGTAACTATACCTTGTACTTACTTAGGAACCTACATTTCTGTGTCTAAGGCCCCTCATAGACTCGTATAATGACTACTCGTAGAAAGGCAAACGTTGCCTCATTACAACACAAGTCATGGTGTGACCTAAAAGTAAACCCACCAACCCTAATTAACTAATTCGAAACCTATTAATTGTTTAATACAAAAGAACTACTTTGATAATGAAAAATACAATGAAAGATATTTGTACAGTTATATCAAACAACTACAAACAATATTAATCCTTATTACATTGACTTAAATGTCTCTGAAAGTTCTTTTGTAGTTTTGAATGGTAGAAATAAAGTGTTTTATATGAATAAGTAACTAGTAATTTAGTTTTGACGGATAATTTAATAATCTAGTGTATGTAGTAAGTATAAAAAGCGAGTATAAATAGACGTTACAATGAATGTCTTTACCCGTGAGAAGTAGGTACTTTTACGAGGGATATACTTAAGTATAATTAATAACCTAGTCGAATGTGGTTTAAAGTGGCTCTCATCATCAACCTGCTTTTATCCCAATTATTTGGGGTCGGCGCAACAAGTCTTTCTCCTCCACACATCCCTGTCAGACGTCATCTCTTCAGTCACTCCTATCCTTGTCATATCCTCTTTCACACATTCCTTCCATCTTTTCTTTGGCCTACCTCTACTTCTTAAACCCTCTACAGTCATACTTTGCATCTTTCTAACGACATTGCTTTCCTCTCTTCTCATAACATGTCCATACCATGACAGCCGCTCGCTTCCCAATTTTTCATTCTCTGGTGTAACTTTCAAACTTCCTCTAATATACTCGTTCCTCACCCTAACCAAAAAGTGGCTCTATATATTCCTAAATATAAATAGTGGCGCCCGGCGGACTTCGGCCACCTGTGTGGTCTCTTTGGGGATTTTGTCGGGATGAGAATCCTGCGTCGTTGGGGTATCCCGCGTTGGTAAGTGAATCGGGTTGTGTCGGCTTCCCTTCTGGCCTGCTTCTGTAACTGCGTCCTCAGGCCCCGATCATGGAGGTCGATGATCTTGGGCGTAGACGAGTCTGCGGCGCCCTCGCCGCTGACTTCGGAACTCGACGGGGAGGGTGCGCTCCCTCTCCCTCTCGGCCGCCTACTTCCAGATTCACTACGAGGTCCCGGCGCTGACTCGCCCACAATCATCGTATCTTAAATTACTTGAGATTTCCGAACATTTACTAAGTAGGTATTGTTTTTAGTTTCCAATATTGCGGCACTGTTGTCTATGCAATCATGCCGCTTACAAAAGTCTCGAAATATTAAAAACTCGAAACGATAACATGGCAAATATCCCGGAAACTCACTTGGATCTTATTCGATATCGAGATCGGGATAATTATCAAGATTGTTTACAATGTTTTAAGGCTAACAGGAGTACAAGAATGAACTCATTGTCTTGTTAACTTTAAGCTTAACTAAGCGTTATGCATTGTTCAACTATACGTAGGTAATATTGCCATATATTACGGTGTAAGGTACAATGGCAAAGAAACCCATTAATTCCCTTTGTAGGCAACTGCTGCGGTTCTACTGTACAATATTTTTTGTTCAGTTACTAGCGTCTCATAACTTTTCTTTTGTGGTCCAAGTCATAAGGTTACACGTATTAGGAATGTACTTACTTGCTAAAGAGCTTTCAATCAGACAAAGATAATCACATCTCGAATTTGAGCTAATAAGGCAATTATTCTAATAGGCCAGCATTCTGGGAACCTTCCCAGTCGGAAATAACGCGGAGAATTTTTAAAAAAATATTTTGTAGTGTAAATGTTTTTAGTAGGTAATTATGTGTATTATTTTTCTCATTGTAAATAAATAATTAAACATAAAAAATAAGGTAAAAAATTACATAGTAAGTTGTGTGAATAATAATAGCTAATAAATATTTCATAGCCAAATCGTGGTAACGTTTCCATGTACGTCGGTCAACGATGTTGCAAGTGTTACAGTGTACGAGGAGATGTAGTGACCAAGATAGGAAAAGGGGAGCTTAGATGGATAGGTAAGATAGCGATGAAAGAAAGAAAGAAATAATGTTTTTATTGAAGCATTAACACTATAATATTCTATAACAAATATAATAGACAATAAAATGTAAAAAACTGTTTGTTATTTTGTTTTGCTGGCAGTCTGTGGCAACGATTGCCACAGGCGCAGGATGACGTATGTCAGTGGTGACGTGTGACACATATGGCAGGAAATACGTCTACTAAACAACAGGCAACGTGGTAAGCAGTTCCTAGACATTCTATTTAGACCCCACCCCACCCACATAGAAAAAACTGTCGCAAAATGAAAAATGCACAAATGTGGGATGGCACTCCGCATGTACTGAGGCAAGCACGTTACCCCAATAGATCTGATTTTCAGTACCAACTACCAACTCAATATCACCCGATGGATGACAGAAGATTGACAAATAGGAGATACATAAAGCGAGTGTGGATGGACAGGCTGGTACGGGTCGACCTTGGCGGACGTTCTTCGATTAAATCGTAAAGCAATCAAAAGCTTTTTTTTTTTATGAATAAATTTGAGTGCGTTTGACCGCAATCTTACCTGATGGTTAGTAACGATGCGGTCTAAGATGAAGCACGCAAACTCAAATAATGCCTATTTACTTTTGCCTTGAAAATCCCAAGATTATATGTATCGGGGAACAATGACGCTGGAAGGGAATTCCATTCCTTTGCGGTTCGCATTGGAAAGAAGAAGCGAATCGAGAGGTACGAAGAGGTGGTATATCGACCACATACGGATGGAATCTCAGACCACGCCTTGATGTCCGATGATGGAATGGTGCTGGTGGAATTAATTCATGCAATTCCTGCGCACACTCTCCGAAATGTAACCTGTAGAAGACACACAGACTCGCAACCAGACGGCGATGGTCGAGGCTCTGAAGTCGGTTACTTGTGAGCGCCTCATCGCTTATAAGTTTTCTGGCGCGTCTGTCAATAGCTTCCAGGGCCTCACGCTGGTAGCGGGCGGATCCATCCCAAAGGTGCGAGCAGTACTCCATGCAGGAGCGAACCTGTGCTGAGTAAAGACTCAGCAGTTGATTCGAGGTAAAATATTTACGCACCTTAGAGAGGATGCCTAGTTTTTTCGAAGCTGTTTTAACCCTGGATTCAATGTAGCTTCCAAAGTTCAGGTTGGATGATAAGTCCACACCAAGGAGCTGGAGATGCTGAGTCACAAGTACAGGGATATCCCGGAAAGTGGGAGCCTTGGTGAACGGGCTCTTTTTGGCAGAGAAAAGACACGCCTGGGTTTTCGTGGTGTTGAATGTAACAAGGTTAGCATCGCCCCAGTCAGACACTGCCTGAAGGGTTAAATTGGTGCGTTCAACCATTGCCACTCTAAGATCGTCGATTTCCGGTTTTTTGGCCTTTGCGCTGGAGAAATATCTCTCTGCAACCGTGCTATCGTCCGCATACCCAAACATACCGGGTCTGAGCAGGTCTTTTATATGTAGCAGGAATAACGTTGCCGAGAGAACGGATCCCTGTGGTACCCCAGCGTTAATTGCTAATAGATCAGACGAGCAGCCGTCAACAACCACTCGAATAGATCGTTCCCTTAGGAAATCTGAAATCCAAGCACAAAGACTAGCCGGAACTCCGTAAGCAGGAAGCTTGGCTATAAGGGCTTCGTGCCAGACCCTGTCGAAAGCCTTCGAAATGTCAAGTGACACAGCAAGTGCCTCACCATATCTTTCAAGAGCCTCACCCCAGAGGTGCGTGGCATACACTAGAAGATCTCCAGTAGAACGGCGTTGGCGAAACCCGTATTGCCGATCACTTAGGAGGTCATTGTCTTCGAGGTATGCCAGTAAACGATTGTTTATTACACGCTCCATCACCTTGCAGAGAATGGAGGTGATAGCAATTGGGCGGTAGTTGACAGGGTCTGCACGTCTACCCTTTTTTGGTACTGGCTGTACGTTAGCTACCTTCCAAGCTTTCGGAACTTTGCCAGCCCGGAAAGACATACGGAACAGGCGTGTCAGGATAGGAGACAACTCGGCTGCGCAGTTCCTCAGAACAATGGCAGGAATACCGTCGGGACCACTGGCTTTATTCACATCCAGAGTGCGTAATATTTTGAGAACCTCCTTGTGATGAATGCGGATTTCAGGCATTTTGCAATCACTAGGACCTCCTGCTGGTATGCTGGTATTAAAACACCACCTCAGCTACCTAGCTGAGGTGGTGTTTTAATACCAGCATCTAGCCGTGAATTTTCAGCAAACAGAGAGGCAAACAGATTAGCCTTTTCCACAGCTGTGTGTGCCAGTGTTCCATCAGGTTTCTGCAAAGGAGGGAGTGAGGATCGACAAAAGTTCGCCTCAACACATTTGGCGAGAGACCAAAACTCCTTACTCCCAGATGGGTAAGACGAGAGTCTGGCTCCTACGCGGCCAACGTGATTGAAGCGCGCCTTTACCAGGACCCTTTTGCAGGACTTGGCTGCCTTGTTAAAGGCTTTCTTCTTTTTACGCGTGTCCGGAGCTTTGCGATTTCTGGCATCAACCCAAGCTTCATAAGCCGACTGTTTGTCTGCCTCAGCTTTCAAGCAGTCAGAGCCAAACCAGGCCTGAGCTCTGATCCCAGATGGCCGGTCGGAAAACGGAATAAAGTATTCCATCGCTCGACCGATAACCCCGGCAACAGCAGACGCGCAGCTCGACGGATCCCCAGAAGAAAAGCAGACTGAAAGCCATGGGTAAGATGCAAGGAAATGTCGCATCTCATCCCAATCCGCTGACTTGTATCGCCACACCCGCCTAGTGCCTCTAGGGCTGGAGTCAGGTGGGGGACACAAAAGTATGGACTTAACCAGACAGTGGTCAGAACTGCCAAGGGGGGCTGAAACTGACACTTGATATCGGTCTGGTTCAGTCGTCAGCAGAAGGTCCAGACATTGGCCGTGTGGCTCTCAATGACAGGTATTCGAGTTGCCTGGTCAACCAGCTGGGAAAGGTTCATAGATAAAGGAAACTTGTAGGAAGATGAGGGATCTTCTAAGTTACGGAGACGCCTGGCGCAGATGTCATCACGCACATAGAAACATACCCCTGCTTTTGAACGGAAGTTGTGCTCCAGGGTGTAGCCTGGGTATTTTAGGTAGGAAGTATCAGCAGGGGTTGAGATTTGCGTCTCCGTAAGCAAGAGCCGATGCGGTTTTGCAGCCTCAAGGTGGTGGTGGACTGGGACGAGATTGGAGTGCAGTCCTCGAATGTTAGTGAGGTGCACTTTCAGTGAGAGGCCGTGCATCGGCTGCTGAAACCTCATTTTCTTATATTGTTTCTGCATAATATTTTCAAGATCAACGTAGGAAATAGGCAAAGAGTGGCAGTTATGTGAGGCACCAACCGGACCCCAACGAAAGTTACAGCACTGCCGCACGGTGAGGAAACCTAGCTTGGAGACCGCGGGGACGCCCGGTCCCCCCAGAATTGCCTGTTGAGGCCTCTCATCCGGTTGCCAACCGGCCCAACAGGAGCAACTCTGGGATTATGCGCGCGATGGCGGAGCAGCCTGGTTAGTCCACAATTGGGCTCCCAACTATCGGCGGGCGGCCAGCGGAAAACCGTTTCTCCGGATCCCGCTGCCCTCCAAACTAAGCACCGCGTGCGGCAGTACTGCAAGCCACGTCTACGGTACACCAGAGGGTGCAACTACATAGACCCACTCTTAGAGGGCTGCTCAGGGTTCACAGGGTGGAACGCGCGAACGCTTGGCACTCTGACTTCAACCCAGAGGGTGGTGACCAGCCACGGCCGAAGCCTACCACCGGAAAGAGAGTCGCTCTTTAGCACCACCATAGGTATGTCAGTGCGTGTCCACTATAGCTTGTCACTTGAATCTATTACTAGATGTGTCGTGTGGTGACGCCTGCGATAACTCGCACATTTTATGTCCCAATCCAGCGTATTGTGCGTGCCCTATTATACCATAGTATGGTGACCAATCTTGTGTTGTAAACGAGATATCCTTGTACCAAGTATGTACAAACGGAGGAAGGCTAGGGAAAACTGTAAGTTGCTCGACGAGGTGTGTAAGCTCTTTGAGCGAATTATCGTGGAACGCCTCGTCGAGCATCTCACGTGTGTGAGCATAGACCTGGCGGACAACCAGTACGGTTTCCGTCGGGGACGGTCCACGGTGAGCGCGATCATGCGCGTGAAGACCCTGGCGGAAGAAGCAGTCTCGCGGGGCGAGGTGATGTTGGCGGTGTCTCTTGACATCGCCAACGCCTTTAATACCTTACCCTGGAGTTGAGTTAGAGACAGACTGGTATACCACGAAATGCCTCTCTACCTCCGTCGTATTGTCGGGGCATATTTATCCGAGAGGGCTATAACTTACCCTAGCTGGCTATGACCAGCTCGGCGAGATGTGTAGTGCAGTCTTCCTCAGGGGTCGGTCCTAGGACCTCTCCTGTGAAACATCGGATACGACTGGGTGTTGCGGGGTGCATTGCCTGAGGGCGTCAGCGTAAATTATTACGCCGACGATACCCTCGTCACGGGCGGCGCGGGGAGCAACGCACCAGGAGGCAACAGTCACTGGGGTTGCTGAAGTCGTGGGTCGGATACGGCGGCTGGGACTGGACGTGGCACTGAATAAGTCCGAGGCTCTGTGTTTTCACGGACCTTGGCGCGGGCCACCTCCATCAGCATCGGCATCTAGCCCACAATGAAGTATCTGGGGCTCGTACTCGATAGCCGGTAGAACTTCGGACCACACTTCCGAAGTTTGGTCCCCAAAGTGACAGGGCGACAGCCGCGCTTTCGCGACTGATGCCCAACTTAAAGGGACCCAACGCGTCCTGTAGGAGACTGTACCTGGGAATCGTGCGGAGTATGGCCGTGTACGGGGCTCCCGTATGGGTGCCGAGCCTGACGGCCAACAACGCTGCTATTTTACACAGATCGTTGAGGATTTGGCCGTCAGGACAATAAGAGGGTACCACACGATCTCTCTAGAGGCTGCATGTCTCCTAGCCGCGACCCCTCCATGGGACCTGGAAGCGAGAGCCCTTGCGTCATTGTTTCAATGACACAAGGAGGCGCTGGAGCGGGACCACAGGCCTGCATCTCGAGTCATCGAGGCCCAGTGGTTCCAACTGCGCCAGGATCTCATGGAGACATGGAATGTGCGACTTGAGCAACCAAAGTGGGGAACCACCACCATCGCGGCGGTGAGACCGATCATGGAAGAGTGGCTGCAGAGGCGGCACGGTGGCCTCACGTATCGTGCGACACAGATCATCACCGGGCACGGAAACTTCGGTGAGTATCTGTTTCGCATGCATCGTGAGGTCACACCCGCGTATCAACACTGCGAGGCTTCCAGCGAAGACACTGCATTTCACAGGTTGGTGGAATGCTCAGCGTGGGCGAGTCAGCGCCAGGACCTCGTTGTGGGCCTGGCCGTAGATACTCTCTCGCTGGAGACCATGCTACGAGCCATGGTCTTTAGCGAGAGCCAATGGAACAGGGCCGTTTCCTTCTGCGAGCAGGTTATGCTCGTGAAGGAGGCGGCCGGTAGGATGAGGGAGCATATAATCCCCGCTGAGTTCCGAAGTGTGCGGCGAGGGCGCCGCAGACGTGACTACGCCCAGGACGATCGACCTCCATGATCGGGGCCTGAGGACGATGGACACCCGCGACGGGAACCCGCTTAACGCAGCGAAGGGCCTTATAGGTAGATAGGTATATTTGGTTCTTCAATAATCAACAGAAGCTACAAAGACGTGAGTTTCGCGGGTGGTCTTCTATAACAAGACTTTATAAGCTGTATGAATAAGTAAAAGGCGCTCGTGTGCCGACAACTTTTATAGGACACAGTACTATCGTTAGTGACCCTCAAGTTGGCGACCAAGTAAGGTGTCTCTTCGTATTTAAAGAACCCAGGGTTATAACTTAAGAAGAAAGAAATACGCGTGCAGGCAGGGTGAAATAAAAATTAAGGACGCGAACGAAGTCACGGGTGTCTATTAAATCACAAAGTATACTCAAACTCAAAGATATATTTTATTAATATAGGTTATAAAATAACACTTATTAACGTCAGCACAGAAGAATTTACATTTAAAGCCACATTCGCAAAGCAACGGGTGGAGGCAAAGAGAAAAGAACCTGGCAATAAATACTCCAGGCCACTCTTTTCCAATCATCAGTAACTACATTCAGTTAGTAGCTGCAACTAATACACCACGTGTGAAGATATGTGTTATACAGAGATATTACTAGATTCTTTCATTATACAGGATGTTACATAAGGGTTATATCAACCCGAAGACACCCCCATTAGCTGAATCTCTTTCAATATGTGTCTACGGCCAAACAAGAAAAGAAATTCATGCAAAAAAAAACCATTATTACCGAATAAAATACTCTTGTTTGAACAACACTAGCTAAAATTTAGGCAGTACTATTAGTAGGTACGTCAAGCACTAGTGTTGGGACACATTTGTTTTGATTTGAATTAACGCATATTTAACTTTTTGTTTTATGAACTTTTTTCTTGTTTGGCGGTCGAAACATATCGAAAAGGGTTCTGGACGATCAGCTGATGGGGGTGTATTCAGGTTGATATAACCCTTGTAACACCCTGTAGAGAAAATACTGAATCGTACAGTATCCTAATGTGAGTCGTAGCCATGGTCACCCTAACCTCGTACGATCGCGAGCCATACGATTACCTCGCGTAGTTTTCACATAATGATATTAGAGGAAAGTTTTCTAAGTTGATTGTACGGCCGGTGGCCCTAATGCCGGGATAATAGACCAACTTTCGTGAAACTCCCCCGTGACGACATCACTCTATTCTTTTGAGAATGAAGTGGGTGAACCGGTATTATCGTTAAGTAAAGTACAGGATTAATAATAATCATCACATTCTTCTCCATGAGGGTGAAGGCAGAATAGAATAGCATATTGTTGGTAGTAGAGATTTTTGTGGTATTTTGTCTTGGAGCTGCTGGGAACCAAGATTTTTTTTTGGGGCGGCAGGGAAGGTAAGTGTGTCTTTATTTTACTAATGTAATATAAATATCTTTAGAGATCCGTAATAAATGTCTGCAAATTTTCGTTGAACTATAGATTTGGGGCGCATGGTAACAAGTCCTTAATACCATTATCATATCACTGACGGAATTTTTGTAATTAAAGAAGTAAAACTAACAAAATATATTGACAACATAAATCGCAAAAATGAAGCATCAGCATTAGTTTCCTTATTACAGACGGAACGCTCTGACGAACTGACAGCTACAAAGACTAAAGACGAACACATCGAAGTTGCAATCCATTCATATCTTAGGACAACTAAATATAAGTAAGTTTGAGTTCAGAAACATGTTTTGTTGTTATCTGTTAAATGTTTTTTTCTGTCTAATCCGTCAGAGATGATTTTAGCTAGTTAATGTAATTAACACTAATGATAGAACTGTACTGATTAATAAATAGGCGCCTAAAGCAGGCCTCAGAAATATATAATAATAATTTATAACAGTACAGAGCGACCACACTACATAATTATAATTTTATCTAAACATCGAAATGAACAAAGCAAAAATTAAACCTGTTCACTAAAAAACAGGTAACAACAATGACCCCTATCACGTACCTACTAAATAATCAAAATATATTACCTTATCTACCATCAGACCTTTAATTTTTAACTAGATGTCCACTGGTCACAAAGGGCTGGGAACATAGGGCCGGAAACGCGATCGCACTCTAATTACTACACTTTATGGATATTTTGGCAGTAAATAGGGTTGGGACACGCGAGCAAATAACAGAACTGTAGCTTAATTTTAAGTTATAATGTTAAATTGTTATTCAAGTTTTTTATGCATTACTTACCTACTTAATTTTGTAATTGTTTGTATAATAATAATGATTTGAAGTTCGATAACATCTAATATGACTATCTAATAATTTATTTATTTAGTTATCACAGAATAAGCTCTGTGTGTGAGACTAGATGGTAATACAATTGTTCAATTGTCCTAATATAAATATAATTAATAACATATGAACTGTTTTCTGATTAGTAAAACTTGCGGTTGCTAAAACTGGACGTGTGACACACGGAAGTCATTATATTATGTTAATATAATAAAAACAATGTGACATGTTTACCTACTGTTACTGTAATATATGTTCAAGGCAGTGTATTTTTAGAATTTCAGCTTAAATAGTACGAGGAAATGTACAGCTATCTGCCACACTTAAATTATTTTATCTTCTATTTTTAATGTGTTGTATAATATTTTATGTTTATAATATTTTCGTCAACTGTTATGATAACTGGTATTTATATGAAAACTAGTATCTTCATATACTATGTACCTATATAGACATACTACACACAAAAAATAAAATTAAAGTGTCTGTTTGTAATTCCAAATTAAAAGCTTCTCATTTACAGTTTTCAAAATATTTGTACTGTTTTTCAGTCTGTTTGTTCCGACTGATCTTTGAATTGGCTGAACCAATTTTAACAGGACTTTCACTGACACATAGAGGATGTTATACTGAGTAATTTAATCTACTTTTAATCCCAGGAATGTATTTACTAGGAAATTTGGGTACCAACTGGTAAACTATTCCACTTGGGTGAAGCGTATACAAACTACATATATTACAAAACAACTAGTAAATAATTCAAAATATTTAAAACTGGCACCTCGCTTATTGTCGAAACCTGCATTTTCAGATAGTTATAAATAGTAAAAAACACACACATGTAAAAATGCAAATTTCCCAACTCCTAATATCTCGTTTATCTGTATCGAATTACGTTGTGATAATATCCGTAATGGTACATCCCTAGAGTGAAGTTAACCCGTAGCCATCGCTACGGCTTTATTGCCATAGGATATGGCAAATTTAAAAGTAGACGTGGTTTTAAAGTATATAATTTTGTTCCGGGTACGTGGAACGATCGTGAACCGTGATTTGTCCAATATGGCCGAACGAATGTTAGTACACCTTTAACACCTTGTATTAAAAATCCTAGCAGTTTATAGACTTCATAAACGTGACATTAAACTTTATATGGCTAACAAAACAGGCAGATTAGCCGTGGAACTGGTTATTTAACGTTTTATGTATGGATATTATGATACATTTCTGGAAAATTAAGATATAAAAATAAATGAGTTCCGTCAAATGCGTGTATAATCTAGGTAATTCCTAAAATAGTTTTAATGTATTATTATTAAGAATAGTTTAGTTTCATTTTATATTTTATTTGCAAATTTAATGACAATTTAGGTTTTGTACAGGGCCCAAATATTCTTTTAATTAAAATTATTTAATTATTGTGTAGGTACCTACACCTGTGTTATTGTGTTATTTTCATAAGTGTTACTTTGTGATGTATATGAATATAGAAATTTTAGGTATTGATTCGAGAATAAAATACACTTTTTTACGTGAACCAAAAGGTTTAGCACGAAGCGATGGAAAGAGACCGGACGGTATGTCGTTGCTACCGTGGAAGATGGGAAGGCCTTTGGTGTGGGACGCTACATGCGTTGACACCTTAGCACCTTCACACCTTCCAAGCACATCCGGATGTGTTGGCGCTGCTGCTGCATCGGCTGAAGGCCTTAAACGGCGTAAATATGCTAACCTAGCAGGTGATTATATATTTGAGCCGTTTGGGGTTGAGACACTGGGGTCATGGGGTCCGAGTGCTCGCCGCCTTTATAGAGACATTGCTAAACGCCTAATCGATGCTTCTCAGGACCAGAAGGCTGGCTATTTTTTGGCCCAAAGAATAAGTATCGCCATCCAACGTGGCATCACAGCCAGCATTCTAGGAACCTTCCCAGTCGGCAATGACGCGGAGGATTTTTTAAACGATATTTTGTAATGTAAATATTTTTAGCCTATAATTATGTTTATTTTGTATATTGTAATTCTTTTTTTCTAATCTACATAAATGATGTATGATGCATAATGAGGTCACACAACCTATCATCTGTAAAAGTGTTCACAAATTTACCGTTACTCATTAGTACCTAAATATTTATGTGTAGTGGACACAAAACCGCAATGTACTTCTCACTCTACACTGCTATAATTATAAGTATAACTAGCAGATGACTGCGGCGCTGTCTTTGCAAAATGGTTTTCTCGTTACCAATTCCTACAAAAACACATTATGAGATAAAAAGTAGGTATCCTATGTGTTTTTCTGACATAATGAGTTATATTAAGTATGGTAAAGTTTTATTAAAACCCTTTTGTAGCTTTCGCGTGAAAGACAAGCAAATATCCAACCATCCATACAAACTTTAGCATTGATAATAGTCGAATATTTTTCAAACCAAAACACATTAGAGATGACACAAGTACAAAAGCAAGCGGACAGCGCGATGAGACGAACTAACTGTTATCTATACACAGCTTTTAGTTGAAACTGAGTGTCCATTATCAGATAATGTACACTATCTATGGTCGTACAAGACAATAGCGGTAATGTATAGCGAAGTAGGGGACGTTAGCGACTGAGTGTCGCCTGATCACTTACTTGATGGTTGATCCCTCATAAATGTTTAGACGAAGCACTTGTATCAGGGAAACTGTTTCTAAACAATAGGGGTGGTGAGGACATCACGTATGCAGGACTCTGTGATAGTAACGACTTTTATTACTATTCTAGCTGATGTATGTTGCTAGCTATGGTATAGTTTCACATTCGCAACGTGTGGAATTAAAACCGAAATAAAATTATAGCATCTGGCGTTCTGAGAAAATTGATTATATATTTTATAATTTGGAGCTCCTGGGAACAAATGTATGAAGATCACATTTTAATATTAGGTAATTTCTATAATTATATAGAATATTTGTACAGAAAAAATGGTTTTTAATTTTAGTCTTGGAGCTTTTGGAAACAAAGTCCTAGGGCGATGGGAGTGAAAGAATTTTCAGTATCAGTTCAGTGGGTTTAAATATTACCGTCTACAAACAAACACATTTTAACTCTTCTATTTCACGCAGAGCAGCAGCTACCATCAGCTAGTCTATATACTATTATATTACTATTAAGTATATATTATTATTATACTATTATACTAATTATTATAAAAAGGAAAGTTGATTGTTTGCTTGCATTGAATACACTCCGTAAAAATTCAACCGATTTTAAAAATTCTTTCAAATACGACTGCCTCGGTGGCGCAGTAGTATGAGTATACCACTGCCGTCCCCTCAGCTCCCAGGTTCGATTCCGGGGCGAATCAAATTATTTGTACAATCCACAAATGTTTCTTTCGGAGTTTGGGTATTTTCCATATATTTAGAAATATATAAGTGTTTATTTTTTTTTATTTACAATAAGAATTACAATATACAAAATAAACATAATTATAGACTAAAAATATTTACATTACAAAATATCGTTTAAAAAATCCTCCGCGTCATTGCCGACTGGGAAGGTTCCCAGAATGCTGGCTGTGTTGCCACGTTGGATGGCGATACTTATTCTTTGGGCCAGAAAATAGCCAGCCTTCTGGTCCTGACAAGCATCGATTAGGCGTTTAGCAATGTCTCTATAAAGGCGGCGAGCACTCGGACTCCATGACCCCAGTGTCTCAACCCCAAACGGCTCAAATATGTAATCACCTGCTAGGTTAGCATGTTAGTATGTTTATAAATTGTCTAGATCCCATAACACAAGCTATATATTAGCTTAATTTGGGCAAGACTTGACTTTAATTTGGGCTTGACATCATGTGAGAATGTCCAAAAATATTTATTTTTCAAAAAAAAATTTCTCCCCGTTCGGAATTGGCTACTTCTTATCCCGGGAAAGTGTTCCCGTAGGAATTGAGAAGGAAATATTCCGCAGCACGCGGTCAGAGCCGAGGTAATCAGATAGTTCAGTATAAAGTTACAATGTAAACAAATAATAATGTTTTGATACTATATCCTGATTATATATCTAATTGTGTTAATATATCAACAACAGCCCATTGTTATAACAAATCCTGATTTCATTTCCGCCATTTTGAACGTGTACAGATAAAACATAATAACCAACCTTTCACTCTACACGTTTAGAGAGAACTTTCCGCTTATTTTCACTATACACTAATTAACATTTAAACTTCCGTTGTAGTCTGTACTAGAATGTATGCATAGATAACTTATTTTTAGGGTTCCGCACCCAAAGGGTCAAACGGGAACCTTACTACTAAGACTCCGCTGTCCGTCCGTCTGTCTTGCGCTGTATCTCATGAACCGTGATAGTTAGAAAGTTAAAATTTTGGATGAGGATGTATTTCTGTTGCCTCTATAACAACAAATAATAAAAAATATTTAAGGGGCTCTCATACTACAAACTTGATTTTTTGCCGTTTCAGTATGGACTGCTTTGGTATCGGGGTCGGTAGTGCATCGGCTTTCGACGCCGGAGTCTCGGGTTCGATTCCCGGTCGGTACAAACTTTGTGTGATGATGCATATATTATGTTTCTACCAGAGTCTGAGTGTTTCCTATGTACGCAATAAAAAAATGTATATAAGTATTTACGAGTATATCAGTTTATCTAGTACTCATATCACAAGCTTTGCCTAGTTTGAAACTAGATGGGGTTGTGTGAATTTAAATATTGTTGGACATTCTCTCACAACGTCATCTAGCCCAAACTAAGCTATAAGCTTGTGCTATGGGATCTAGACAACTGATAAACATACTTATATATTTCTAAATACATACATAACATACAGAGAAAACACCCAAACTCCGAAACAAACATTTGTGGATCACACAAATATTGGATTCGACCCGGGAATCGAACCCGAGACTCCGGAGTCGAAAGCCGATGCACTACTGACCACGCCATCGAAGCAGTCAAGTGTCCTAACATATTTAAAACTAGCTAGGTAATGTAGGTAATGTGTTCCCGGTTCCCGTGGGAACACATTACCGGGATAAAAAGTAGCCTATGTTACTCAGGGTGAATGTAGCTTTCCAATGGTGAAAGAATTTTTGAAACCGGCACAGTAGTTTTCGAGTTTATTCATTACAAACATACAAAAATACAAATCTTTCCTCTTTATAATAGTAAGTATAGATAAAAAAAACCCTTTGTGCGCAAGTACGACCTGCACTTGACCGGTTTTTATTTTTTAATTACCATAGATAAAGCTATAGTCCTAAATACGAGTATATTTGTAATTAATTTAGAAGTTATTGAGTTTGCTTGCTCGTGTACCGAGCGGAGTTCTTAAATAGCATAATATTATTGATCATTGCTCGTAGATAGCAGGACATTGAAACCCTTCTTGTAATTAAAACGCAATAACACCGATACCCACGCGCTTGAATTACAGAATTAAAGCATTTATTTCGACTGTGACCACACAGTGGATTGATTGAATGGATTACACAGTGTTATTCAGAAAACTTGTCATTTCTGTAGGGTTTATTTGCAAGCATTCCACACATAATGTCAAGAATCAATCAAAGAGTCAAGAATCAATCAAAGAATCAATTTCGTTTATTCAGTTTAGGCCATAGACCAACGCGGTCGTCGTATATGCTGTCGTCGTATACGACGTTTAGGCACATAAAGAGCACATATAAATGTCAAAATTTTACAATTTTATGTCAAGCTATATTATAAAAATAGTACATAAATTAAGTACGAGTTCGGTAAGTTGGTTCTCCTGAGAAGAGACCAGCAAGAAACTCAGGTAGATTATCCATTTGCTTTTTTAGTGTACGTTTTATCTATGTCATCGTAGGATTGTAATCACACTCGCATGATTGATTGTATGTAATTACTTGTGGTTGGAAACGAGTGGCTCTGACTTTTTAAAATACACGTCTTAACATTGACAAAACAACCGATTTCAAATGTAGGAAATGGGACCAAATAATTGTTGGAATGGGTCCAAATTGAAATGGGACCACTTCGGAAGTAGTAGCTTTCATTTAAAAAAATCAAAATTCACCCAGTCCAGAGATAAATAACATAAAAAAACATACAGTCGAATTGACAACCTCCTCCTTTTTTGGAAGTCGGTTGGAAATTATATAAACTGACAGCCATTCTTTTCCAATCGCCAGTAATTGCATTTATTGTGTCAGTCCTGCGAGATTGCTTGTAATCTGACGGTATTTACAATTTTACGATTACAGAAGATTTGTTAGAGAAGAACCTGTCAATAAAACCTTAATTAGTTTTTACAAAGAACGAAGTCGCTAGTCTAGGTATACTATACTATACTATACTATACTATACTATACTATACTATACTATACTATACTATACTATACTATACTATACTATACTATACTATACTATACTATACTATACTATACTATACTATACTATACTATACTATACTATACTATACTATACTATACTATACTATACTATACTATACTATACTATACTATACTATACTATACTATACTATACTATACTATACTATACTATACTATACTATACTATACTATACTATACTATACTATACTATACTATACTATACTATACTATACTATACTATACTATACTAGACTATACTAATCTATACTTATATTAGATGGAGAAAAGATTTGACTGATTCTTTGTTTGTTTGAAGCGAATAGGCTCCGTAACTACTGATCCGATTTTGAAAATTCCTTCACTGGTAGCTACATTATCCCTGAGTAACATAGGGTACTTTTGATCCCGGTAATTTGTTCCCACGGGAACGAACCGGGAACGAGAAAACTATATCACGCGGGCGAAGTCGCGGCGATAAGCTAGTTAATAATATACCTTATCTGATTGGTAGTAATTTAATAATAATATAAATCGGTCTCTGAACAACGTACCCTGTCATCAACTGTATATTTTCTGCTCTGTGACATTAGCGAGTTGTATACAAAACAGTAATTCATGCTTTTGTGGCTTTGCCGTTCCACACGCTCTAACCGGAGCTGACTGGAGCGGGCCGGAGTGGGCCGGAGTGGGCCGGAGCGGGCCGGAGCGGGCCGCAGTAGGCCGAAGTGGGCCCAGGGGGTCGAATTAGTGCATTTACCGTCCCAATTGTTAGACCCACTCTTTTGAGCATTCTAATTGGCCAGCGATGCGTGGAGAAAAATGATTGAATGCGTTGCTATGGCGATTGCTTTGGCGATTGTTAGCGGTGGTTTAACGAGTTGCGATTCTATCTCAGCTGTTATACGAGTAGTCTAACGAAGATGGGGCCAGGTGTGTACTTGTGAGTTAAGTTAACATTGATAAATTAAGTAGTTGCTAATAATGCAGCTATTATTTTGTTGTAAAGGAAATTTATACATAGTGTGAAGACTGTTCACATGTACTTATTACAAAATAAACTTACTAGCTAGTTATTTCTACATTAGTGAAAAGTTGTTTTATATTATTATAATCTACATTATTTACTGTAAAATCCATTACTTAGAGAGGACACTGAAGACGACCAAACATGGGTTTTAAAATAACACCTAAGTCTTTTTTTTTTTTTTTTTTAATTCCGCGGCCCAAGGCCGCGGCCGCTCTAACGTCCGTTGCCGGGCGTCCCTGGTTACTAGCAGAGGGTATGTCCAGTGGCGCCCGGCGGACTTTGACCACCTCTGTGGTCTCTGCGGGTGTTTGGTCGGGACGAGAATCCCGCGTCATTGGGGTCGGGTTTTATCCCGCGTCAGTGAGTGAATCTGGTTGCGTGCTATGGGGCAAAGGCCCCGCAGCACGCAACCCTTCTAGCCTGCTTCTGTAAGGACGGTGGGTGGCGATCCCGCCGTCCTCAGGCCCCGATCATGGAGGACGATAGTCTTGGGCGTAGTCGCGTAGTCTGGGGCGGCCTGGCCGCCGACTACGGAACTCGGCGGGGAGGGTACGCTCCCTCTCCCTCCCGGCCGCCTCCTTCGCGAGCATGACTTGCTCGCAGAAGGACACGGCCGCGTTCCACCTACTCCCGCTGGACACCATGGCTTGAAGCATGGTCCCCAGCGAGAGGGTATCCACACCCAGACCCACTACGAGGTCCCGGCGCTGACTCGCCCACGCTGAGCACTCCACCAACGTGTGGAGTGCGGTGTCGTCGTCGGAAACCTCGCAGTGTTGACACCGGGGTGTGACCTCACGATGCATGCGAAACAGATAGCTACCGAAGCATCCATGCCCGGCAACCATCTGCGTCGCACGATACGTGAGGTCACCATGCTGCCTCTGCAGCCAATCGTCCATGATCGGTCTCACCGCCGCGATGAAGATGGCACCCCCCTTGGGTTGCTCAAGTCGCACCCTCCATGACTCCATGAGATCCTGGCGGAGTTGGGACCGCTGGTCCTCGATTTCTCGAGACGCAGGCCTGTGGTCCCGCTCCAGCGCCTCCTTGCGCCATTGGAACAATGACGCAAGGGCTCTCGCTTCCAGGTCCCATGGAGGGGTCCCGGCTAGGAGACATGCAGCCTCTCCGGAGATCGTGCGGTACCCCCGTACGGTTCTGACGGCCAAGGTTCTAAGTGGTCTGTTTAACAGAGTCACGTTCCCCTTGACCGCCAACCTATCCGCCCATACGGGAGCCCCGTATAGGGCCATACTCCGCACGATCCCCAGGTACAGTCTCCTGCAGGAGGCGTTGGGTCCCTTTAGGTTGGGCATCAGTCGCGAAAGCGCGACCGATGCCTGCGTCACCTTGGGGACCAAACTTCGGAAATGTGGTCCGAAGTTCCATCGGCTATCAAGTACGATCCCTAGGTACTTCATCGAGGGCTTGATGCCGATGCTAACGCCTCCCACATTTATGCTGGAACCTTCTGGTGGACCGTTCCGAGGTCTGTGAAAACACAGAACCTCGGACTTGTGCAAGGCCACCTCCAGTCCCAGCTGCCGTATCCGAACCACGACTCGAGCAACACCCGTCGTGACCTTGAGTGCTGCCTCCTGGTACGTTGCACCCCGCGCCGTGACGAGGGTATCGTCGGCGTAGCACGTTACGCCGACACCCCTAGGCAACGCACCCCGCAGCACCCAGTCGTAGCCGATGTTCCACAGAAGCGGCCCCAGGACCGACCCCTGCGGAACACCGCACGACACATCTCGCCGAGCTGGCCCGAGCCAGCTGGGGAAAGCTATGGCCCTCTCCGAGAGATAGGCCCCGACAATACGACGGAGGTAGAGAGGCGTTTCGTGATACACGAGCGCCTCCCTAACGCAGCTCCATGACAAGGTGTTGAACGCGTTGGCGATGTCAAGAGACACCGCCACCACCACCTTGCCCTGCGAGACTGCTTCCTCCGTCAGGCTCTTCACGCGCATGATCGCGCTCACGGTGGAGCGTCCCCGACGGAAACCGAACTGGTTATCCGCCAGGTCTGGCCCCACACTCGTGAGATGCTCGACGAGGCGTTCCGCGATAATTCGCTCAAAGAGCTTACACACCTCGTCGAGCAACACGATCGGCCGGTATCCGGACGGTGAGTCCACCGGCCTTACGGATCAGGACCAGTTTCCCCGTCCTCCACACCTTGGGAAACTGGCCCCTTTCGAGGCATGCGCTAAAGAGCCCCATCAGTCGAGGCCCGAGTTCTTCGAGGGCCAGGACCCATGCACGGCCAGGAATGCCGTCGGATGCGGGGTCAGTGATTTTCCGGCGTTTAAGCCGGAGTACTGCCGCACCTAGCTCCCCCACCCTGACTTCGGGTACGTCGTCTTCGCTGGTGCTATCCGCGTCGGGCAGAGACGGAGCCATGCGCGGAGGGACGTGCTCCTCCGCGCTCGTCGGAAACAGGGAGCCCATGACCCGCTCCAGCTGCTGCGGCTGGAGACTCTGGGTCAGTGGGGGCGCCCTAGGTCGGAGTTTCTCCCTGACCTGTAGGTACGGGCGCCCCCATGGGTTCTGCTGCAGGGTCTCCAGGAGCTTCTCGCGGGCCGCCGTCTTGGCCCGCTTTATCGTCTCCTGGAGATTACCTTTAGCCTCCCTGTATGCCTGAAAAAGCTCCGCCTCTCGGGCTGCCGCGTCGTCTGGGCGGCGACGCCTCCGGCGAAACCTGGTGTACCGGCGGCGGGCGGAGATGCATGCTGCGCACAGCTCTGCAATCTCCGGCGACCACCAGTACACCTGCTTCCTGGCCGGTCTGGGTGTAACCCTAGGCATCGCCGCATCACAGATTTGCGACATGGCTCTCCTGAACCACTCCGCCTCGGCATCCACATCGGCAGGCCGGTCCGGCGCCGGAATCCAGGCCTGCACGATGGATGCCTCCAGGAGAGCCTCCCGATCCAGATGGTGAAGTGCCCAACGCGGATCCGGGGGATTTGCCACCGGCTGTGGGAGGTAAGGTGGGGGGACGACATCGAACCGGATGTACCGATGATCCGAGTGCGTCTCCTCACCCTCCTCCACGCGCCAGCCTGTAATACGGGCGGCGAGGTCAGGGGATGCGAACGTTACGTCCACGATCGATTCCTCCCCCCGCCGACAAAAGGTGGCGACATTCCCCCGGTTGAGGACCTCCAGACCACGTGTTCTGGTCCAGTCCTCAAGAAGCCTCCCCTTGTCCCTGGTTTCCCGGGAGCCCCACGCCTCACTCCAGGCGTTGAAGTCTCCCAGGAGCAGGACAGGGCGAGGACGGCACGCAGCGAAGACGACGTCGAGCTCAGTGAGCCATAGCTCAAACTGAGACTCGTCAATGTTCGGCGAGATGTAGGTGGCCACGACTGCCAACCCATCATAGTCCGCCGCAACACACCCGCGGCCCCTTGCAATGATCGCAAGGCGCGAGTTGTCTGCGGCGGACCCCCCAAAGATACAACAGGCCGAGCCGTCCTCGTCCACCTGGCTTCCCGGGTGGACGTAGTACGGCTCGGCGACCACGGCCAAGTTTATGGACCACTGCCGGATGCTCTGGTACAGAAGATCCTGAGCAGCACGGCAGTGGTTCAAATTCACTTGCAGGATACGGATACGGGCGTCAGACATTAATTGACGTCCATAACCGCATCCCGCCGCGAAACAACTGGCCGCGCAAGGGCGGCACCCCCACCGCTCTCAGCGGACGGACGAGGTTTTGGCCTCGAGGCGGCGCAGGTTGTGCTGCCGACCCGGTGATCCGCAGTCTTGCCCTCCGCCTCGCATCTAAAGCAGCGAGGCGGGGCGTCACAGGCACTTGCCTTGTGACCGGGCCGGCTGCAGCGGAAGCACCGATCGCCCACGGTGACTTCCGCTGTACACTGCACTCCGACGTGCCCCACCACCATGCACCGGAAACATCTGGTTTCCCGGGCACGAAGGAGGTGCACCTGCGCCTTTAGGAAGCCCCCTACGAGGAGGCTTCATCCGTCCGCCACTTTCAGTGCCGCCGCGACGGGGCACTGGACGACTGTCATCCCGTGACCAGTGGAGCCGAAGGAGATATCTCCAGCCTTCACCTGGTCACGGGGGCAGCCGCCCGCCTCCACGACGGCGGAGACAACTTCCTCCGTCGTGGCCGCGTCATCCAGACCCGTGATGCGCAATGCGGCGCATTTGGTGGGTCTGGTGACGCGGACGGCTTCTTCGTCCAGCGCGACCCTAAGCTGAGCCGCTAGGGCGTCAGCTTTAGGGCCGCTGGAGGCGCCGGAGACCTCGAGGAGGCGAGCCCCGGTGCGTGTCGTCTTGCACCGGAGCCCCCCCTGTATATCGAGGGCCGAGAGGTTGACTGAGGACTTCACAGTCCTCAGTACGTCGGCGTACCCCACCCCCTTCTCCACACCTACCGTCGTCACCGTCAGGACGACGGCGGTGGAGCGAGGAGGGCGGGGCCTCTTCGGCGCCTTCGCCGCGGCGAACACCTAAGTCTTGTGTTAAATTCAAAATGACGGAATTGACAAAATATTAGCAGACAAAAATAATTAGAAAATTTATCATTCACATATTATCACTAACTGTGTCCCGTTGCTTTACCCGTGTTGAATACCAAGACTAAACCATATTAACCGCTTAATATGACCCCTGTTTTGTACGAAACAACACACTTTAAAAGGGTCAATCATTCATTCACTGAGCCTTTTTCCCAACTCAGTTTTCCAGTCTAACTGCGATATGGCTGAACTCCGATATTTTCCATGAAGCGACTGCCATCTGACCTCCACAACCCATGGGCGATATCGAAGTTCTGTAGTTCGACCGCGAGGATTATTGATCTAGGGCTCCAACTACCCCTAACGACTGCCATAGATGTTCGTATGACAACCGGGACGGCTTTACGTGCTCTTCGAGGCACGGAGGGGTCTCAGTGTATTAAGCAATGGTCACCCATCCTAAGACCGGCCTGACTAGATGTTGCTTAACCTTTACAATGTGTTAACATTGTCGGTTACCACTAGACCACGAGCACCTCTTCTCTTAAAAGAGTCAAGTGGTACGTGACAATTAAAATATACACGGTTTTCTAACTGTAACTAACAACTAGACAGATAATAATATTAACGCTCAAAAAAAATATTGTATATTCGATAAGTAATTTATAAATAATTCGATTAATTCGTATCGTCGAGTAATCGATTTAATTGAAGTATTTTCATTCAACTCTCATTGTTATACCAGGTACCAGGTACCAGGTACCAGGATCTTAGCTTCATATAAGGACGTATATGAAAACAAACCCGTAACCAAAACCTATGAAACACATCCATTAACCTCCAACGTCGACATAAAAGACCAAAACGTCCGATAATCAATACGGTCCCATATCGGACCCATACAACAAAGAGCCTATCTTACTTAACACGTCGGCTGCAGGTACTGGGGTTCCATCGGCCATGTTTATTTATCGCCCGGGGGTAACAAAGGCCTAAAGTGACCTCAAAGGTCCGAAGTAACCCTAAATTACTTGCAGGAAAGAAGGAAATCTTGTAACGCGATATTTTTGGGGATATATGAATGGTTTGGGTCACTTTAAATGTGAATATATTTTCGCCCAAGGCCGAGGCCGAGGGAGCCGCCACTATCGCAGTGAAGCTTAAAGATTAAAAAGATAAATCTTATTCATGATAGTTTTACTCAAGGAAGATTTTTCCTTAATTTTATAGGGACATGAATTTATTTACAATAATTAAAACTAGCTGAATTACAATATACAAAATAAAAAGACCTGTTAATTTGCATTTATACGAATTAAGGTAACCTTACAATTTTGTTCCTAATATTTTAACTGGATTACTCTGTTTGCTACCTGATTTGAGATTTTTTTTTTAGAAATAGATGCAGGACTCGGTAAAATAAAGCTACTTACGAAAAAAAAAAGTCTAAAAAACTAAAAAAACACGCTTTCCAACTAAAAAGTAGAAAATAAATTTTAATAAGTTTGAATTAAATAGTGTAAATAAGAAATAAATGTATATTATTGTAAAAAAAAGCGTGAGGTGCATAGTGTCAATAGTTATAAATATTTTATTGACAGATATGAGTAGAAGAATTATCATTTTGATAATATCTTAAAATGCACCTCACGCTTTTTTTTACAATAATATACATTTATTTCTTATTTACACTACATATTACATATATATACACCGGGTGTTACGTAAGGGTTATATCAACCCGAAGCCAGCACCATCAGCTGGTCGACCAGAACCCGTTCCGATATGTGGCGACCGCCATAGAAGAAAAAAAAGTTCATAAAAAATTATTATTACCGAATAAAATACACACTTGTTTAAAGAACACTAGCTAAAATCAGCTGCTTCGGTCATCGACATTAAAATAGGTACAAATAATGCGCGCCTGTGAAAAGCCTTCCGTCTCACTCCTGGTAGGAACATTTTGTCTCTGTTTCGCATCAAGCGACGCCGTACGAACACGAAGCGCTCGGTCGAGTCACGAAATTTCCTAGAATTTTATTTAAAATTATTTAGCAAGGTCAAAGGTCAGTTCAGTTGCATTCTTTGCTTTGTGCAGTGAGGTAGCTAAATAATTGTTTAGTGTGTTAATTTGTGAGTTGTGTCAAGTTGTGTTCGATAGTGATTGTGTTGTGTAGTAATGGCTCTGAGTAACGAAGAGTATTACGAGATAATGCTTTGTGTAGGAGCATCAGAAGGCAATTTGAGCGCTGCCCGGGAGTTGTACCCGGGAGTTGTTGGTGAGTTTTGATACCTAAAAATACTGTGTACGCAGTCGAGTCGAAGCCGCATTTAGCACTGTTACACAAGAAATTATCCTTTCCTGTAAACAGGTAAGATTTTTCTAAAATTGGGGACAGAGATTTTACTATCACTTGCATGTGGTGCACCTGTCGAACCACGGATGAGGATCTGGGGAAACATAACTATGTGTTGGCCAAAATTTTATTTACATAAACAAAAATAATCCTTTAAGGACGCCCACACCGCCGCGACGCCCGCGCCACCGCCAAGGGCATTGTACATACGTACCACGCGCTCATTGTCTAGTTGTAGCTACGTCAAGCCGTAGCGTTGGGACACGTTTGTTTTGATTTGAAATATCTTTTGAAATTTTTTGATAAACGTTTTTTTTCTTCTTTGGCGGTCGCCATATATCGAAACGGGTTATGGTCGACCAGCTGATGATGCTGGCTTCGGGTTGATATAACCCTTTCGTAACACCCTGTATACATTCAAACTTATTAAAATTTATTTCCTACTTTTTAGTTGGAAAGCGTGATTTTTTAGTTTTTTTAAGTATTATTTATTTTTCATTTTTTAGTTTTTATTTTCATTTTTTTTTTATTTTCAATCGAATTATTGCATTGTCATCGGTCTTTGACAGGTGTGCAAATTTTGAATTAAATCTGATCGTTCAAAGTAGGGCAAAATCGAACCAAAAAGAGTCGGTTACAAACAACAAACAAACATACAAGTGAAGCTAATAAAAGCGTGTTAATACGTTTACTGTTAATCAATAAGTTTCAATGTTCTAGGGCCCACGTACTATAACAATAAAACCCCAGGAAATTAATATACTATCTGCCGTTTTCAGTATACTCAGATGCTGACGGCTTGAGAGCCATAATTTAGTGAAGCACTGTAAGTATATCTTAATAACTTCAGCTCCTAAAATAACTAACTAAATCCGGCCGGATAAGCTGACGTCATTAAAAATAATCCTCCCGAACTCCCCTTGTTACTTAAAGTGGTACATTAGCTAAGTAAAGGGACTTATACGCGATCACTTTACCTAATACACTGTCTTTTGTTGAAATATTTCATGTTGGTTTAAGAAACTTTAAAGTAATACTATTTTATGAAACAATCCATTAGCCTTTGAGAGGCTTTCCAACTTGGTACGAGTAGCATCATAGTGTCACTAAAGTTTAGTTGTTTCAGTGGGAAGTGATCAGAACAGTTAATAAATATTGATACTTGCCCATTCCCCGGGAACCCAATACCGGGATAAATAAACTGCTTCGGTGGCGAGGTCGGTAGTGCATCGGCTTTCGACTCCGGAGTCTCTGGTTCGATTCCCGGGTCGAATCTAATATTTGTGTGATCCACAAATGTTTGTTTCGGAGTTTGGGTGATTTATATGTATGTTATGTATGTATTTATAAATATATGTGTATGTTTATCAGTTGTCTAGATTCTATAGCACAAGCTTATAGCATAATTTGGGCTAGATGACGTTGTGTGAGCATGTCAAACAATATTTATTTATTATTTATGTAATAGAATTCTCTCGGCTATGATTCAATGATTTATAATTTACTAGCAGACGCTCGCGGCTTCGCCCGTTTGACAATTTATGAACACTAAAACCTTCCTCGAGAACCACTCTATCTATTGGTGGAAACCGCATCAAAATTTGTTGCGTAGTTTTAAAGAGCTAAGCAATCTCGTACATACTTTGTTTTATAATATGTAGTGATTATGATAATAATAAATATAGAATCTTAAAACTAAAATGACTAAAAAGGTCTGTTCAATGAAATAAAATGTAGTATTTTATAAATATAAGCTCATAAATGGAAGCTCGTAAGCTTAGAAAGATTGATGGCCGCGCAAAAATAGGTGTGACCAGTCGGGTACAAATGAACCGTGTTGTGTTCTCAAGCCGGGGCCATGTCCGGGGCCAGGGGGAGCCCTGTCCGTGGCCCGGGGGTGGTTTGGTTACGAGTATGTTAGGGGTCCATCGCGGCCTATTGTTAAAGGTTTAAAGCTGTTTTTATGCAAATGTTATTAGACTGTTTTGGGAAGTTAGTAGAAGTAAACAATAGAAAAGTTAACTGAAGTTTGTTTTATTGGAAGAGTTAACGTTCTTTAAGCGGCGGCCTTTGTTATTACATTTAGTTTAGGATTTTCCGAGAAATATAAACATGTTTTGCATATTGCTCGTCACTTCGACTACAATTTAGATTAGTGGTGAATTAGGGTTTGCCAGAAAATTTAACTAAAAATAATAATTCTGTGTGATTGATATCCAAAGACAATATCAATATAACAGCGACATAAGGTTAAACCTTTCAGGTAATCTTCACTACGTAGAGTATTATAAAACAAAATTCCCCGCAGCGTCTGTCTGTTCGCGATAAACTTAGAAACCACTGCACCGAATTTAATGCTGCGAAATCTTTTGCGGAAGAAATGTTTCTTAAGTTGCTTTCATTAATGGATAGAGTGGCTCTCGAGGAAGGTTTTAGTACCCACTTATATAATTTGTCACTACCGAAGCCGTGAGCGCTAATTAGGTAATATAAATCAGTGAAATAAGTGTAATGTGGGTTTGTTCATAATGTACAAAGAACAACGAGAGAGGCTAGACAGGATGAGCACACCGCAGTAAGTGAAGGTAACCATAGTCCATGCCCTACAGGACGCGGATGTGACTTCCATCCACCTAACCACACTATAATTAGCTCGAGCGATTCCCACGAATGGCTCAATGCAAAGTTTGTGCATGTTTGTATGTTTATAACACTTTTGCTCTGAATTAACCGATTGAATCTGTGTACTCGGTGAACTAATGGCACTTACCATGTCCTTTAGCACACAAAAACCACGGACTTTGCAGTACCGGGATGTCTCAGGTTTAGTTCAGGAATAAATAAACTGTGTTTTGATAGGAATTTGAATTTCAATGACTCGTTCGTTAACTCGCAGTCTTGGAACTCGTGCGTTCGCGCAAGTTAGCGCCTTCTGATTTGACCTACCAATAGGATAACACGCCTAAACTCGTAGGTAGTCTCACCTCTTTTCCGTGGGTATTTAGTTCTTAATATAAGTCAATGGGGTATGCAGAGACTATGAGACAATTCAATCGTAACACACTTACCTACTTCTTTCGCTTCTTCCACTTTCATAAGTATTAGGTATCATACATTGATTGATTACGGGGACTTTAGAATGATTTTAATATTGAACTGTCTGGAATTGCAAAATCAATATACTTGTGTTTTATTACTCTCCAATGTTACTCAATTACAAGTAATAGATAATAAATTCTATACGTTCTACAGTTAAGCTTCCCTATTGGAGGGAGAGTATTGAGGGACGTTATCGCGCTGTGGTCACTGTGGGGATCATACAGTTGTCATATCTAACTTGACAACTCAAAGAGCACCCCTTGTCGGTAATGGACAACTCTGGCGAATGGTCTATCTCTAAATGTACCTATATAGGTACTAATACATAGTTTCATAGAGGATATATTAGGTACTAGCGGACGCCCGGGGCTTCGCACGCGTGAAATAGTTTTAAGGTTCCCAATTCCCGTATACTATCGTATGCATTGAGTAAAAAGCTGGTAATTGTAAATTACACACAGACACTTCAATTGTATTTATCTGTATGTATGTATATCGTTGTTTGTTCTGCACGGACTGAAGATATTCTGTTTGGTGGAAAACATCTGTCCTGCCTATTGAAATTTTGTTTTAAATTGCACACACACACACACACACATATCACGCCTATATCCCGAAGGGGTAGGCAGAGGTGCATTGCACACTCACAATTTGCCAGTACTTTTAGTCCCACGTAATAGGAGGCAAGCCTATTGCCGTCACCGGGCACACATATAATGGGTTATGTCCAAAATGGCAGAATTAATTTAATAAAAAGTAGCAGCTATATTGTAATTTTGAAAATAAAATTTAAACCCTTTGCCCTGCTATTAGATGCTGATGAAAGGCAACAAGCTTACGTGCCAGCCGCTATGGCACAGCCAATTAAAGTCCTGGGCGGCTCGGGCAAGTAAATTGCACAATGGTTATAAAATGTTTTTTTCTGTAACGATTGTTAACGGCAATAGGCTTGCCCCGTATTATGTGGGACCAACAACATTACTGACAATGCGTGGTTGTGTAATACACCTCTGTATACACCTAGAGTGAGGATGTGTTGCTGCCAAGTCTAGTAGAACCAGACCACGATTTGATCCTCGAAAGGTTACACATTTCGCCAGTCACTTGGTTGATCCCATGTAGTACGGAGCGAGCATATTACCGATACCTAGAAAAATGAATACCTATGTTATGTAGGTAAAAACCGATTACCATTACTGAATAACTGGTAGATCCATCGACATTAAACCTGTACTACAATAAATTGTGCTCAAAGCAATAAGAAAGTAAAGTAATCAACATCAAAACAACGTCGAGTAAGAAAGTACAAAACAATCGGACAACACGAGCGAGAGACCGAACGCCTACGTATTACTTTCTAGACCTTTCAATTGTTAAACAACCAGTGTGGGTCAAAGTGCAAGGCCTGAGTAGAGTGCACTAGAGTTTGCATAGCAACCGGTTCCCCTCGCCCTTGTTTGACAACCCTAGCTCAACTACAAAACCAGCCAATCAAAAATACACTAAATTTTGTTGCTATAAGAATAAATATTCTATGAAACTTTGTTAGAATTTTCAAATCAAATATTTTGGACTTTATTTCTGTAATATAAAAGTGCAGTTTTCCTGTAACATTGATTACAATGTCAGTTTAAAAGTTTTTTTTATCAAAAAGTGACTTTACAAAAATAAGTTAAGGTTGGCTTTTTATTGTACCTATCTGAGCACTGAAGCGCAGGTATACTGTCATAGGTCCGATAGAAAGAAAAAAAGTGAAGATTTATGTTTGCCCAACTTAGCAAAAAATGGGTTAAGTGTTTACCCAATTCTATTTTAGTTAGATAACATGTGTAACTTGAGAAGATTTGAGGTCGTCGCGGGAGTTTTTGTTTGACTACCGGAGTTACCGGCTTTTGGCTATGGGAGTTTGGGACGCGCTTGAGAGATGTTGATCAGCTGTTGGTGCTGTCACGTTGCATCTTGAGATCATATGGTATAATGTGTTCCTATTGGGCATTTGGCATATTTATGGCAAATCCACGGTGTTGCAACAGCACATGTAGGTTTGATGTTTTTTTAAACTTCCTTAGTCAGTACTCTCGATAGATTTCTAAGTGTTCCAATGAAAGTCTAATGTTTACTTTTCTCACAATTAACTATTACCTGAATCAGTTAATTAAAAGATTTTTATGAATGTAAATATTAATTGTATGTATGTGTCTATTAAATATATGAATCAGTATTACCTTAATAATACCTTACTAATCTTTGTCACATGAATTTTGATACCTACATCTATGGTAGGTAGGACTTACTTAAAATTATTATTATAATGAGAAACGTTTATTTATAAAAAATATTTTTTTTGACATTCTCATACGACGTCATCTAGCCCAAATTAGGCTAATATAAGCTTGTGCTATGGGATCTAGACGACTGATAAACATACTTATATATTTCTAAATACATAAGTACATATTATACAAAGAAAATACCCAAACTCCGAAACAAATATTTTGTGGATCACAAAAATAATTTAATTCGACTCGGAATCGAACCTGGGACCTCGGGGACGGCAGTCACATACCACTGCGCCACCGAGGCAGTAATTGTGTCATTTGTCATTTTATTATTCTTTGTCAATGCCTTAATAAAAAAATCTTGAAAATTGAATATAAAATCGAAGCCAACGTGTCTAATATCAAGTTCTAAATCAACTCCTAAACTTATACAGAACATCGATATCTCACACCTACGGCTATGGCACGGAACATTGCTATGGTTTTAAAGAAACTAACCCAGTATGGGCGTCGCGACGGGTTCTAAACCATCAGATTTCTTTTCATAACATACGACTAGGGTCCAAACATACAAATAGCCATTTTTAGATGTATAAATTAACATAATTTCACAGTTTTACAGACTTACCTACATATATGGCGCCAGAATAACATTATAATAATAATTTAGGTAAGTAATCTATTAGTGCCCGCGACTTCACTCGTTTAGAATTGGTTTTTCTTTATCTAAACACTTTACAGGGATAAATAGTAGTGATTGTATGAACTATAATAATTAACAACCTACCAATTTTCCTACCTAGTTTCATTAACATTCGTTTTGTAGTTTTGACATGAAAGAGAACAAACATACAGAAAAATAAGATATTTTTTGGTATGTGAACATATCCAGGCTTGTTGCCACGGGCGCCACTGGAATTCGGGCGTTCTGGAAATACTTTTTGGTGCGTACTAGAGACACCCAGCAACGGACGTAGGAGCAACCGCGGCCTTGGGAATAAACAAAAAAAAATTGCTTGTAGTCAGGCTTAATACACCCCAATTCGTTTATTTAAATGTCATTATTATTAGCAAATACATCACAAGGTTTAATACTGTATTGAGAAATATAGTATTAAACCTTAAATATAAAGGATATACGTAATATCGCTCATATGGAGCGACAGTTAGAAAAAAAATGCGAAACCGACCTAATTACACCAAATTGATCGCGGTAATAATCTTCAAAAAACCGGCCACGTGCGAGTCGGACTCGTGCACAAATGGTTCCGTACCAAAACGGTAAAAAATCACGTTGGTTGTATGGGGAGCCCCCTTAAATATTTATTATATTCTGTTTTTTAGTATTTGTTGTTATAGAGGCAACAGAAATACATCATCTGTGAACATTTAAACTTTCCAGCTATCAGGGTCCAAGACAGACGGACGGACGGAAGGACAGCTAAGTCTTAGTAATAGGGTTCCCGTTTTACCCTTTGGGTACGGAACCCAAAAAAATGTGTAAAATTTACAAAGCACTTGTGTCACTGTCGCTCCACATGAACGTTAGGTTAACTCGTATCACGTTTCTGCCATCGACAAAAGAACTTAATCTCCCTTTGTCGTCAAGTGGTGTTTACGGTCGCCTGGTTTCTTTATCAACTTGGTTCCACTTCCATCGCCTCTCTCATCGCTTTGATTTTCCACACGAGCACCTCACTCGGATCTTCCGGGTGACAAAACTTATCTATTTGGTGCTAGTTTGATGCTCAAATTCACAACGTATGGGTTTAGATTCGACACGTTATGTTTATTTATGGAATACCCAGTTGCTGTCGTTGTCCATTGTCGAATCAAATTTTGTCACCAATCATTTTCATATTAAGCTAAGCAAACTTTACAATTTTTAAATACGAAGGGATGAAGGCAACCTGTAACGACAACTGGTGCAATCCAACCCAAAAGAAGTAAGGGCACCAATCGTGCCTTTAAAATTATCACAATTAGTTAAGATATCTTATCAGTATATATGAACAACGTGAAATTTTAATAGGGAGACATATTAAAGGACATAAACCTCAAAAAAAAAACCAGCCAAGTGCGTGTTGTGCCACGCATAGAATAGAGGGCCGTAGTCGTCACCCATAATAACCTCTATAACTCCTGAACTACAATCGTGAATATTTTTAGGTACTTCACGCCAGCCGTTTAGATATTAGAGGGAGGAAACACACCCTGTTTTCGCAAAAACATGCTCTTCAAAGCTAAATATCTCGGAGACAGATGCTTAAATCAAAAAATCATTATATTAGCATTCTTGAAATGTTTTTAAAAGACCTATCTAACGATACCCCACATGATAGGATAGACGTGAGAAAAAATACAATTTCCACTTTACATGTAGGGGAGGTCACAGACTCTTATCACGCCCATATCCCGAAGGGGTAGGCAGAGGTGCATTACACACCCACAATTTGCCAGTATTTATAGTCCCACGTAATAGGGGGCAAGCCTATTGACGGCACCGTGCACACATATAATGGGTTACATCCAAAATGGCCGAATGAATTTAATAAAAAGTAGCAGCAATGTCGTAATTTTGAAAAAAAATTGAAACCATCACCAACCAAAAAAAAATCTTACATGCCAGCCGCTATGGCACAGCCAATTAAAGTTCTGAGCGTCTCGGACTAGTAGGGGAGGTACCCCAAAAATGTATTCAAAATTTTATTTTAGCTCTTTGTCCGCGTAGTAAATATATCCGCCAAGTTTCCTGTTTCTAACCATTTGGGAGGAAAGGTGAGGACGGACAGACATGACGCAGTATAAGAGCCATCGCAAGCTAGGCGACAGGTCGCCGCGTCTAGTCGCAGCGTCTTGTTGCGGCGTTGTCGTTTGCATTTGGCGTCTTGTCGTCGCGACTAGACGCGGAGCTGTCGCTAGCGTCGGCGACTAGTCGTTACGACAGACGTCGTGCAGGAAGCGATCATTTGTTTTAGTAAAGTATTCGAGAGAGACTGTTGTTGATCATCTTGTGAGTGAATATAGAGCCTCTAGTTGCACTTGCCTTGGTGCTTATCTTGCGAATGCGAAGGCGTAGACGTGCACCTTCCTCAGCGCTCACAGCGTGACTGACGACTGCGGACTGACCTGACGCAGAGCTGTCGCGCGACTGTGGTCGTGTGTGCGCGTGCACAGCGCGTCTAGCCAGACGCGGCGACAAGTAGCGAGCGCGCGCGACTCCCCTAGCTTGCTGTCGCCAAGTGTGCGAAGCATTGAACAACATATATGAAATTGACGGCCGCAGCCTGTCGTCGCGTCTAGTCGCCGAGTGTGCGCCTAGACTTAGGATTCCGACACTTTTACTACGGGGCCCTAAGAAAGAAGAAATAGTGTATTTGAAGTTTGAACTAAAATTCTTTCACCATTAGAAAGTGTTGATTAAAGGTTAGAATACTACATTATACCTGACTTACATGGGGACTATGATTGTTCCTAGAAAAACTTACCACAGGTGCAAAGCTTGTATTAGAACGTCCGCTTGTATTATAATTATAAAATATTCCTTTATATTACTTAATAGGTACTTGTGGGTATTAAAATAGCTCTTTGTTCAATATTGTTACATACGCGCGTATTGCTACGACCAGTAACAAAACACCCTCTGAACTGTGACCCTCCGTACCGAGGGTTCAGAGATTGAAGACCATTCAGAAGTGTATTAGAAGCACCATGAGTTGACATGCGTCCTAAATTGCTTTGGGATAATTTGGACATTTCTATAAAATAATTACCTAACTGAGATACACTTCAAGTAGCCGTGTCCGCAGTTTTATTCGCATTTTTCACAGATGTTTTGTGTGTTTTATACTGGTGGTCGCTCTATGGTCGAACAGTAGACGTCGTTAACGTAAAATTTGTTTTTTGGGATTTTCTCCCGATCCCAAAAACAAAAAAAAGCTCACGCTAAAAATATTGTTTCATGTAAAGGAATACTTACGCCAAGTTTCGTGAAGATCGGATAATAAATGGAACCGCTAGCCAGGAAAAATATTAAAACGTTATTTCACCTTATTTACCCTTTAGTCCCAAAAAAGCTCACGATGAAAAAAATGTATTAAATAAGGGGACACTTGAGCCAAGTTTCGTAAAGAACGGCTAAAAACTGTGGCTGCTAGCTCGGAACACATACATACAGACAGACAGACGGACGAAAGCAAAATTGTCCAATCTCGAAATATAGACGCTTTGCTCGCTCGGTCAATAACCTATAACCTTCTTTGATAAATGTACCTACTATTCAATTAAAAAGACTTTTTAAATTCGAAGCAGTAGCAGGCCTATGTCACTCACCTAACAATCGCAAAAAATACGTGTCGTCGACGACAACTTGAAGTTGTAAGTCAATAAGGGTTTTCTCTTGTTTATGACACGGCATTGACTATAGAGTTAATATTGAGGCATTAACGTCATAATTATTGGTCAAATTATGCTGGTATATATTTTACTTTACTGATAACCCGAACGTTCGAATAAACAAAAGAATGTGTTTTACATAACGTCGGAGTGCAAGTTCTGTATGTAAGTACTATTCTCTATTCTGTGGCAGTAGTTTCTGAAAATAAGGTCTTGAACAAAAGAAACATTTCAGTTATATAGTATTTTGTTTGTTAAAGTTTATTACATAGACTTAGGATCCCGCTATAGATTAGTAAGTACCTACTATCTTAATTAGGTACTTTCTCGAAATTAACTGTAGCTACTTAGAACACTCGTGGCTTCACACAGTTACTTTTCCTGTTCCCGCTTTCTTCAGAATCGTATTCCCATTATGAAGTTTCCATCTAACTACCCAGGTCCAAAATTTTAACCAAATCACGCAAGCACTTAGGGCGTTATGGCGCAATAAACAAACAACTTTCGTATTAATTGTAATTTTAGGATTTCTAGTATTAACACTACAAATAATTAAAATTAAAGTCTATTAAAGCTATATATAAGTCTCCCAGTGCGCCAGTACGTAGGTAGCACACAAGCGCCATCTTCTTAACATCTGTGAGCTGCGTCTGCACACATTTATGACCAACTTGCATAACGAGAGTATTTCTGCTATAAATACTCCATGACCCCATGGAGATGTTAAACGTTTACATAAATGTCTTTTCAGTGACAGTCAAGAATTTATTACTGAACTTGCGAATCGACCCGGCTTCGTCGTTACTACAAATATAGGTATTTATACTATCATGGTCACAATGATACAATAATAGTTTAAAATACTAAAAAAACACGCTTTTATAGAGAATCCAACTAAAAAGTTGATAATAAATTTTAATAACTTTGAATTAAGAATAGTGTAAATAAGAAATAAATGTATATTATTGTAAAAAAAGCGTGAGGTGCATTTTAAGATATTATCAAAATGATAATTCTTCTAGTCATATCTGTCAATAAAATATTTATAACTATTGACACTATTATGCACCTCAAAAGCGTGTTTTTTTAAACTATTATTTATTTTTTAGTTTTATTTTAATTTTAATTTTAAATCGAATTATTGCTTTGTCATCGGTCTTTGACAGGTGTGCAAAGTTTGAATTAAATCTGATCGTTCAAAGTAGGGCAAAATCGAACCCAAAAGAGTCGGTTACAAACAAACATAAATACAGGTGAAGCTAATAAAATCGTATTAATAAATAAATAAATAATAATAATAAATATGTTAGGACAATTCACACAAACTACGCAGAGCTTGTGATATGAGTACTAGATAAACTGATGGAAATACTTACATAATTTTTTTTTAAATACATTGGATAGGAACATATACATAGGAAACATCCAGAATTCGGTACAAAAGTATGACTGTCTTCTCACAAAGTTTGTCCCGACCGGAAATCGAACCCAAGACTCCGGCGTCGAAAGCCGATGCACTACTTACTGACCACGTCACCGAAGCAGTCAAACCCAGTCAAACTGCAGTCTTCGAGATTATAATAATATGTACTTACCATGATTGTATTGTTTCGCGTTTTCCATGATCAATGAGGAGCTAAATTAAAAATATACCGAAGACTCAAATTAATTGATGAAATACTGAGCATTTTGGCAGTAGTTTTGGTAGTCCAATGTACCTATGGGAATAAGCTTATGGTCGACAATGGGTATGGGTATCGTAATACAATAGAAAAAAAAAACAAATAATAATCAGAAACTAAAATCGTAACTAAATTCTGAAAAGCGAATTAAAAGCTTATACCTGAGGTTTAGAAACAGTTAACGTTATAGATTATATTAAACACACAAGTCAAAATAAACTAGTATTATAAACTATCTATGGTTAACTGACAATACAAACACATAGACGAAAGCCTCTTTATAGTATAAATCCACTGTTCATCTATTACATTTAATACAAAAGAATATTGAACTACAATATTTAAATTCAGTGTTCTCTGAATTGTAGCTTTAGTCGTAAATACTGTCACTAGATTGAACTCACTTGAACTGGTTCGTTCAAAGAAGAGAAACTCTATTCTTTACTTATATAAAAATAACAGGTAGGTACCTAACCTACCTATCACGAAACTCGTCACAAAACCTTTCAAACATTTATTCTGATACTTCCTTTGTTCGGTATCCAAGTAACCAACACTCGAGTACCCAGTACTCATACCATTTCCATAATTCCAGCTTCGTTTTACGGTAAGTATTCATTCATATTCCGTAATAACACATTCCCTATGAATACGTAACCGAACAAAGGCATAATATCCAAAATCAAATGTGTGACGCAACTTAATCCATTACCAGAAAACCTGACGTCAAACAAAAAAAAGAACTCGTCGCGAACAAAGAACTTCAGTGCCTTTACATGTTTAGAGTGAAACAGGAATAATATGCTTCCATCTCAACTCCCTAAAAAAGGGGCTGAATTATGACGTAATCATAGCCCTAGCTCCCCTGCTGTAGAAATGCGTGCTGAAATCTATATTTTACTCAGAAGTTATAAGGTTTATATTAGTATAAAGGTAGTAAAAGATGGTTCAAAATCTGCTGCGTGACTAGCTAATAATAATTCGCCAATTGTAAGTACTTACTTACGTTTTGAGTTTTCATTTTATCAAAGGGTTTGATTTACAATCAATTAATATTATTGTTTCTGATAACAATCGGTAATTATAAATGAACTTTACTAGGCGTAGTAACCTAGTTGCGGTCGGCTTTCCAGTCTAACTGCGATTCGACTGAACTTCGATATTTCCCGTGAAGCGACTGCCATCTGACCTTCACAACCCAGTTAGACCAATCGGATTTTTGATTTAGGGCTCCAACTATATCCCTAACGACTGCCATAGATGTTCGTATGACAACCGGGACCGAACGGCTCAACGTTCTCTCACCAGATAATAATAATGTTTACTTAATTATTTTGTGTAAATTGTTCATAAGTAGGTACCCTAGAGCACAACAATAGAAATACTATGGCTACCACTAAAATAAATAGGAGTTGCTACGCACTTACTTATTTAAAAAACACGGCAAAAATTTACACATATACCGACTTCAAATTTACACAAATACCGACTTCAAATTTACACATACCGTCATCAAATTTACACAAATACCGACTTCAAATTTACACAAATACCGACTTCAAATTACCGAAATGGGACCAAATTGGACAAGTTGGAAAGTAATTGAAATTAATGAGAAAACGATGCGCGTCCCTAGTGCGCGTGCGCCGTATGCGTGGCTGGTAGTCCCAACACAGTCATGAACTGCATTGCGAGCAGACTGGATTGTGCATATTATCAATGATTGCTGCAGGCTCGTTGCTCACCAACTCACCACGTCACCACGTCACCACGTCAGTTGTCAGTTGTGAGCCTGCAGTTCTGATTGATATATGTATAATAATTGTAAGTATTTTTAATTGCATTAATATCTACGAGTATAATAACTGTACTAACATAGTTTTAAGTTTTATTATTACTAACAACCCTTGAGTCATTGTTGCTAAAAAAAAAAATTTAAAATAAAATAAAAAAATCATAAATTCAAAATCTGTTCACCCAGGCCAAAGATATGACGTAATAAACATGAAAAAAAAACATACAGTCGAATGGAGAACCTTTTTTTTTTGAAAGTCGGTTGAAAAGCATCCTAAAAGATCTTCAAATAGCTATTACTCGTAGGTACCTTACATCCAAGCTTGTTGTAATTAATTTCAAATTATCAATTAATTGAAAGTAGTTATTGATTCCATAACACGCATGCGTGATATTATCCTAACAAAAATAATATCTAACAGGGATTTTTTTAGAGTTGATGCGCCGACACCAAATGCGACGAATTCATACTGGGTGCCTAGACAACTATATTATTATGTATTTACTTGCCTTTTTTGGTTGTGTCTTTGTAACTTTGAGTATAAAACTCGAACAATAAAATATATTATGGTATCAAGTAGGCAAGTAATCAAAATACGTTTCATTATCCTTCGTATATTTCCTTTGACTTCCACAGATCAAAATAGTCATATATTTACAACAATCGTCAGATGTTATTTGTCATGCGGATGTCGTTATTTCACATGCGCCAATTAAGCAATTTGCTTAATGTTTTATTTCTGTTACACCGAGATATTACACTTTTGTCATAAATGTCAAATTACTTTTGTTTTCTGTTCATAGAATATGTGCTTATTTTCTTGTTGGCGTAATAAAAATGTAATAGGAAAGTCATGTTATGTTGTATGATTATATGTTATACTCACTTGGATACTCGATACATATAGCCAAGTGGGAGTCGGAATCGCGCACAGAGGGTTCCGTACCAAAACGGCAAAATATCACGTTTGTTGTATGGGAGCCCTCCTAAATAATGAATTTACTCTGTTTTTTACTAGCTTTTATTTACTTTCACCTGTCCCGATGTCTGTGTGTAATCAAATCTTGCAAGTTTTAACACACTTCCCGAATTCCGATTGAGCTGAATCCTTGTCCGCGTAGGTATGTAAGTCGCTTGACAATGCAATATAATGATGATAAAAGCTTGATTTAAAAAATATTTTTTATGAATACTTTTATTTATTTAGTATTTGTGTGTAGTAGGCAACAGAAATACCTACATCATCTGTGAAAATTTCAACTTTCTAACTATCATGGTTCATGAGATACAGCCCAAGACAGACGGACGAACAGCGAAGTCTCAGTAATAGGGTTCCCGTTTTACCTTTTGGGTACGGAACCCTAACAAGTAGGTAACGTACCTAGTTATTATGTCGTAAAAGACAAGTTTAAATTCGGTGTTAATATTAACTTGTATTTGCAAATTTTATGATATAATCAATACATTATAAAATCAGTTTTTTGTTCAGTATAGATTTGCTCTAATGATAAAATAATGTCAAAACTTTTCGTGATTGATTACCGGAGAACGAAGCGATCAGTTTATTTAACTTTAGGTATTAATATTTATACTAGCGACTTGCCCTTGCTTCACTTGTATCTTATTTTACATTATTTAATGTATGAAACACTTTTAATCCTCAGATCAATACATACCAAAAAATCATACAGACGGGGCTGACACTTTTTAAAAAAATTATTCTATGAATATTATTTGCATAATATCATTGAACATAGTTCATTGACATTATCTAATGAATCAACTAAATGAGGTGCTTAAAATAGAATGTCAAATAATGTTATAAATATGACATTAACACATTGCCAAGTAAGCAGTTATAAACTAAGCAGATCTGACACAACATAGGTATCTAATTACTTACTTATTTCGTTGTGAACACACAAAAAACGAAACGTCGTGCCCAAACCCCGTTACTATAAATATCAGTTAGATATTATTATTTGTTTCGACCCAAAATCGAACCTTAGACTCCATTACCGCAGACTAGGTATATACTCGTACTTAACGACATAAATTCAGACAAACATTGTACATCTCAAGACGGTAATATTATAGTGAGGTAACATTACGAGTATCTAGCATCATAGCCAACGAAACATTTACCATAAAATACGTGAAATTTATTTTTATTTAGTTGAGAGCGAGCCTGGTCGGGCTGGGCCGCGGCTGGCCCGTCACGACGCGGACGTGGGTTGGGTTATACACCATAAAGTTTTATGGGACCAGTCGAGATAACAGACGAATGTAGGTACTTTTTGTGTCTGCTGTAGGATTTATACCTCGACTCGAAATTATGTTATGTACTTGAGTATACATACTTGATGCTCACGGCTCTGCGTGTCATTTTGATGCTCGCGACTTACTCGTATGTATGACATAGCTGTTGGCTGTACTAGGGTTTGCGATTATAGAATGGTTACCTAATTGTTTTCAATTGTTTGGAACACTATAATTATAAAATCAATAAGAGACTGTTGAAATTTAGGTTTGGCTCATTTCAACAATCTCTGCTATTCGGGTAAAGGTATGAAAGATATTCAAAAAACATAAAACAAATTTGAATTGTCTACCTTTAATAAATAAATAAATAAATAAATATGTTAGGACAATTCACACAACGCCATCTAGTCTCAAACTAAGCAGAGCTTGTGATATGAGTACTAGATAAACTGATATAAATACTTATATACATTTTTTTTTGTATATACATACATATTATACATAGGAAACACCCAGACTTCGGTACAAACGTTTGTGTCATCACACAAAGTTTGTCCCGATCGGGAATCGAACCCGAGACTCCGGCGTCGGAAGCGGATGCACTACCGATCACGCCACCGAAGCAGTCAAAATCTATTATTATAACTTTACTTAACATACGAAACGTCCCATTTAAATACCTATATCTACTTTTACGAATTTCCCTCCATAACTGATTAGTTATGGAGGGAAATTCGTAAAAGTTTAAAATAATAAAACAAAGTAAACTTAAACCTTACCTACCCTATTGTACACAAAAGCGTACGCTGTAGAAACCATAGCTAATAGACGTTGTTTTTTTATCATCCATTTATCTATGGTGCGCGCCACGCGTCAGCCCGCGGTCGTGCTCTATGGTACCGCGGAGTTTTCGCTATTGTTTTTAATGATAGAGAAAGTTTATGTTCCAGTTCATTTTGAGAACAATGCTCCGAGTTTAACTTGTGTATTTTATATTTAAATATGTATTATACTATCTTTACAGCGTCTATTTGCAAGTCTAGCATGCAAATATAATCTCACATGTATTGTGCACCCTGCATACAATATGTGACGTTATAATTGCTTGCCACCTTCATCTAAAACAACGATTTAGAACTTGTATAGAAGGTTAACGAGTAAATTTATAATGAGTAAGTACCTAATGCACACACGTATTATGTTATACTGTGTATAATAAGAGTTCTAAGTATGTAATTATAATGTAGTTAGTAATAGAACAAGCTTTGTCGGAGGTACTAGACTGCTCGGCGGTGGCCTTACTGTACACGAACACCGTTACTCAGGCTAACAAGTTGCCATTCTAAGGTAATGTCAAGCGAGAACCGGCTGGAACTGGAAGTACATAGATCGTTTATACGGAGATGGTATACGACGATTGTTTAGAAACATTCATGACAATTGCCGAGTCTCCTGTTTAAACTAATCTATTGTTAATTCTACTACGATTCTACAGTTTAGCAAGCGGTCAAAAGGCCTGTATTTCACCAAATTCTAGTACCTAATATACATATTTATAATATTAAGTGCATTCGCAGATTACCAATCAAAGACAATAAATAGTTTGGATTGGAACTTGCAAGCCATTGGAACTCTATATTTTTGTATTTCAAAGCAATGATTGCCTATTCTTACAATATTAATAAAGAAATTATAAATAAATCATAAAAACTGATGTCATCGGCTCAACAAGGACTCAAACCATTCCCTAACAGGAGGAATGCTCTGACCACAGCTACGATTTCAGATTGTAATTACTATTTATTAGTTTCTAAAACAGTTACTTATAAAACAGTAGGTATACGACTTATAAATAAACTGCCTACAAGTTAGTCAGACAACTTAAGCTATTTGGCTATTTGCTATTTGAGTCACACATCATCTTGTCTATAAATCATTCAATAACGGCATAAGTTAGAACAAAATCGAGAAATTGCTCGATTGCGTTGCGTTTAATCAATCAATTACACAGGTATATCGGTACATACTGATATTATTGGAAGTAAGTAGAACTTGATGTTGCCTAACTAATAGTTTTAATAGCGCTATAAAGCAGCGGGCCAGCGGCCACCATGACACACAGTAGCGAGTGTAAAACCTGTACGGGTACGGGAGCTACTGCGGCCGGCACACGCCCCTGCGATGGCCCACAGACTTCAACAGGTTTTGGAAGGAAGTACATACATACGTATACCTAGCTACCTACGTAACTAAAGAGTATAGACTGTTACAGGTTTAAGTTTAGACAGGTTTATGTTGTTGATTTGTATTTAACTGAGATGTGGGTGGAAGCTTCCAAATCTCAAATGATTTCAAAATGTTTTGAGTGAGACGGAAGTTATATTAGACCAAGAACATAATTCAGAGATGTCGTCAACATCGTGCAGCAACGCCACTTTATGAAACTAATAATCAAAGTTAAATTAGTAGTCAAGAGCTAATTATTTGGATAAGAACAGGGGTAATAATTGGTCTAATAATACGGCTGCTGTTTCAAAATATTTACCAAATTTTATCGGAACCAGTCCAATGATTTTTACTTTATTCTTGAAGAAACACCTTTATAAGTGATACATTTTGTAATATTATAAAAGTATAGTATAGTATATTATTATAGTATAATATAGTATATACAAAGTATTCCTCTATTCCTATTTTAATATAAAAGTCGAAGCGCTAGTCGTTCATTGGATATTTTTAAGAAAAAGGTAAAGGAGCATTTCCTTTCCCAACTATGATTTCCCATAATTATTCTTTTGACTTTCATTTGTATCATATTATCTCCTTCTTATTTAGTAAGTATATTTACATCTGTATGTAGCATGTAGGTATTTAGCTTTAGTCTTATATTATTAAGTTCTTATGTGTATGTATTAAATGTATTAGTTTAATTTTCTTCTTGTATTATAATGTAATGTTGTTTGTGTCCGTGTTTACTCTTTCCTCTTCTCTCTTTAGTATTATCTATCTCCTCTTTACCTCTAAGGTCTGCTGGAAGAAAAGCCATTACTGGCTTAAGCACGCCTCTGTAACTATTGTTATTGTTTGTTTTGCGTTTTGTAAATCTGTACAATAAAAAATAAAAAAGTGATTCCATTTTCCGCCTTTTACCTTATTTATTCAATTTAAATTTGACTGCCTCGGTGGCTCAGTGGTATGAGTATGCGACTGCCGCCCCTGAGGTCCCAGGTTCGATTCCGGGTCGATTCGAATTATTTGTGTGATCCACAAATGTTTGTTTCGGAGTTTGGGTGTTTTCTATGTAAAATATGTATGTATTTAAAAATATATAAGTATGTTTATCAGTCGTCTAGATCCCATAACACAAGCTTATATTAGCTTAATTTGGACTAGATGACGTTGTGTGAGAATGTAATAAAAAAAAATAAAAAAAAAAAAAAAAAAAAAAAAAAAAAAAAAATATCCGTTACTGAAACAAAGCCACTTATCAAGTTGCAGGCAAATCTAGATACCGATCAACTTTACATATGCGCTACCACCCCGGCCTCCTCTCTCCCCTGACAAAACGCCCCACTCCCCAGTGTCCCCTGCCCTTGTTGAAAGCGTAATCTTATTATGTCAGAGTGCAGCCAAACATTTTATGACATTAGAACCTATCTTGTTTAGTATAAAACTTGCAATTTTTGAAGTTTAATTAATTTTTACATGGTACTTATTACGTTATGGTCCTAAGGGTCACTGTTATTGTCTCCTGCAAGCGGTGCACCTGTTGTACACGAACTAGGTTATACATATAATGTAAGATAACAGAGAGTTTTTTTATAATTCTGCGATTGTTATTTCCTGTGGCGCCCGGTGGACTATGGCCACAGATTGCTTAAAAGGAGGCTCCAATCACAAATTAATGTTAATGTTTTTATTTTCTGAAACAAATAAATAAATAAAAAATAATTCTAGATAAAAAAAATGTATACAAAACTTCAGGGGTTTAAAACCATTTTTACTTGTAATTCCCTATTCAAATTAATTCGTTTCGTTGGCCTAACTTCAGAGAAGTTCTAATATTAGTATGATTGAAATGCCAATTGAGAATGGACATTTACAATCTAAACCATAGAGTATGGACTACTCTGGACGTTGGTCATACCTACTTACCGTCTGCCGGTCTTGCATAGGTAATTGATGTACACATACATTCATAGTATTTCATAGTGATACTAACATCAAAGGTACGATAGGTAATGGTTCCCTAACGTTCCGATCGCCTACCAACTGTGGTCACGCTTTGTCTCCCGTTCCGTCCTTTATGTGCTTATAGGCATCTAATAGATCACGGTAACCAGTTACCATTGGCCTTGGGTGAACCGTTTGTAAATTTACTACTATATCTATATGTACAGGTACCTACTAGATACCTAATATGTCGCCGCGTCCCCATCGAATAATATAATAATAACAAAATCTAAATTTGACAACAAAAATAAAAAAGAGAGAAAATCTATATATACCTGTACCAAAAGCTGTCAAGTCAAGGCGTCTCCTAGTCAAGACTTAATGTCTTAACAATTCACTCGGTGTGCGTATGTTTTCACCACCATACCTACTTAAATCTGCGTAAATCCTATACACTTCACAAGGTAATCTTTTTAGATATTACAAAAAGCTTTCACCCTGTATCGGATAATCTCAGTCCTAGTAAGCCAGTGCCTATAAAACCTTATTCTCATGCTAATATCGAGCTTAGAGAGTTATTTTCGATATCAACGCCATTTTGTGACATAGACTACAAAATAGAAAACACAAAGGAACACAGATTTTTACAGTGTTATGTGTGACGTGAGCCCAGTATATCCCTCGTCTAAAATAGCAAAAAAACCCATTAAAGCTTACCTATACATAAGTCTTGAACTAACTTCACAAAATAAGTAAACAGTACTTTCACGACGTATCGGCCAATCAATCGTGCATGTTCGGCTATCTCCGCCGGTGTTCGGGCAACTCCGCCACAGCTGACGAGAACTGTTGCTATGTGGGCTTGCACGGGAGCAGAACGGACATGTTTTGAAGACAATATGAAAACAATGAAAAATTATATTGATTCCAAGTAATTTTATACATTGAAAATGACAGTTGATATTTTTGTAATGAAGAGCTTTCAAAATATTTTGTACTTTTGTTTCGCAACTACAGTATTTTATAAGTAAATAATATTTTTGCCAACGTTAGATGTACCGTCAAATCAAATCAACTTTCTAATGAAGAGTTACTTGAAACGTACACAAAAAACGTTAAAAAAAGCTCCAATGACCTGTTATTGGAACAAAGAAAAACAGTACTGTCTCCAATTCGTCCTAAAAACTCGCCAGTGAACCGACTAAACGCGCCTACGTGACCGAAGCAGTGTACTGACGCACACAACGACAAATAAATGCTCTTCGACATAGACACGCACACACACATGCGCACTCGTGGTTAAGTCTCCGTGCAGTGAAGATACGACGTAACCACCATCGACCTTCACAAAGAAATGGTCACATCCGTCAGCCTTATCCCACTCAAAATAAGACTTAATTTCAAAAATATAGTTCCAGTGCGGTTAAGTTTATTCGTTTTTGTGTCAAGTAATAGCCCCGTTGCGCTAGCGAGTGCATTTATGGCAGCGTTCACGAGTTGCCAACCTTTTTGCTTTATTTTTTTCTATTATTAATGTGAGAATAACTGTTACGACTGGTTTAATATTACTTTGTAGAATCGAACGAAACTTCTGCATTATTATTATATTCTTAGAACAAACGGTGTTTTATATGGAATTGTTGTTGTTTGTTATTATTATTAAATTTATTTTGTTCGTCTATATAATTAATTAAGAAACGACAGTACGGGTTTTGATTTCTATAACTTTTCTATCAAGGTCATATTAACATACAAAGCAAGTAAGGAACTGTAAATTTACATTTATATTTCAATTCATGAACTCTAAACTAAAACACTAATTATCAAATTAACTTTAAGATAATTAGCCTATTTGTTTCTATATTAATGACATTAGATTTAGTTTAGATAAAAAGCCCAAATTAGTATAATTATTATTACCTGGTGAAAGTCCTACTCCTAGAACAAGTTTGACCTACAACTACAACTACGAGTACAACTACACAAGGTTGACGATCCCCGCTCGTCCCGCTGAGCGCGCTTGGCAACAGGCGAATGAAAGCGCTGAAAGGTTTACAAACTATTTTCAACCATATTGTATTCTAATAAAGTTGATATTCTAATATCAATTGTTAGTTATTGATCGCAACTTACGCGAAAAATTCCTGAACTTATCGCCATACAAACGATACATGTACTATTTCATTAATTGGCTCCCAAGTGATGTGTATCTACAATATACACTTGTATTACCTTGATTTAAGGTTCATATTTTTTTAATGGTATAGCTAGGTAAGGTATGTGTTATTTAGAACAAAATAAAATAAAATAAAATAACGTTTATTATCTTTAAAATTTTTAGAAAATTATTTAGATTCGTCAAAAGTTGGTGTGACTCTACCGAGGGTTCCAAAATGCAACGAGACTGAGAAGAGCCCTCAAGAAACTCAGTTCGGCTTTTTTCAAAATATTTCATCTTAAATCTAATACCGAGTTATTTAGAAAGGAGCAATTCTGTTACAACCAGGCAGCCTTGTCATCTAAGAAATCATTAATACTATAATAAGCTTTATGGCACAATTTACTTTTTATTAGTTTTTTAAATTTATTGACAGATAAATTTGCTATTTCGGTTGTCAATGTATTGTACATTCGAATAAAGTTCCCCGCAAAAGAATTACTCACTTTATGAAGCCTAACTTTAGGAACAGCCAGTTTATCCTTATTTCTTAAGTTTAGATTATGATTATCACTATTTTTCACAAATTAACTTTTGTTCTTGTGGGTATACAATAAAATTTCATAAATATACTGTGAATACACTGTAAGGATGTTAATATGCTTAAACTTATCTCTTAATGACTCCCGAGACCCCATTCCATAGATAGTCCGGACAGCCCTCTTCTGCAACACAAAGATGCATTGAATATCGGCAGCGTTACCCCACAGTAGTATGCCATATGTCATGATACTGTGGAAGTAGCTAAAGTAGACAAGACGCGCCGTTTTAATGTCTGTAAGTTGTCGGATCTTTTTGACAGCATAGGCTGCTGAACTAAGCCTGGCCGAAATTTTCCCGATATGAGGCCCCCATTGCAATTTGGAGTCTAACGTTATGCCCAGAAAGACAGTGTCATCGACCAATTCTATTATATCATCCCTAACCTTAACACTGGTTACTTAACACAATGATTAGTTAAGACAGCTGTTGTGTAACTAAAACATTCATATTTTGTTAGAAAAAAAATTAACAATGTAAAAACAAAAAGATTTAAGTTTGTATTTAATAGTGCTTTTACACGCTATTATATAATAAATTTTAATAATAATAAAAATATTTTTGGATATTCTCACACAACGTCGTCGTCTAGCCCAAACTAAGCTATAAGCTTGTGCTATGGGATTTAGACAACTGAGAAACATACTTATATATTTCTAAATACATACATAATATACATATAAAACACCCAAACTCCGAAACAAACATTTGTGGATAACACAAATTTTTGATTCGACCCGGGAATCAAACCCGAGACCACGGAGCCGAAAGCCGATGCACTACCGATCACGCCACCGAAGCAGTTCTATGTATGTTAGCAGTCACTAAAACTGACAGTCATACATGATTTGTGATGAGATAAATTATATCTTTCTAATAGGTTTTTGAACTAATAAATTCAAGCATAGTTTCATGCTTGTACCACAAGTGTACCTAAGTACACTTAATTATAGCATTTAGCTCTTTTAATGACTATTAAACCGACACAGCTTACCTAGTGGTGAGTGATTATCATCACGCATGTAATTATATTACTCATAGTCATATAAAGGTAGTAAAGAATAGAGGAAAAATTGAGGAAAAGACAAAAGAAAACGAGAAGAAGAAAACGAGGCATTATCAAGACTGTCTCAGAGAGAACAGCTGTTCTCTCTGATGGTCTCAGAGAGAACAGCTGTTCTCTCTGAGACAGTCTTGATAATGCCTCGTTTAGAGGCGAAACAATTGTCGACGTTTTGTTGTCCTTTTAATTCTGCGAAAAATTAATGCTATTATATAAATTTAAAAGGTTTTTTCTTAAAAACATTTTACTTACCATTGTTTTGTCAAGGATTTTCGCCAAGTAACGCCTGTTTCTATCCAATATTTTATAAATAAAGCTATTTTTTGTATTATTGATGTATTTTCTAAAGAAAATACATCAATAATACAAAAAAAAACAAAAGAAAACAAATTTGTTAAACTTACCAAACTTACTTACTTAGGTAGTTACTTTTGTCCTTTTTCAGTAAGTATTTTTTTAATTCTTATTCACTTTGAAGTCAGTAAAAATAAAAACCTTATAGTCAATCTGTTTATTTACACCATAATCTTTTCTTCTATTCATTTCATAAAAACAATCCATCAAAAAATAATAAAATCAATAAAAAACTCTTTCTATACGGGTACCAACGTCGAGGCAGGTCCGTAGGGAAAAAAATCTAACGAAGGGCCCGGGTTCGAGGCCGTGGCGTGTTCCATTGTTCCGAATGTTCATATATTATCGTCCAAGGTGATTTGATAAGCTGTCAAGAGCCTGTCTTGTATTTGGCAAGGGTTCTCGTTTCACTGTAGCGAGGTAACATACTCGTATAATAGAAAAGGGAATTTCTCAAATAGGTGTACAAACTACCGTTTTTACTCTACCAACTCCAAAATATTCGACCGTTTAGAGATTTGTATGAGAAAACACGTCAAATATTTGGATAGAATCAGGTGTTACCTGGCGAAAGTCCATGACAAAGCAATGGTAAGTATGATGTTCACCGTGTACGGGGCTCCCGTATGGGCGCCGAGACTGATGGCCAACAACACTGCTGTTTTACACAGATCGTTGAGGACCTTGGCCGTCAGAACAATAAGAGGGTACCGCACGATCTCCCTAGAGGCTGCATGTCTCCTAACCGTGACCCCTCCATGGGACCTGGAAGCGAGAGCCCTTGCGTCATTGTTTCAATGGCACAAGTAGGCGCTGGAGCGGGACCTCAGGCCTGCGTCTCGAGAAATCGAGGCTCAGCGGTCCCAACTCCGCCAGGACCTCATGGAGACATGGAAGGTGCGACTTCAGCAACCAAAGTGGGGAACCACCACTATCGCAACGGTGAGACCGATTATGGAGGAGTGGCTGCAGAGGCAGCACGGTGGCCTCACGTATCGTGCGACACAGATCATCACTGGGCACGGAAACTTCGGTGAGTATCTGTTTCGCATGCATCGTGAGGTCACACCCGCGTGTCAACACTGCGAGGCTTCCGGCGTAGACACGGCATTCCACACGTTGGTGGACTGCTCAGCTTGCGCGAGTCAGCGCCGGGACCTCGTTGTGGGCCTGGGCGTAGATACTCTCTCGCTGGAGACCATGCTACGAGCCATGGTCTCTAGCGAGAGCCAGTGGAACGCGGTTTCCTTCTGCGAGCAGGTTATGCTCGTGAAGGAGGCGGCCGGTAGGGTGAGGGAGCGTATCCTCCCCGCTGAGGTCCGAAGTCTGCGGCGAGAGCGCCGCAGGCGTGACTACGCCCAGGACCATCGACCTCCATGATCGGGGCCTGAGGACGATGGATTAGCAACCTACCGTCCTTACAGAAGCAGGCTAGAAGGGCTGCGTGATGTGGGGCTGCACCCCACGCACGCCTTCACTCACCGATGCGGGATAAAACCCGACCCCAGGGATGCGGGATAAAACCCGACCCCAAAGATGCGGGGTAACACCCGACCACCACGCAGTGGCCACGCAGGTGGCCAAGGTCCGCCGGGCGCCACTGGGAATTCTCTCAGTCTTTACCAGAGGCGCTCGGCAATGGACGTAGGTGCGCCCGCGGCGTCATACCGCGGAATTAAAAAAAAAAGTATGATGTACAAACTTTTTCAAATAATAGCATTATTTTCGCTAAAAAAAGACATTAAAACGTCGACATATGTCAAATATTGACAAAAAGCCGACTTATTTCTGGAATGGGACCAAGTAATAGTCAGAATCGAATCAAATTTAACTGAGACCTCTTGGGAAGTATTAGCTTTCAATTAAAGAATTTCAAAATGGGTTCACCCACTCCGAATATATGAGTTGGAAGTCGGTTGCAAAGGAGGAGGTTCTCAATTCGACTATGTTTTTTATGTTTGTTACCTCATATCTTCGGACTGCTACTAATTCCCAAGTGATCCCATTTTAATTTGGTTCCAATCCGACAAATTTTTGGTCCCATTTCGGTAGTTTTAATTCGGTTGCTGTGTCAATTTTGATAGGCATCTATATATTTAATAAGACAATTTGTCTGTCTGTCTGTCTGTCCGTCCGTCGCGTTTTTCAATTTACATACATTTGCATGAAATATTAAAATATTCTTTTTTTTAAATATTTTATATATTTTTTTAATATTTTATATATTTTTTTTATATTTGTGGCGATACAAAGTTCGCCGTGATAACTAGTCTTAATTATAACGAATGAGTTATATAAACTATTTGTTATAAAATAGAAGTCTCTTTCGTGAAACTTTTAATTTGGTCTTTTCAGGCTATAAACAGTTAAGTTACAGTTACCTAATGCTCTCTCTCCCTCCCACTCGTAACGTTACAACATCAATAAGTTATAGGGGAGGAGGGTGGCGAGGCTTTACTTGATGACGTCAGCAGAAATTGTACAACTTTTGTACAAAGTCTTCAGAAGCGAAATCTGAAACTCACCGCCACAATGGTGTGTAACAACACTAATTAAATAAAATAAAACGCTACGATCATATTTGGTGTCAGGTATACAATAATTGGATTATTTCAAGTGAAAACGATATTTTAGTTTTTAAATTGCTTACCTCGCAGGCTTGCTTACTGCTTTTGTTTAGAACGCTTTTGTTCTAGTCAATAGAAACACGCTTTCCGTCATACATTAGGACTCCTTTATTTGGTAGAAGTTTTAATGTCATAATGGAAATGACTGGACTGATTTCGATGTTATTGGGTACTTACTAAAATCGACAATTATTCTGTATTATGAACCTAAATTCCAATATCCAGGACCAATAATATAAGAACCAATAATCTGTTAAGTACTTTATATTTGTTTCTATATTTCGACATCAATAATATTTACGCACCTTAAAACTTTTCTATTTCAATACATGTGCATCCTAAGGTTGCCTGTAAGACATTGCTCTTTAGCGATACGGCCGCCCTTTGTACATCGGATATATATTTATTTTTTCTGTAATTTCTTATTGGTGTACAATAAAGATTATTCTAATTCTAATAATGTTATTAGTATAAGGTCGCGTCAGATGAGTCAGGGTGCAGTCAGAGGAACTTATTACGCCCCACATTCGCCACATTCGCCACAATCACCAGTCACTTCGTTAACCCCCACGGTTGGCGAGCCTATTTCTGTTTTCGAGGACTGAGTATTGCCAGAGCAACTTATAATAAGATAGGTTTTCGTGTACGTAATCAACAGTTAAATAATAAATAACAAACTTATAATAATAACACCAGACATTATGACTTTTTAGTATTCTATTAATGACTATGTCATACAATTACGTAGGTAGGTATTTGTAACATTTTCTGTAAGTAATGATAAGAGTTGTCAGGTGTATTGTCTCACGAAGGCGAGGGTTGCCAGCTTCGGAGGAACGTATTCATTAACTAACAATTGTAGGGGAGATATCCTGACGTTGTATAACATTTACGTCAAAATTGGTGGTAAATGAAAACAAATTAAATGACGTAGGAACTCAAACTTCTATTATTTGGAAATATAAATTAAATTGTAATATATTTACGTAACGTTACGTCGTACGAAATTTGACTGCCTCGGTGGCGCTGTGGTAGGAGTATGCGACTGCCGCCCTTAAGGTTTGATTCTGGGTCGAATCAAATTATTTGTGTGATTCACAAAGTTGTTTCGGAGTTTGGGTATTTTCTATGTAGAAAATGTATGTATTTAGAAATATATAAGTATGTTTATCAGTTGTCTAGATCCCATAGCACAAGCTTATAGCTTAGTTTGGGCTAGATGACGTTGTGGGAGTATGTCCAATAATATTTATTATTGTTTTGTTTCTGATGTAAAGATTGCTTTGCCCCGCCCTAAACCTTACAATTTAAAACAGACCCAAAACTCCCAGACCTATACTTCCTATATTAAGTGTCCTAAAATGACTTGCGAAATTTTAGCATTTTATACGCCAGTCATTAGATTAGATAGTATTCAGACACAATTATACACACTATTATTATTGTATTCTGATCATGCGAGTATCATGTATCATATGTAGGTAGATACATCATCCAATCCACGATTATCTAGAGATAAGCGTATGGATTAACTAATGTCTTAAAATCAACAAACCTAGCACGACAGAGTCGACTTCAATCAATCGACATATTCTAACCAATAATATCAAAGGAAATGTGTTGATTTAGAAACGTGATCGAAATTTCCAGGGATATGATTGGTTGGATTTGTCCAACGATATAAGTCGGGAGTACCATGCACATTATAATGTCTTACTCATTGTTTTTTTGCACACACATGTAGTATTTAGGTACATGTAAGTACGTATTGTTACAAGTTCAATTGCCTATTATAATTTAAGCTGAGTAATTTTTGTGTTGTCTACTATAATTATACCGATAAAAAATTGAGATTCAGTTCTCGTTCGGTTTTATTAATATAATTTGGAACGAAGCATGTGGGTAACTATGTCTTAATCCACATATTAAGATATAGTTACTTACTCGGGTCTATGAGTGACATAAGGGAGCGTCTTTAAGAGTACTAGTTGATTTCCTCACATTATGTCATAATTCACACAGCCTTTTCTCAAGTCAGTTGGGGTCGGCTTTCCAGTCTAACTGCGATTCGGCTAAACTTCGATATTTTCCGTGAAGCGACTGCCATCGGGCGATATTTAAGTTCTGTAGTTAGACTAGTCGGATTTTTTATTTAGGACTTCAACTATCCGTAACAACTGCCATAGATGTGCGTATGACAACCGGGACCGACGGCTTGACGTGCTCTCCGAGGCACTCCAGGGGTCTCGGTGTCTTAAGAAATGGTCACCCATCCTAAGACCGGCCCGACTAGATGTTGCTTAACCTTTGCATTTTCTTAACATTGTCGGTTACCACTAGACCACGAGCCCCTCTCCTCACATTATGTATATCTGTTTTTTTTTCTTCTGTCGTCCTTTCTCTCTTCATGTCTGAACCACCTAAGTTACATTTCCACTCTTTTGCTACATTCTCTAATCGTTTACTTCTTGCTAGCTATACTTCTCATTTCGACAGCAATTATTTCACTTTCATTCTCATAATTTCTTCCACCAAATCCCTACCATAAATTAGTGTAGAGGCAAACATTTCTCAATGCACAGACATCCGTGCCGTGTGAGACACATTCCGGCTGCTCATAGATTACATAATGACAAAAATGTAGTTCAGAGTCTAGTTTTATCAAAACTGCTGTTTGAGAACCACGATTTTAGATACGAGTTTAGTTATCCAGCACATTTAAACATAATAAAACTATCTATACCGGGTGTTACGTAAGGGTTATATCAACCCGAAGCCACCACCATCAGCTAATCGATCAGAACCCGTTTCGATATGTAGCGACCGCCACAGAAGAAAAAAAAAGTTCATAAAAAAAACATTATTACCGAATAAAATACACACTTGTTTAACAACACTAGAACTAAAATCAGCTGCTTCGGTCATCGACATCAAAATAGGTTTTTGTCTCTGTTTCGCATCAAGCGATGTCGCGCGAAGCGCTCGGTCGGCGTCGGTCGGCGTTTGAAGTTTCCTAGAATTTTATTTAAAATCATTTAGCAAGGTCACAGGTCAGTTCAGTTGCATTCTTCGCTTTGTGCAGTGAGGTAGCTAAATAATTGTTTAGTGTGTTAATTTGTGAGTTGTGTCAAGTTGTGTTCGATAGTGATTGTGTTGTGTAGTAATGGCTCTGAGTAACGAAGAGTATTACGAGATAATGCTTTGTGTAGGAGCATCAGAAGGCAATTTGAGCGCTGCCCGGGAGTTGTACCCGGGAGTTGTTGGTGAGTTTTGATACCTAAAAATACTGTGTACGCAGTCGAGTCGAAGCCGCATTTAGCACTGTTACACAAGAAATTATCCTTTCCTGTAAACAGGTAAGATTTTTCTAAAATTGGGGACAGAGATTTTACTATCACTTGCATGTGGTGCACCTGTCGAACCACGGACGAGGATCTGGGGAAACATAACTATGTGTTGGCCAAAATTTTATTTACATAAACAAAAATAATCCTTTAAGGACGCCCACACCGCCGCGACGCCCGCGCCACCGCCAAGGGCATTGTACATACGTACCACGCGCTCATTGTCTAGTTGTAGCTACGTCAAGCCGTAGCGTTGGGACACGTTTGTTTTGATTTGAAATATCTTTTTAAATTTTTTGATAAACTTTTGTTTTCTTCTTTGGCGGTCGCCATACATCGAAACGGGTTATGGTCGGACCAGCTGAAGATGCTGGCTTCGGATTGATATAACCCTTTCGTAACATCCTGTATAAAACAAAGTCGTGTTGGTTAAGAGTGGACTGGACCGATTTTGTTAATTCTTTTTTTGTTGGGTTCGTTATCATCAGGAGAAGGTTCTTTAAGAAGAAAAAAAAAATAGAACATTAGAAAAACGAATGCGGTACGAAGTTCGCCGGGACAGCTTGTTTCCTTATAAAAATAATAACAGATTGAAGTAAATCCGACGGAAAACTCAGTACCTACAGCATCCCGACGATGCCTTTGTACTTATGCGCATTCCCTAAATCCGGAAATGTTCTAAGCCCCCAATTTTCTCCCTTTGTGTACATGACGTCCTGTAATTTATTGGAGCAAATAATATCTTTAATTAACGAACCAAAACATTGGCTTTGTTTAGAGATAAACCTGTGAATGCCAACGATTCTCTCTCTGCAATAAATAAATAGCTTTTGAAGTAAATTGATGTGTCAGTTTAAAATAGGTATAAACAAACAATTTAAATTAACATCTTCTAGGTACTTAAATTTAAGAGCAAACTTAAATTAATACATACTATTGTATATATATCAGTCAGTACAGTTTTTGTAACTATATCTTTTCCATCGAAAGCTCAGAGAAAATGGTCGCCTACAGGTGACGAAAGCGGAATGCCTCAAAATACACGCATTTTTCTTGACCGGTCCGCTCTTATCGGTCATAGCGTAATGTTTTATATACCTTAACCTTCCTATCTATTGAGTTTAGTTTAGGAGATTTCGAATTTATCGCGATCTAACAGATAGTTGGGGCGTAAAATTATTACTAATTAGTGATAAAGCATATAAGCTGTATAAAAGAAAATCCATGAAACCTAATACCCAATCAATTAGGGTGGGAACTGTTTAGATCAAAGGATAATACATAATTCAATAGCGACCGTTCCTAATCCGTAATAAACGAGTCGGGAATCAAATCCCACCCCAAGTGAGACAATAACAAAAAAAACGAATAAAAGGAGTTTAATTTATTGAAGGGTTCCGCAGTAAAGGCGACACGGACGCTTCTTTCTTTGTGACTTGTTTGGTATTTTTTTTTCTATTCAAATGCATTTGATTTGGTTTTTGGACTTGGTAAATACATTTTCGATAAATTAACTATTAATAATATTTTTTTAGTAATTACTATTGAACTTCAAAAGAATTTTTCAAATCGAACCGGTAGTTCCTGAGGTAGCGCGTTCAACAAAACAAACTGTTAACAGATAGCGGACGCCCACGGCTTCACTCGTGACAAATTATATACTAAAACGTTTCTCAAGAACCACTCTATTTATTAGTAAAAGCAGCATGAAAATCGGTGCAGTAGTTTTTGAGCTGAGACAGATAGACGCGGCGGCGCTGAATTTTGTTTTATAATAATTATGTAGTGAAGCTACAATAAACGCAAAAATTTTAAAAGTTTGCATGTATTATAAAATACACAAATAACATAATATAAAATAGTTAGTAAGGAACTCTAATCTGTCAGCACCAAGCTATTCAATTGACTTGGGTTGTGGGTGGGATTGAATCAGCCATCAACAATAGCACTAATGACAATTAATAAAAAACTCTGTGAGCTAATGGCGAACAAAAAGCACGCGTGCTTATTAAATGTTGAAAAGTTTATTACAAAAGTAGGTAGGTACACAATAAAAACAATTTTAATAATATTCTTCTTAGAGTCGATTAAAAAGTTTATGACGTCATTAGGTATTTCCATGTAACAGATACAAATGATGTACCTACGTGATGTGGTAACGTTAGCTGTTCTTTCTCACCATACTACCAGTTTTTGTACGTTTAACTTGTTGTATTTCAACACACGTTTCTCTGGATCTGACATAATAGTCTGATAGATAGGAGGGATTTAATAATAATTACATTATTGATTTTTTATACGCTCTCATAAAAGGATAAATACACGATCGCAAACGCGGTTTTAAACGAAGTATTAAAAGGAGCCCTTTGCTGTCTACACGGTGTAAAACGAACAGTGTTCAATAGAACTTCGTAGGTTTTAAACAGCCGTTTTAAGCCGTGTACCCTTTGGTCCGAGAGCCCCAGGACTTTAATTGGCTGTGCCATAGCGGCCAGCACGTAACACACTTGATCATAGCCGTGATGTGTGTGTATGTGTATTAGGTATTTTTTTTTTCCTAGGTAGCGATTAGAACCAACCAGTTACATTATTTCTCTTTGCCATTAATATACTTTTTTTGGGTAGTTTATTGTGATGTTTGTTTGTTTTTATGACCAAAGTTAGGTCTTCCATTCGGACGATTTTCAGAGATAGTCGGCTGGTAAATAAATAAATAGGTATTTAGACGTAGTTCATTATGAAAGTCAACTCAACTGAGTTGGGCAAAGGTTCGGTGGATGATGAGGACAGACCTACAAGATGTGAGGGAATCGGGGAACGGGCATTGCAGCCAATGGACACGTCGTTTATTAACACCCAATTCGGACATCATATAAAATCTTTTCATGACCAGAATATTGAAAAAATTAGGTCACACTTACAGCGGAACTCATGTGTGCTTACGTACTTTTACAAGGAAGTATTAATGTTATTAGATAATGAAGTTCATATTTATCCAAAAATATATCTGTGACGTCTAAACGATCCATTGTTTTACCAAAACCTTCGTAAGCCAATTAGGGAAGGCCTTTAGAAGCTGTACGGGAATCAGGTCACGGACGCTCCTTTATACATCCGTTATAAATATACTAAACTAGTGGATGCCGGCGTGATCCTATTTTGTTCCTTCACATAATATCAGCTACCTGTGCACCAAATTTCATCCCAATCTGTCCATTAGGTAGATCCCTTGGGAGCAAAAAACATACATCATTCACAGTTACCATATTTATTAGCGATTTGCCCTCATTTCGTTTTGGTTTCATGATTAGGTATACCTTCCTATTTCCATCAAAATTTTCTTCATAACTCTATATTTTGCGAAAACTCATGTGATTGTTGATCAGACAGATTGACGGACACAGCATGATATCACTATACTTAATATTAGTGACATATACAGATACAAATAAATAATACAAACATATTGCTACTATCTACTATTAACTGTAGAGCTTCTGTCAAGTAAAACAACAAACTCTTGTAAAACAGCTTAAAGTTTCGTATTCAAAGCATGAAAGAGCTTTTTGTTTAGCTTTGTGCCTCCTGAAACACTTTTCGTGACAACTCAAATGTAAGACGATTTATAACCGTGAAGGTGTTATGTATAGAAGGTCGAGGGCTGAGTCTCGCCTGCAGGACGGAGTGTCGAGTCCGTCTCGGACCAGTGTCGGTGTCAGTGTCGGTGTCGGTGTCGGTGGTTCATGATGCACGCGATGTCACGTAACCAACTGCGTTTATTCTCTGTTGTTTCGTAACTTTTGTATTTGATACTTTTTATATTAACAGTTTAAACTTCTTTACAAAGGTATTCAAATATTTATATATATAGAAATTAAAAATCACAAATAGCTAATGTCATCGGCAGGACTCGAACCCGTGACCTTACCCTAACCAGGGGAACGCGATGCCACTAAGCTACAGTGACCATACAGATATCATTTTTACTTGATAAAGGTAATTTTTAGATCACGTCCTTATAATAGTATACGTTTAATAAAATAACGTCTGAGGGGAGCAGAGACAGAGGTGTTATAGACACCCGTAATTAGCCAGAACTTTTGAGGTATTCCTCCATGGTCACCGATTTTACCGTCACCTCAATATTAGTCACCGAAAGTATTCCACTTAGGTCACCTGAGGTGACGCTCATTTAAAATTTTCATATTACAAAATTTTCTATTCCTCGATGGGCACCAAGCAATATCACTGACAGTGCAGGCAGGGGCTAAAAAATAAAAATATCGACAGAAGAAAACATTTATATTGAATAAGACTAACTTATGAATATGTACTGTCTTGAATATTATTTGTATATAAATATATTTTTATTATATTCAGTAGTAGTGGTATATGTAGTGTGAAGCAAGTGGTATATGTAGTGTGAAGCAAGTGGTATATGTAGTGTGAAGCAAGTGGTATATGTAGTGTGAAGGTACGCATAGGTAACGCATAGGTATTGATAACACCGTCCAGTATGACCAGAATGATTAATGATAGGTACATGTCTATTACAACACGTAACGCATAATTTGCGGCTATTATCTCGACGTATTTTTCCATGAATTTTAATAATTGTGTTTCTTTTTATAATGATAACACTGTTATTATTACTAACTAAATAATTACAAAAACTATGTAATTATTTATTTGTAAAGGATGTCCAAGTTAGGTTTTAGAATTCATGAAGGATGTTTGTAAAACTAAATGATCGTTGAATATATTTGAATATAAATTTGCATATGGGTATTCTATTACCTAGTAGTATTCCTACATACATAAACATAACCACGCTAATATCCCTGAGGTGACAGGCAGAAGTGAATTATGCACCCACATTTTGACGTAGAAGCTGCAAGCCTATTGTCGTAACCGGGCACCGTAGACAATAGACATCAATGATCAATTTGTAATCCAAACTTACATTCCAACAGTCAGGACCGATGTTACAGCAGTAGGTGTCACAGCAGAACGGGGCTCCAGCTCACAACGATCGAAGAACAAGAGACTTTCAAATTAAAATTTTCCGAAGCAAATCTATTTCAGTCTTTGGGCATTTTCGCTATAACATAATATCTGGAGATACCTCAGAGATACATCTGCAATTCTTTTTAAGAACGGGGTTTCACCCAGGCCTTAATTGGCTGTGCCACAGCGGCTGGGACGTAAGATTTTGTTGCCTTTCGTCAACATTTCATCGCAAGGCAACGGGTTTCAATTTGTTTTTTTTAAGTTACAATATAGCTGCTACTTTTTATTAAATTCATTCGACCATTTTGAACATAACCCATTATAAATGTGCCCGGTGACGGTTACGTGGGACTAAAAATACTGGCAAATTGTAGGTAAATGCACCTCTGCCTACCCCTTCGGGGATATTTGTGTGTGGTGTGTGTGTGTGTGTGTGTGTGTGCTTAATTTTGTATATTTGCCAGATCCTCGTTTGACTGTCAGTAATTGCAACGCGTGCAATTGAGAAGGGTCTCTTAGCACTCACATATAAAAGTTTATTCCAACCAAATGTTTCTGGAAATGTCTACCCAACCGACAAAAGAGGGTAAGTGTTCCATCAACTGTTCTTATTAGCCATTTGACTAGTGTTGGTATAGTATTATTTTGATGTGTGCCAGCGAACCGTTGCATCCTGACGGTACGGTCCGGAGGAAACGACAGAGTTTTTACTTTCAATGAGTGGAAGTCGTAAACGGTGGGTGGTGATGGTGGCTAGGGATGTACCGTGTATCCGTTTTCGTATTCGCAATTTCGTGGTCGTTTTGCACTCGATGTTGCGAAGACAGCGGATATGTTTGCAGTTTGAATGCAAGCGTAGGTACGCTTGCATTCAAACTACTAACTACCTACTTTATATTTATTCGACTGCTCCTACTATACCTAATTTTAATTTTAACGTTGACAGTTTTGGTTCCGTAATGAACTAATTACCAACATTTTGTGGGTTCTTAGGTCAAACCAGATCTCTATTTTAGTCTACTTCAACAACTCTGGCACCCTTTAAACTTAAAGATATTTGTAAAAAAAGCTTTCCAAAAAGCTGAAACTTCTCTGGATCTCTCATAATCATCATAATTTTGTATATAGTCCAAGATATCGAATACCGAATATTGTTTGTTTCGTTTTGCATTGTTTCTATGCGCCGATAGTCGATACGGCACATCCCTAGTGTCAAATAGCAGTAAATGTTTAAGTGCAGTGCATGTGTTGTGCGAACCTGCGCGTTTCATTGTTTCGCCACGGGAGGAGCCAGGAGCGAAGCGGAGTCTAGCGAGGGGAGTGAAGCGGATGTCGCTGCCGATTTATTTTATTTGTGCACGAGCTGTAACTATGATGGATACATATAACTTTTATTGCTAGAATATCGACGCTACAGATTTGAGAAATTGCGCCACTCGTAAAGTTGGCGGTGCGGAGTTTATGTACAGCTCTACAATTGTTGTATTAAGTAGGCTAAATGTTTTGTACAAACCTTTTTTAATTAAATCTCTAGAATATTATCTAAAGAGGGACCTTTCAGGAGATTGCTCTAGTTTTTGCAAGTTACTGTGAAACGAATAATCGCCAAGTCGAGCAAATGAATTCTTAATATTTTAAGCATAGTTTAGGCAAACTCATTGCTTTGAAATACAATATAAAATAAAAAACAGCGGAGTGATCTTGTGTTCCTCAGCTTCTTTTTGGTTTCCTTCTTCGTCTTTGAGACGAAATAAATATGTTATAAATAAAAATGAATTGCCGTTCGTTACTAAAACTTGGGAACGGCTGGACCAATTTTCCTAATCTTGGTCCCAAAATATTCGTAGACGTTCAGGGAAGTTTTTTAAAAGGCAGCTAGTTATGGAATATTTACACTGCAATCTTGAAAATCCGCAATCAATTAGAGAAAAATCCTAGGTTTTGTATATCACCCAACCACTTTTAACCTAAACACGATTTCGACGAATATCTATACGACTAAACAACAAACAAATGGGTACGCTTTCGAACTTACCCATTTGCGGTATAAATAGAATTCCAAGTAATTTATTTTATTGTGTTATTAGAATAAGCTTCCTTAAGTTTCTCTATATCCGCTGTATGTTGGTTCCCCTATGGACAAGGATGTGCTAGGGGGGGCAGTCAGGGTAAACACATAACATGTCTCTTGGGGAACAAGTCAGCGTTATCTCTCCGGCCATTAGTGTGTGGTCGGCTTTCGGGCTCGATTGGGCGTCGAATCGGTCCTGATCTTAAGTCCTCCATATTGCTCATATTGCAGTATACTTTGCCTGTTAGATATCTATGGTTTTTATAAAAGTACAGATATGTATCATAATAGATACAAAAATTGTGTATCAAAGTATTACAAACTATTGAAGTTTGTAATACTTTGCAATTCAAACATATTGGATCCTTGTTGCATACTCAATTTCTAAACGACGACAGGACAACATTTCACTTTTTAGAATTGCATCTATTACATCACAATTTTAATGATTATTATAATTCTCCTAATGATATGCCCGGTTTCAGCTAACCGGAGCCCAGTTGTCTCACAAGCATTAAAGTGCACGCAACAATGACAATAGGCTTGCCTCTTATTACTTTGGACCAACACCGAATCTTCTCTGTCTACCCTTTGCATGAATTCCTAGTGATCTACTTTTAAATTTTAATGTAGTACCTACCACTGCGTAATGTAATCTATAAGGATTTAATTGAACAAACAAATTAACACTTACAGCATCGAACGTAATTTATGTGTACAATTCTGCTACCATATTTACCTCGGTCGAGTACAGACACCACTCTCTAGTCTCTAGTGCGTGGTAAGCTCCCCCCCTTCCTCCCCTTCACCCTCAGCACCCTGCCTCTCAACACCTTCTCCTTATAACCCCTGTTTGCTCAACGACTTGCCAAATGTACTAAACAGCTGACACCGATATACAAGCGCTATAGATTGCGTGCCACTTATCTAGGTTTTTTTCTAGTTTTACGCTTGTGTACTGTATGGTATTGATGCTATTTTGATTTTTTTTTTACGAAAGTACTTTTTCTTAGTAAACTAAGCCACAGGTCAAAGATGTAAAATTAACTTTTTAATCATTATTAAAGTCAGTGTCTGTTGCCGAAGCATCCATAGCTTCGAGACGTTAGGTTAACTCGTGGGAGAGTTTGTTTTGGTATTGACATGTAACCACAGTTAATTTAACTTAGAAACTTAGTTACTTAGAAACTGGTGTAATTTATAATAGTTCCTATTTACTTAATTATATTTGCAGATCTACATAGAAACATTCAAACATAAAATTGCGGAAATTGTATGTTCAAAACAATGCAATTCCCAGCAATTATATTTACAAAATTTAAAAATTTAATTGCTAACCGACGAAATGTTCCAAAATGTAAAAAAATAGATATGTATTAAATATACTATAGGTAGCGTTGTTTACTAAGCAGTTAGCTATTAACTGTAGGCACGCAAAAGTACACCAGTAAAGTAAGAAGAGTTCTGCAGACACACATAACATTTCGGCTGTTTGACTGTTTCACTATTGTGTCGTCAGTACCAGTTGTAGTTCCTGAGAGTAGCGTCAGGTCTATGTCACTCGCCTAACAACCGCAAAAAATACGTGACGTCAGCGACAACTTAAGTTGTAAATCAGTAAGGGTTGTCTCTTGTTTGTGACACGGAATTGACCATAGAGTTGCTATTGAGGCATTAACGTCATTATTATTGGTAAAATTATGCTAGTATATATTTTACTTTACTGTACAACCCTAACGTTCGAATGATGTTCTCTGTAAACAAAACAATGTGCTTTAATTAACGTCGGAGTGCAAGTTCTGTATGTAAGTATTATCACAGAATAGGGAGTAGTAGAGACAACCCTTACTGACTTACAACTTCAAGTTGTAGCTGACGTCACGTATTTTTTGCGACTGTTAGGCGAGTAACATAGGCCTGGTATTATTCCCTATTCTGTGGTAGCGTGTATAACCTACTGAAACTGTTACTCAAGTAGGTAGGTAGGTAGGTACCCTTACAATCCATAAAAGTTTAAGTCCCTCAAGTTATAAATACTTTGTTAGTTTTTTATACCCCAAAAGCTATTTTGTCCTTTAAATTATAAACTGGTTATTGTCTTATAAAGTGTTGTTTATGAAAAGTCAATAAATGTGTGTAAAACTGTTAAAGGAGACATGAGCAGGTCTAGCAAAACTTCAGTCGAAGGACATAATAAACAACCAATGATATCACAGACCAGCATAGATAGCAGTAACGTGATCGATATATTCTGCGATATCATTGGTTTGAATGTTTCAATCGACTAAATTCGATGGTGCCATGCTATAAGAGCAAATCTACGCGATGGTACGACTAGTGGTAGAAATTCAATACGGTAGAGAACGATTTTATTGTACCATAACGATAACAATAAATTCCTGTAACGGCCTATTAACGTTTTTACGTGTTCTAAATATGAATAAATCCAACTATAATCCTATATTTGAATCGTAAAAGATATCGTAAAATCCGTTTTTGAATAGTTTCATTTGACGTGTTCGTGCAATAAATTTGTTAGCTGTTGAACCATTTTCTGAGGTTTAATTGTGATTCAGTATAGAAGTTAATAGGGGAGTCATTGTATCAAGTGGTTTTACGAGGTGATCGAAAAAGATGGCTGCGTCTCTAGTCGGCCTCATTAATAACTTTGTCAATAAGTCATTAAAATGGAAGGCTGTTAATTCTATTAATGTGTTTCCATCTTTCCTTTTTATAAAGAATCGTTTACCTTTGTCCTTTAATCATTACCGCTATGTACATCACATTTATGTGAGATAATTATAATAAATGAGTTAATTCAGGGACTTAAATAAATTACAACGACTGAGTCAGTAATTAGCGTGACAATTAGAATAAAAGTATTATTCATGTAACACGTCTATTACTAAGCACTCGTTTGATATTTTGTCGAGCAAGTGATGCTGGTACTCGTATAACTTATTACTCTACCTACCCCAAAGCCAATTATTAAAGTGTTTGGAATTTCGGCAAACTACGTCTGCCTACGCTATGTTGAGCAGAAAAACTGGTCGGCCATGCCATCCTTTTCTCGAAGCAGTTCAGGCCATTTTCAACTTCGTTGTGGATAAAATTAAAACCCCGAATGTTCATTAACCAAACAGTCCGGTGCAGGAATTGATACAAAAATTAAAAGTAAACAAAAAACCATAACAAAATTAAAAACCAAATCTAATGCCAAAATCCTCTGCACATATGACACGTCAAAAATTTAAAAAAAGAATTCGACATTCGACAATATTCGTCCATAGATTAATTTCATTGCCACATCATTCATTCGTTCGCAAACAATTGCGAATACTTTGGCAGTTGACAGCTGCATTTTTTTTAACTCGTCAATGTTGCTTTTATGCGTGAAAACATAAAAATTGTGCCGGCCAAATTTACGAGACAGCCCGGGTGCCGGTGCCCGGGCTTTCAGGGGGTGAAAAATAACGAAGGGTCCTTTATCGCTGCTGATATTAAGACTGTGTTAGTGTCATAAAATGCGTAGGTATGTTCATATCCAGTAGTGTTTTGTATATTAACGCACTGACGTAAAAAGCTTTTTTATATTCTCGGCTTTTATATTGTTTTATCAGCATATTATTTGGCATGCCGCATGCCGCTGCCGGGAGGGATACCGACTACCGTACTTCGACAGACGATTCAACCCTACCGCTTATTTTACCCTGTTTATACAGATTTTGAGGGTTATTGGGATATTTTAAACCTCCAGTAATATTTTTATTACTTCTGGAAAAGAGTTTCCATTAACATTGCCAATTATTTTTATTATCTGTCCGTTTGGTTCATAAAAGAATGTCTATCTTAGCTTATTTTTACCTTTTCAGTTAACTGTATAAGTTATCGTGAAAGCTTTTACCATTTCGAACAAATATCGTTCGTAATTAATTATCGAAAAAAATCTCACCCTCTGCGTTTAGAAATTGCAGGCGAACAGCTGATCCCTTTATTGTTTCGGAATACGTCCTTGATATTGTCACTTGGCATACAAAATCATACTTTCTCAAAACGTGATAAAGTACAGTTTTAAATGTGGAGGTATAATGAGAGGGTGGCAGGAAGTCAGCTGACTGCAGCTTCGCTCAGATGTTATTAGAAAGGAAATGTTTTGGAGCGCGTCGATGGGCAAAGTTTTGAATAGCTCAATAACCTGAGGGCCGCATTCCGAATATCTTTAGTTGGTGCTCTCTTGCTCTGAATACATTTAAATGAATTATTTTTACCTCAAACATAGAAATGAGCTTAAAATATTGAGCGACGGACAATATAGCAAACGTGAACATTGACTTACACTTTGTGCAACGACGACATAATCAGTTCACAATACTGTGTATAGTTCGTATTTGAAATTCAAGGACCAAGGTGCAGATTAAGGATCTGCTAAGCTAAAATGTAAAAGCAAAAAGTAAGTAATGAGATAGGGATTTACCTAAGTAAACTCTATCTAAGGGACCCGAACGACGACGACGGCGACGGCGACGGCGGCGACGCCATTTCCTATTCTCATTTCACAATAACGTTGACATTCTACGGACTTCAATTATATTTTCTAACGATTCTATGATCTATTCAAATATGCACAAAGAGTTAGGTATAGAGAAAATGTCCAGCCTTTCAAAAGGAGAAAAGCTTTTCCGTGTCAAAAGATTTTCATATGCGTAAAGAACTTTCTGATATTTATTTAAGTGATTTATTTACATTGCCCCTTTTGATTCACACTCAAATCACAAAAGTCTGTACTAAAAGTTCCACCAAATTCCAACAGTCAAATGTATAAATATAGGTATAAGTAATTGTGATTTTAAACAAAAACTATGCAGCAAAATCTGCCAATAAACGGCCATTTCCTAAAGTGGGTATTAGGTATGTAAAACGGAGCCGTTCTGTCGAATATTTCAAAAATGCTCAGTGACGTTTTATAAATAGACCCTTGACTTGTAAATCTGCGTGTGTGAGACCCTCGATACCCAACCATATTTAGGTGGGACAAGGGCGCGGGTATGTTCTGACATTAATTGACATTTCGAGCGGCTCGGAATCCCTCTAGGGGGTTAAATATGTGCACGGGGTGACATAAATATTAAGGGTGTATTTAGGGTTAGGTTTCAACGGTAAGTGAGGAGAGGTTATGTGAGGAATTTATTGATGGATAATTTATACCGGCTATAGCAGTACCGAGATTATACAAAAAAAATGTATATAGAACAGGATAGAGAATAGAAGGGATACTACTTTTACTAAGTATTACGTATTTTCTGTGCAAGTTATTTTAGTTAACTGACTTTTGTACTTTCGTAATCCTTTATTAGCTTTCGATGGAGTTATGGTTGTCTTTTTTGTGATCGTACGCATTTAGGAGCGTCACCGCCCCGCTGTGAGGGCTGCAGGGATACCGTCATATGAGGGGTGAGGGAGGAGGGTTCAAGTTAACCACTAAACCACCACAGTATATATCCTCGCCTTAACCGAGCCGCATGATAGACGTAACATGAGTTCAAAGTTAAACTCAATTATGTTACCTACACAGAGTCAACCCACTTAAACAGCATACAAATTAGACTTTACATATTAAGACCATTAGAATTTAAAAAAATTTAAGACTATAGACCTAAAGGTTTAACTGAACATTCTTCACATGGGGTTGTTTCGTTACTCAAGGACCTATATCACTAGTGAACTAGGTAGGAACTTTCTGTTTGTAAGTTCAAAGGAGCGTGGTATCTACCTGAGCAAATATGAAATGAAATGAAACAATTTATTTATTTGTATGTGCAAATGGCGGCCTTTTGTACATTTTCATACGATGTTTATCATATTTATTTGTATTGGTGTACAATAAAGTTTATTCTTTTCTATTCTATTCTATTCTATTAAATGGCTCTTACAAACGTCAGTAAGTACTTAAATTATTATTGCTACTATATGTACTATCAGCACAGTTGGAGCATAACCACCTTACGGTTGTATATTGTATGCATGCAGTGTGCGTCGGCTACCTGCGGTGGGCTGAGATTCATCAACCAATGGTCAAGAGACCCACGACCCGTTTTTTTGGTCTGAGTACCAGATGTTAGATTGGTACCAGAGGATAGTAGGTATTTTAACTGCTTCGGTGGCGTGGTCGGTAGTGCCAGATCCACAAATGTTTGTTTCGGAGTTTGGGTGTTATCAGTTGTCTCAATCACATAATATCTATATTAAAATCGCCTATATCGCGTCGATGGTGGGGCCGGAGGTGGCCCTGTGGAGCTCAAGCTTGTATTGGAGCTCAAGCCGCAATAAGGCCCCCGTGGAATTGAGTACCCAAAAGACTAGCAGCATTTTCCCTTCTATTCGCTGAGAGAGATAACTGCCAGCCCTTGGGTTACCTACCAGTTCAACAATAAAGATCAAATCGGGATGTTAATTTATTATATATTGAGTGGGTCTTGAAAGCTAAGCTCAGCAACTTACACACTCGAAAAAACCTAAATAACAAAAAAAAGTATAGCCGCACGTGCACTCACTAGTATTTGACCCTTTGAGTTGACTCAGAGAAAGTTTATATACCTGATAATATTCCCATTCACTAATTTGAACACGTTTTTTAAGACAAAAAGCGTTATTGGGTATTCCATTGTAATAGGCCGTCTGCGTCTATAACAGCGTCACATCTGCTTTTAACTTTGCTGGTAGTACATTTACTGCCAGATTCGCAGTGTTATAACTTATTACGTAGAATAAACAGCGAACAGCGACCTCGCTGTAATTAATTAATGACTTATTATCCTACTAATATTATAAATGCGAAAGTTTGTATGTATGGATGTTTGTTACTCTTTCACGTAGAAACTACTGAACGGATTTTGATGAAACTTTACAATAATATAGCTTATACATAGGCTACAATTTATAATAATACGGCGACGGGAACAATAATCACGCGGTCGAAGTCGCGGGCGACCACTAGTAACTCTATAATGTAACACTGAGATCTCTGTATACCTTTGTATTACGAGTATACTTGCTGCTTTTAATGTAATATTTTTATGGTTATATATATGATTTAACGTTTGTATTAGTGATCACTTGTCCCTAGTAATTAAGTTATATTCATTCACAATCTATAGACTCAGACCCCGTGACTCGCTGAAAGAACTATTTAAAGAAATTAATATTTTAACAGTTGCTTCTCAATATGTTTACGACAACACCTTATATGTACGGAAGAACATAGATCTCTTCAAAAAAAAATTCCGATAACCATAATTTTAATACAAGAAATACAAAATAAACAGGCAATTGTCATAATATTATATTAGCTTGTAAGCCATAGCCTAGTTTAGTCTATGCTTAGATTATATCAATATTGTCTTGTCTATGTTCACTTCCTTCTTACTCACTTTGTAACATGGCCGACTGAAATACACGACACGTATTATAACGAGCTCCTGTCTTTTATTCCAAAAACCAACAAACATCAGGTGTGGTGTAAACTGGCGTGTCTTAGGAAGAACTGGATCAACCAAAAGAAAAAAATGGACGAATCTTCAACGTCGTCGGGTCGCCTTAAGCACATGGACGTTCATGCATCCAACATGCCGCTCACGTGGAAAAATTGGATCACCAAATTCAAAATATATCTCAAAGCATTTAAATATGATCAAGAAAGCGAAGATAGGCAAGTTGCACTTTTATTACATTATATAGGACCAGATTGCCTTCACATATTTTATTCTTTCAACCTAGATGTCGAAACAGTCAAGCTACAAGTGTTGATCGACAGATTTGCAGGTTATTTCAGCCCAAAAGTCAATATAACCATGATAAGGCATAAACTTTTTAACAGAAAGCAACTGCAAAATGAACAGCTGGACAGTTATATAACAGATCTCAAAAATATAGCCCATCAGTGTAATTTTGGTGAATTGCAAGACGATTTACTAAAAGATATATTTAGTTGGAATCTAAATGATCAGAATCAATACATTAAAGAGAAAATTTTGCAAGAATTACCTACCACTTTAGATGCCACTATAAATATTGCTAAGTCACTAGAATCGTCCCGGAAAGAAGTTCAAATATTATCAGGCACAAATCCCAATTCATCTGTAGCTAGTATAGATAGTATACATAACAGAAGTAGTCAACAGTCCAGTAGAAGTCATTCACAACATAGTCAGTCAAGAAATCAGTCAAGAAATCATAGTCGTAGTCAACAATCAAGGTATAATCCGCAGTCACAGGACCGTCAATCAAGAATTCAGAGTCACAGTCAACAATCAAGGTACAATCCGCAGTCACAGGATCGTCAATCAAGAAGTCAGAGTCACAGTCAACAGTCAAGGTACAATCCTAACCAGTCATACAATACATCCCATTCATCGAGTTATAGCAGTCCCAATGGTTATAAAGGTAACAATCAGTCTATGAATAACTCAATGTGTCCAAAGTGTGGTCAAACACATCGTTTTAAATGTCCTGCTCTTGGTGCAAAATGTAATTTCTGTCAAAAACTTAATCATTATTCAAAGATGTGTAAGTCCAAGCAAAAATATGTTAATTATGTGCAAGAAGATTTTTCTAATGATGATCAAGCTTTTTTAGGTGCTGTTTATCAATGTAATTCTGTAAATTATAGTAACCAATGGTCAATAACCCTAAGTATCTGTAGTCAATCTGTTAGCTTACTTATTGATTCAGGTGCAGATGTGAATTTGATGTCTAAGAAAGCATTTGAAAAACTAGCGTTGCAAGAGATAAATCTTATACAAACACCATTTAACTTGACAACATTTACAGGTCAAAGTATACCTACAATCGGTTATTGTACATTACCATGTAAGTATAATGACAAATCATACAACTTGTGTTTCCATATTACACCGCTAGATTGCAAAAATATTCTGGGTAGACAGTCATGTCAACAGTTAAAAGTCATAAAAAGAATACATTCAGTAACCTTTGATGAAAACATATCTAAACACATTCCAAACTACACACTTAGTCAGCATAGCCAGAACAACAATTTACAGTCAATGTCAAGTCAGTCTAACAGTCAAAGTCAAGTCATATCACAGTCAATGTGTCACAAAGTCCCTGCAGAGTCAAACAGTCTGTCAATACTAAAGAAATATAGTATGGTTTTTAATGGAATAGGAGCTCTTAAAAACTATGAATGTCATTTAACTCTCAACGAAAATGTCAAGCCGTCGGTAGACGCAAGTAGAAAAATTCCTTTTAAATTACAGGATAAAGTCAAGGCAGAACTTAATAAGTTAGAAGTCACTGGTATTATTGCTCGAGTTGATGAACCAACCGATTGGGTCAACTCTATGGTAATTGTCTCTAAAAAGGATGAAAGCATTAGATTATGTTTAGATCCACGTAAGTTAAATAAAGCTATTAAACGTTCACATTACCCATTTCCACATATTGATGAAATTAAAGCAGAACTAAATGGTTCATGTTATTTTTCAAATTTAGACGCTAAGTCAGGCTTTTGGAATCTTGTCTTAGATGAAGAATCATCCAAACTATGTACTTTTATAAGCCCCTATGGCAGATTTCGTTTTTTAAGGCTACCGTTTGGTGTCAATGCATCTCCAGAAATCTTTCATAAAGAAATGATTTCCCGGTTTGGTGACATACAAGGCATTAAAATAATGATGGACGACTTTCTTATACATGCTAAAACCATTCAAGAACATGATCAAATCCTAGAAAAAGTTCTTTGTCGTGCAAAAGATATAGGTCTAACATTTAATAGTAATAAATGTAACATTTGTCAAAGTGAAGTCAAGTATTTAGGTTTTATATTCAATAGAAATGGAGTGTCTGTAGATCCATCTAAAGTAAATTCAATTTGCAACATGCCACAGCCTAAGAATGTCACAGATGTCCAGAGATTCCTGGGCATGATTAATTTTCTTGGCTCATTCATAAAAGATTTATCAAAAGAAACATCAAACATAAGACAGTTACTTAATAAAAACACAATATGGTCATGGAATGACAGTCATGAGAAAGAATTCAATAAATTAAGGTCTCTAATTAGTTCTTCACCAGTCTTAACTTACTTTGATCCTCAAAAACCACTTACTTTGTCAGTAGATGCTTCAAAAGATGCTTTAGGTGCTGTCATCTTACATAATATTAGTCCTATAGCATATGGCTCAGCTTCTTTGACAAAGTCTCAACAAAATTACTCTCAGATTGAAAAGGAACTCCTAGCAATTTTATTTGGTTGTACTAAGTTCCATCAATACATTTTTGGTAACAAAGTCCTAGTGGAAACAGATCACAAACCTATTGTCTCTTTATTTAGTAAACCTTTATTTAATATCCCACCAAGATTGCAACGAATAATGCTTCGTTTGCAACCCTATGATCTTATCGTTACTTATAAACCAGGTAAATACTTATATGTCGCAGACACATTGTCCCGTGCTGCATTACCAGAAAATGCATTAGTAGAATTGGATGAAGATATTAAACTTCATGTTAATTTACTCACTGCTAATTTGTCACTTAGTCCTTTCAAGTTACAACAAATTGAACAAGCTACCAGGTCTGACCAAACTCTTCAAACTCTTATTAATTACTGTAAAAATGGATTTCCAAATTCAAAGCATAAAGTAGAAGATTGTATTAAACCTTTCTTTCCTGTTAAAGATGATATACATTATGCTAATAACCTTTTATTTTTGTCAGATAAAGTTATTATACCTATTTCTTTAAGAAAAGATTTCTTAAAACTATTACATGAAGGTCATCAAGGCTTGAATAGTTGTAGAAATTTGGCAAGACATACAATTTACTGGCCTAATATTAGTCAAGATATAGATAATTACATCAGTAATTGTGAAATTTGTCTCACTTTAAGAAAGAGTAACACTAAAGAAAGTCTATTACCACATGATTACAAATACATTCCTTGGCATAAGGTTGGTATAGATTTCTTTGAGTTCAACAAGCATACATACTTAATTGTAGTCGATTATTTCTCAAAATATGTTGAGATAGCAATTTTAAGTAATGGTTACAGTGCAGACCAAGTCATAATCAAGCTAAAATCAATATTTGCTCGTCATGGTATTCCCCATACATTAATGTCAGATAATGGTCCACCGATGAATTCCAAATCTTTTCATGATTTCACACAAGATTGGAATATTCACCATGTCACTTCCAGTCCCTATCACAGCCGTTCAAATGGTATGGTAGAACGGACAGTAGGCATAATTAAAAATATGCTTAGAAAATGTTTACTTGATAATACTGATCCATATTTAGCATTACTGCAATATCGCAATACTCCCAAAAACAATTTATGTTCACCAGCACAACTTTCCATGTCACGTAGACTTCGTACAAAGCTACCTATAGTAGAAAAACTTTTAAAACCAAAATTGTGTAACTATAGACATCTTAAACAAGTCAATAATCAAAATTTACATAAGATGAAAGAGTATTACAACAAAAATTCCAAAGATCTTAAACCCTTGGAGGTAAATAGTCATGTTATGTTTCAAAAACATCCACAATCGTCTTGGTTTCCAGGTATTATACAACAAGTTGGTCCTGAACCTAGGTCGTATATCATAAAAAGTAAATTTGGTACATATCGTCGCAATAGACAATACATAACACTTAGACCAAAGTCTCAATATTCTTTTCATTCACATAACACACAGACTAATAATTTTCACACTCAACCAGTCAGTTCCAATCAAACTTATATCAGTTATACTCCTTGTTATACAAATGATTACTCTAAAATTTCTCATAGTCAATCTCCTCAACGTACTAGCAGTCAACCAATTAAGAAATATTCTAGATCAGGAAGAGAGATAAGGCAACCACAACGTCTTATAGACACAGTCTTATAAGCATTGTTTTGTATTCATTGTCATGTACTTAGTTATAAGTAATTAATTAGTAAACTAAAATGTTGTAAACCATTGTTTGTTTACATTTAGAAACAATCGTCAAATTGACAACGTCAAATTATGTCAACTGTCAGAATCTTAAAACGTCAAATTGTCTCGTGTCAAAACACTAAAATGCGTTTTGTTATTTTTATATAAGAATCTAAAATATAAGTTACTTAAAGGGAAGATGTCATAATATTATATTAGCTTGTAAGCCATAGCCTAGTTTAGTCTATGCTTAGATTATATCAATATTGTCTTGTCTATGTTCACTTCCTTCTTACTCACTTTGTAACATGGCCGACTGAAATACACGACACGTATTATAACGAGCTCCTGTCTTTTATTCCAAAAACCAACAAACAGCAATGACAAAAATTAGACTTCATAAAGTTGGTAATTCGTTTGTAGGCAAATGTATAAAAATTTATAATAAAATTCCTCAGGATTTGGTTGACATGCCTCTTAATAAGTTTAAAATAGTTGTTAAAAATGTTTGATGATGAAAGGCTACTATAATGTAGACGAATATCTTAATGATAAAAATGCATGGTCACCCTAATCTTCTGTTGTTGGCCACTCGTATAATACAATATAAACTAATTGTAACAATGAGCCGCCCCCGCCTCTCCCGCTTCACCCGACTCCATAGATATGGAGGTATCCCTTCCCTCAGCATCGTTGTCGTCATCAACATGCTCCTCCTCCGCGAAGAGATCCGTTTCAGAGTGCTCGGACTCTGACGAGGACTCTTCGAGCACCCTTGAGCCCGAGTGCTCATCCCCCCTATCCTTCCAGCTCGTTGAGAGCAAGAAATCCAGGAAGCGGATTAGCAAAGTCCGCTCCCCCATCCCCCCAGTAGTCACCAACCGGCCACTAACTCCACTCATGGATTTAGTTATCAGCCGCCCCCCCCGCAACAACCAAGCCAGCCACTCGCTGCGCTCCGGTGCCCGCGGGCTCCAAAGTTCCTCCCCCGGTCTTCCTCCGCGAGAAGGGTAAATGGGACGAAGTGTCCCGCCTTCTCAAGATCAGAAGATCTCATACACCAAGGCCACCAACACAGGGGTGGCTATTAGGATAATTGTCCCGACTATCGAGGATTTTAGGAAGCTCACCAAGAGCCTAGCAGTTAACAATTACCCGTATCACACCTTTGTGCTCGAGGAAGAGCGCAAAGTCAAAGCGGTGATACGCGGGGTCCCCCACGAATTAGGGAATGAGTCCATCCTTGAGGACCTTAAGTCCCAAGGCTTCCCAGCTGAGGCAGTTCACAAACTGTCCAGCCGCACAGGGAAAACTTTCCCTCTTGCATTTGTGGTCCTCAAGAACGAGGCCACAGCAAAGGACATTTTCCGCACCCCCCTTACGGTGTGCGGCCTGTCCGGCCTGAGAGTCGAACCCCCTCACAAACGCGGCATCCCGGGACAATGTCACCGGTGCCAATTATACGGCCACGCAGCAAGGAACTGCACAGCAGCTCCAAGGTGCGTTAAGTGCCTATCCCCCCACGCCACGAGCGAATGCCCAAGGCCCAAAGACCGGGTACCATCCTCCCCCCGGCCTGCGTGTTTTGCGGTGAATCCGGCCATACGGCCAACTACAGGGGTTGCCCACGTGCCCCCCGCCCCCATACCCGTCCTGCGGCGAAGCAAAGGACCCAGACCTCCCAGAGGCCTGCGCCCCACGCTCGCCCTTCCCCCCCCCCGCGCTGTCTGCGCAGGACTTCCCTGCCTTGAGGCAGAAAATCCTGCCACAGCCCATCCCACCTCCAGCCTGGGTGGCCCCCAAGCTTCCCAAGCCGAGCCCACAGCGCTCGACCCCCTCACCCCCTACGGTGAGCCAACAGGCCGCACACATCGCCAAGTTGGTGGAGAACATCGACTTGGACGAAATCCCCATCCTTTACGGCAAACTGTGCCAAGCACAGACCCCCTTTGATAGGATCAAGGCTCTTTCAGAGCACAGGTTATTAGTTAAAGCCCTTCAATCGTAGATGAGTTCCATAGGTAGGAATAGACCAAGGGGGATCCAGGTGATCTCCCTTAACATCATGTCCCTCAACAGTCAAAACTCCGAGCTCAAGGAGTTCATGAAAAACCGATCCGATGACTTACTTCTGCTGCAGGAAACAGGCCTCAAACCTGGATCCCGTAGCAAATACACAATCCCCGGCTACGTCCTAATTAGGAACGATCGTCAGTTAGGAAGAAGTGGAGGCACTGCGATCTACTATAGACGCACCCTCCACTGCACACCCATCCCTACACCCATAGATCTCATAACAGTAGAAGCAACGGTATGTAAACTGGCTATGACAGGGCATCCAACCCTTACACCATAGCCTCAGTCTACATTCCTTCAGGGAAATCACCAGATATCAGAGACTTTAGATCCCTTCTCTCGCTAGGGGACCACACCCTACTTTTTGGTGATTTCAACTCCAAACACACAGACTGGTCATGCCGCACTACCACAACTAGTGGTAGACGCCTGCGTGACATAGTCTCCACCCTCGACTTGGTCGTAGCCTGCCCATCCGAATACACTCACTACCCACTCAACGCCGCACTCTCTCCCGATATCCTAGATTTCGCCGTAATGCACAACGTCTCCCTAGCCCTGGGGCAGATAGGTACACTTAACAACGTAGGTTCAGACCACCTCCCCGTGCTCTTAAAGCTAGGCTCAATTGATCCTCACACTCCTCCAACTAGGACATTCACAAACTGGGAAGCGGTAAGCTCCTCATTAGCAACAACTCTAGATGACCCGACAACTTTACAAGACTTCTCCCCCGACATGTTAGATAGCGGGAGTAAAATTGATTCCGCCGTTGAGTCTCTCACCCGCCTGGTTTCGTCTATGGTGAAAGATAACTCGCGTGTAGTGACCCTTCCCAGAAAGAGTACGCTGCCGCCAGATATCCGGAACCTGATTACGGCCAAGCGGACTGCGGCTCGACGGGCTGCTCAATTTCCCACTCCCCCTATTAGAACAGAAGCCAACAAACTACAACGCTTACTTAGATCCCGTCTCCAAGAACACAAAAACGACCGCTGGACCGATCTTATGCAGGGAATATCCTCCTCCCATGTAGCTTACCACAAAGTAGCGAAAGCACTCCGTACAGACCCTACTCTCACTACCCCTCCTCTCTCGCGTCCCGACGGCACGGTTGCCTTCGAGGACGGGGAGAAGGCTGAGTGCTTCGCAGACAGCATTGCGGATCAATGCTCCCCTTCCAAACTTCCATGTGACCCAGCTCACATCCAAACGGTTGATGAGGAGGTCGCCCGCAAGGACTCCCTCCCCATCACCGCTCCACCAACACCAGTCTCAATTGATGAACTCACCTCACACGTCAAAAGGCTCAAAGTTAGAAAGTCGCCGGGGTCCGACGGCATTTCTAATTCTGCGCTCAAGCACTTGCCCATCCAAGTGTTCATCATTCTGGTCAACATTTTTAACGCCTGTTTCGACATCTGTCACTTTCCATCTCCTTGGAAAGAGGCTATCGTAATAGGCATCCCCAAGCCCGGCAAACCACTACACATTCCGTCAAACCACAGACCCATAAGCCTCCTCAAGGCTATGGGCAAGCTTTTTGAACGGACACTGCTCTCCCGTCTTCGAGAGTACCTGTCCGACAACGACACTATCATCCCACACCAATTCGGCTTCGGTACACAACACTGCTGCACACAACAAGTTCATCGCATAGTAGAATACACACTGAACGGATTTTATCCCCGTAAGAAAAAGACTGTTGCGGTCTTCTTCGACGTAGCCAAAGCCTTCGATAAGGTTTGGCATGCCGGGCTTGTCTACAAGCTGCACCACCTCGGACTGCCTGACCGATTGGTCAAACTCACCAAGTCCTTCCTCAGCAACCGCACATTCCGTTACCGGCATGAAGGAACACTATCATCCCCACACTACATCACAGCAGGAGTTCCCCAGGGTTCCCCTCTCTCGCCCCTCCTCTACACGCTATACACTAACGACATTCCACAACCCACATTAGGTACACAATTATCACTGTTCGCCGACGACACGGCCCGTTACGTTAATAGCTCCACAGTCCCAGCTGCCATCAAAAGGCTCCAACCCTCCATCAACGCTTTAGGCCTCTGGTTTAGGAAGTGGCGCATTGAAGTAAACGCAGACAAGAGCTCTGCAACCTGCTTCAATGGCAAACTTAGAAAACGCCCCCTTCCCCCTCCACCCTCGCTTCTAGGTTCAAGGATCCCGTGGAAACGGGAATCTAAGTACCTAGGAGTCACCCTCGACGAACGCCTAACGTTCAAACCCCACATACGCCGAGTTACCACCAAGGCTAGGTTCTATTTAGGTAGGCTTACCCCCATGATCGGTAGAAAGAGCCGAATGTCCCTCCGCAACAAACGTACCCTCTACAAGGTATGCATACGCCCAGTCCTCACTTACGCCTCGCCAGTCTTTGCCCAAGCCAGAGCCTCAGTCCTTAATCAGCTTCAGATCATCCAAAATCAATTCTGCCGCAGAGCAGCTGATGCCTCCTGGTACGTCCGGAGCTCGGACCTACACAGAGACTTCAGCCTGCCCACTATTCAGGAATACCTGGTTGCTTCCTCAACCAGGTTTTTCAACAAAGCCTCATCCCATCCGAACCCACTCATACAGGACGCGGCCAACTACGAGCCGCGCCCTATTCTACAGCACACCCCTGTAGGAGACCGCGTCACGTTCTTCTTGATCCACCCAACCAACTAACCAACGACCTGGTACGACTTCGAGCCGCTCAGGAAACTGGTTCCCTCTCGACCCCATGCCCGAGCATCACAACAGCTCCGACCCCTCATGCTCACGACGGGGCCCAATAGGGGTCCCCGCCGTTAAGTTTTATTTGTTTGCTCATTAGCGTATGCTCAGCGACATCTGAGTGACGTTGCATCACCACTCCCCTGAGTGGTGAGCGCCTCATTTCACGACTTGGAAGCCTTCCCGGCTAAAGTCACAAGGCAGAGTTTAGTCAGTAAGAGTCTGACATACCCCTATGGCCGGCCGTAGGGGATGCATGTAGCATTCTCTGCCTCCACCCCTCGCATCTGGGTGGTGACCATTCCATCTTTCGGGCGTAAAAAAAAAAAAAAATTGTAACAATGTAAACAAAACAATATTAAAAAAGAAAATGGATAATCTACCTGAGTTTCTTGCTGGTATCTTCTCAGGAGAACCAACTTACCGAACCAGCGAAAGAATCATTTGCTAATGGTTATTTATGTACTTACTTAATTTAGTATTTTTATAATTTTACTTGACAAAATTGTAAAATTTTGACATTCATATGTGCTCTTTATGTACCTAAACTGAATTAATGAAATTGATTCTTTGATTCTATTGTAAATTCTTTATTTTATTAAATTAAGTTGAATAAATTTTGGTTTCCTTTGAGTCCTTTGGCAGCGATATACCTTACCATTAGCGACTACGCCGCTCTTACGTAAATATACTTTGCTTATATGTATGGCGTGTCCAATTCATAAGGACGACGACGACGTGGTTATTCCTTTAGGTTTAAAAGTAGAAACTAGTTTATTGGGCGCTAATTAGGGCAATAGGTCCTAAGTTGTGGAGTTTGTAGAGAACTAAAACATTGGACTCACGGATGGTTCACTCACTTGGTTCTTTATTATATCTGACAACTTTTTATAGTACAATCAATACGTACTCGTTTCGGTCTTACTTGGCATAAAATGTTTGTGGTGGGATTACTTATTTATGATTTTTAATATCTAAAAAATGAACTTAAAACTTGAACAACTTTTAATTGTTTTATATGAAACTTATTACTCCGATGGAGTTGATTAATATTCTTATAAACAAATTTTCATTTCCCCTTGAAACATAATTAAGAGTTATTAACTCGTTTTGTATTTTTGATAATCCCTTTGAAGAGCTTTTAGGCTACTTAATTACATAATTACTCGTCGCCCTCTTATTATCAGTATAGATATTTAAAGCTAGCTATTTATAGGATATAAATTATTAGGTACTTATGTACGAGTATATTTAAGTGAGTAAAGTCGTATTTTGTTCTGCTTACATTATTCTTAACTGACTCTCTGGGAGTCTATAGGAAATATTTATAAATGGAACACTAAATTAACATGTCTGCCAAAAATTACACCTATTTGATTATAGGTAAAAATGCGTAAGCTGAGCTTTGAAAGTGTGAGTGATCACGAAAAGTATAGCAAAAAGGCTGAGTGTACAACACATGTGTGTATAAAACAAGTCACATTATACGTTCACGTCTGTGCACTCACAAATGCAAAGCAAAGCTCACGCTTTTTACCTATACCCCAATGTATGTACCCAGATGTTATGTTAAAACACCGTTAATCTATACTACAGCTCAATAGCTGATACAGTTGTAGAAATAGCCGTAATATAGAGCGGCCCTATTTCTCGGCCATTGATTGACTCAAAAACAGTCTCTCCCTCCGCTCTATAAGTACATTCGTCTAGATAATTTAACAGTAGCTATTGTATTTGTCATAATATTGGTAATATAACATCTCATAGGTACTGGGAATCTGTGCGGTTGTGTGATAAGCACCTACCGAGCTCTAATCACTTCAAAAACAAACGGTGTGTCATCATAGATGATCTAATTAAATATGTTTAATTAAATCATCAGCATTAGAGATGTTCTCAGTTCATTCTGTTCAGTATTCATATACACTATTATAAAAAGAAAACATTTGTAATTACTACGCTTTTATTAGCTTCACTTGTATGTTGGCTTGTTTGTATGTTTGTAACCGACTCTTTTGGGTTCGATTTTGCTCTACTTTCAACGATCACATTTAATTTAAACTTTGCACACCTGTCAAAGACCGATGACATTGCAATAATTCGATTGAAAATTTAAAAAATCAAATTAAAAAAAAAAAAAAAAAAAAATAATAGTATAAAAAAAACTAAAAAAACACGCTTTTATAGAGAATCCAACTAAAAAGTAGAAAATAAATTTTAATAAGTTTGAAGAGAAAAAAAACTTTTTAAAATTTATTTTCTACTTTTTAGTTGTATTCCCTATTAAAGCGTGTTATTTTAAATTATTATTTTTTTATAGCTAGGAAATAGGTACTTTTACCCCACACTCATAAAATACATAATAGGTACCTATTCGAAGTCCTTTCAGGATGAAGCGACTACTCTATTTTGAGTCCCAGAGTGTCCCAGACACACCCGCAGACACTCGCACATACAATTTTTCATAAATGCACCAAAATTACTATCTATACATTTCACAATTTTAAAATAAAAATGTAATATAATCTATAATAAATAATAATATCCTATCCTACAGAAACCAAAAATAAAATATAATTATGTGATATAAATAAATAATATAAAACAATATAAATAAATATATGCCGCTAGCATGTGAAATTCCTCCTCTCTCCAGACAAACTTATGCTGTTCCCGACAGGGTCCAAAATTGTAACTTTATCTATTTTAACATCTGTAACACATTATGGAAGCAATAAAATGTACTGAGTATTGAGCATAGACATATTATTTTTACCTAGATCTTACGTAATTACAAGTTTTCGTATTACTACAGTGCAAGTCTATATAGGAACCTACATTTGAAAAACCTATATGATAAACAGTCACGCAGTTTGAATTTTAATATACCTAACACGAAACAACAGCCACGTTCTAAACCTAACCCTTTAAAACATCACGAGAATCATAACATTCCTTCACGCACCCCCCGAGGGGCCTAAACACCCCGCTTGCCCCCGTCCCCGTCTATTTTGAATACCCTTCACGCAAACACGTAGAATATGAGCATTTCTTATCTCTTTTAAAAAAACTCCTTGGATATTAAAGGGTTGAGTTTATTGCTGTTGATAACGTGGACTTTTGATCTTGATTCTTTTAGTTTTTACGTCGAGATACTCGTAATACAATAGAATAGAACAATATCGTATCAAGAAATGTCCGATTAGCATCAGAAGATTCATTTCTCAAGTATTAAACATATATAAACTGATTTAGGGTTTAGAATAAGTTGGCTTGAAATATTTCCTCAGATAAAAAGCATCCTGTGTCAGTCCAGGAATGAATTCAATGGCCTATCTATGTGCTAATTTTCATCTACATCATAAAGTACACTTGATTGAGTAGCGAACATTCCAGAATCTTTTTCTACAAGGTAACAGCACTTATGTTCGTAGTATTGAAATCAATATTGATCGAATAGAGAAACCAGTTCTGTCTCTAAAATACATCTGTATCTGTAACCTTTGAAATATTTAGCGTGGGTATATGCCATAATTCACTAAGTTATTTTAAAGCTGTTACATCCGACCATAGCAGCCACACATTCCCTTACAATCGCACATACTATTTGTCTGATTTAGCTAGAAGCAACTTTCAACCGAATGTCTCAGCTGATTTTTGCTAGTAATCTTTTTTAATTAATACTGAATAGTATTGCCATCTATCGAACACAAAGCGAACTGCTTCGCAACTTTGAACCCCTGACTATATCGTGATATGGAAGTTTTCTTGCCTACAACATTGTTTAATTGGTCGGATTATGATCACGTACCTCGGTAGCTCGGTAGCTCGCATCCTTCCTCTGAACCCTGATTACAGAGCCATACAAAGTCATACGTCACTCCTACAGTAACTAGGTAGTACGAATCATAGTCTGGTTTGTTTTCATTAATTTTTAAAACAATGTGAATAGAAATTGTTTCATTTGTTATTTCCTTTTGTTTGTTAGACTAGTCCGTGTGTTAGGAGTGGGTTCACAGTTTACATCAGTGGTGTGATGGTGTGTCGAATTCAGGACATTCAACGTATTTAGCCACTAAACTACAGCCGCATCCATATATTTGACCGAGCGAGCAAAGCGAGCGAAGCGTCTACATTTCGAGATTGGAAAATTTTACTTTCGTCCGTCTGTATGTCTCTATGGGTTAGCAGCCACAGTTTTTATCCGATCTTCGAAACTTGGCACAAGTTTTGCTTGACTTAATACAATTTTTTCATCGTGAGCTTTTTGAATTGGGGGGAATAAGCTCAAATAATGCTTTTAATGCTCGCGTTCAACCATAGGGCGACCACTAGTTATAGCATCATAGCTATTAAGAATGTGTGTCTCTCGCAATATACGAGTAATGTACAATGAATGCAAACCCCCTGCTTGTGGTTCATGTGAACACACAGATGCCTATAACGATGGCGACGATCACCCCGCGAGTGTCGCCGCGATACAACATATTCTCTTGAATATGATGTGACTTGATGCTTCAGCTGACGATAGTAACTTGCTCTCTGAGGAAAACACTTCCTTATTCGACCACCAACTTTGTTATACCTCAACACGTAACTAGAAACTTTCTTATTTTGTAAGAAATAACGATGAAACTCGCGTGACAAGTTAATATTTAAGAGAGCAAATTTACGGAGATCCTTGCACAGGCAATCTCACGCTCAATGTCGCTTTATCGTTATAATGTAGATTGAGTATAAGAAGGACGTGCGTATAAGTTAGAGAGAGACGATGTATCTTGATGAAATTCATGAAGTAAGCCACCTTCAAGCGAGTATATATTTTGTTCAACAGTGAATTTGTTAAGCTCCCTGTATTATTTTTGTATTTTATATTATGTTCTGTTTATTTGCATGTTTCCAAGTAACTGGGTCGAGAACTTGGTTCACCTCTTGATTATCAGATACACGTGTATTTTAATAAAACAATTTAAAGGAAGCATTTTCATCAAAGTTTACTTTCCGTTCAGTATTATACCGCTATTTCTTTGTGGATATTTTGCATTAGGAATTACGTGGATGTGGTTTTTAGCGTAGCACTTTTTATGGCGACTATTGGAAGAAAGAAAGAAAGAATATAGACTGCTTCGGTGGCGTGGTCGGTTGTACATCTGCTTTCGACGCCGGAGTCTCGGGTTCGATTCCCGGTCGGGAAAAACTTTGTGTGAAGACAGATACGTTTGTACCGAAGTCTGGGTGTTTCCTATGTATAATATGTATGTATTTACAAAAAAAAATGTATATAAGTATTTATATCAGTTTATCTAGTCTAGTACTCATATCACAAGCTCTGCTTAGTTTGAGACTAGATGGCGTTGTGTGATTTGTCCTAACATATTTATTTATATTTTTATTGTTACATCACAACTGAACACTCAACGTTACACAAAGAAAAATATAACTTATCTGTGGTCCTGAAGGCCACAGACGTAAAGTTGACGTAAGTGACACGGTCGTGTCAAACTGTCACAACACCGCCACCGGTGTGGTTTGGTTTGGTTTGACACTTATGAGTTACGTATTACGTATGTGTGGCAGGAAGTACGCGGCAAGCACACGCCGCATTTTTGAAACATATTATTTAATTATTTACATTTATTTATTGCATAAATTGGCCATTCCGCATTCACTACCACTCACACGCACCCACGTACAGTAACTTTTAAAAATTGGACGCGAAATATAGGATGACACTCAGCGTATTGTACTGAGACGAGCACATTGCCTATCTCAGCACATGAGGCATGAGGAATGATGGCCAGGCGCAGACCCAGCTGCCCGAGACATCTGCTCAAGTTGTTCTTCGCTCAACTTCATTCCGTCCACTTAAATTATCTCTAAGTAATTACTTTTAAGAAACTCTATGTTAAAAAGTACCGAAAGCTAAAGATAAAGCGTTTGTCTCTATTTTGCTTTTGGACGATTGGGTACGGTACGGTACGGATAGGATTAGGTACTTATTTGTCTCAAACTACATCAGCATTAGATGAACCGATGTTTTAAACATGCATATTTACAGAAATAAAAAAAAGCATGATCATTTTTAAATAAGTAATCCGACTCTTCGTGTGGTTTATCTATTTATAGTTCACCTCTCATAACTGCACTGAAGCAATACTATACTGCCAACATATCCAGCAACATATCCTGCAGGGTGAAGAAGGCAGACAGGGACGTCCGGACCTTCCCATGTGCAGTGAGCCATGGCTACACTCAACTACCTACTTAACGTGTGTATCCGTCGAGTGTTCCTACACCCTTACTTCCCGGGAAGTCACAAGGGAAGTACATTTGCGTAATTACTATGGCAGTTACCGTTCACTGGAGACAGGATAAACTAGAAAGTTTTGTCGTCAATCCCTTCTATATGCATCGTGTTAAAAAACCCTGTAAATGTATATATTTTGATCAACCTACGCTAACATAAAACTTGTTCTACCAATAGTTTTCTTACCATGGCTGCCATGGCCTAGTGAAACAGACTTGAAAAAGAGGATGGTGTCTTTGCCTGTACCTTTAAATAAAGTACTCTTTTGTCTTACCAAAGGGTTAGACACTTTGGTAGCCAGAAGCATTTTTTATGCCCAAATTTCGCCAGACATTCACGTAGTAAAGTACCGTCTTATCAATCGACTTCCAAAAAAGGAGGAGGTTCTCAATTCGACTGTCAGTTTTTTTCCATAATTTTTATGATTGTTACGTCATGTCTCCGGACTGGGGGTGAACAGATTTTGATTTTTTTTTTATGAAAGCTTCTACTTCCGAAGTGATCCGTTTCTAATTTGGTCCCATTAGGACAAATATTTAGTCCCATTTGAATTCGGTTGTTGTGTCAATTTTTGACATATTTTATTCAATCGTATATAAGGCACAAAACGCTGAAATTCCGGTAGGTACCTATGTTTGCAGGGATCGCTTCGTACCGATCGTATTCTATCCATCATTTTCCACATATTTTATATTTCGTAGATAAGAATAAGGTCACACGACAAAGATCAACAAATCACTTAATTCAATAACCCTAAATAATCAGAAGTCACTCATACTACAGATATGTGATACCTGATACCTCTCTGGCGTTCAAGACTCCTTGCCCATCTGTTATCAATACAGAAGTTCGGGCCAGTGAACTGTGTGTGAAGAAATACGACGGCTAGTCTATTGGCTTAGGATTAGCTGCACAAGCTCGTATCTAATCTTCACTAGACGAGGCTTAACCTGTCCGATTCTCGACTATTCTGGTTTATTTCTTAATACTACGTAAAGTCGTGTGATTTTTCCTTTTTATCTATGATCGTGATTAGTTATAGACCTGTTCTATTTATAATTCAATGACATACATAATAATCACGCCCGTGTCCTCGAAGGGGTTGATACAGGCAAATTAGTTACCATATTACCACGTAATAGGGGACGAACCTATTAACCACACTTATATTTTTGTCAGATCCTCGTCCGAAGATCTAAAATCCTCCTCCAAAATCTTATTGAGATACCTACCTTATATTATTTTTTCATTATTTTATTAAATAAATGAAACTGCAATCAGATTTTGTACACTTTGCTTTGGTATAGTGCAATGAGTGTGTGAGCAGTAGGAAAACAATATAGTAGTACTCGTTTCTTGTTGTATGAGAAAAGGCACAATATCCTTCGTTCAAATCCTGCCTCCGGTTACTATTTCTGTGACAACTTATGAACACAATAATATCGATCCACTGACAATAGATATTCACCAACAAATTAAATGTTTACCCGCACTCGTATTGGACAGTGAACAATAGCTCTAAACTCTGAAAGGAAAGTTAACACACAGTAAAATTCAAGTTTCTGTTAACCCTTTCGAAGCGAAGTGTTAAAAATGCATCACAAGGGTCATAAAGAGCTTTTATCGGACGAAATTTTCAGAGTGCCCGTATATTCGGTGTAAAAAGAGAATAAAAATTAGAGAGCCCGATCTTTTGTCAGTAAGTAGTTAAAATCGGGTTACGGGTCAAAACGACCGACTGCGATCTGATGATACCTCACATAGTACTAACCTACGTGACGTTTATAGGGGTTTAATACTCTGTGCCGATAAGAATACTTGAGATGATTTGGATTATGTGATACTAGCGAACTGTCCAGGCTTCACTTTGGTTTACAAGACAATTTTCTACCTTTGTCTATAGTACTCGGTCTATTGGTGACACAGACTTCAGCTCTTAAATATTATGAAGTTCAGTGACGTCTAATCAAAGTTTGATGGACTTATTAATATTGTATTCTATATTTAATGAAGTTACGTAAACAAAGTAGCAGGCCACGTAAGTTGGACTTATACGTTCTGACCTGTTCTGTTCTGGAGATTGCGACTGATTGATAACCACTAAGTACATACATAGATACCGTAGGATGGTAAATACCTCCTGTGTCGGCTCACACAGAGATGTCCTAGCCACCCTAAATGGCTACCACGAAGACTGACTTGAGGTGGCACAAAACAAAGCACTTTGGAAGGAGTTGGTGGAGCCCTTTGTCTAGCAGTAAGACATTAAACACTGATAAAAAAACAAAAGCTGTTAAAATCCTTCGTAGTACACAAGATTTTCACTCTCAAGCGCTAATCTTTCCCAAATCCGAAAACACTCTTTAAGCTCCCAAAATACTGTAAAAAAGCTCCCATCAGTCAGAGGTTTGGTAAGGCGATTCTACAACTTGTAATCCGATCCCGACCTTGCCTGACCGGTTCCACTCTGTTATCGTACACAGTTACACACCCATTGTGTTGTGTTGTGCTCTGTTGCATCATTGAACCACATTATAGTCTTATGTAAATCTCCTTCATGTTAAATGGTGCATAAATAGTGCTTACAAAAGAACCCTTTTTGAAGTAAATGTGATCCTTGTGTCCACCGGTTGGGTTTTGTGTTAGAAATTATATATTTACTTACGTTCTGGGACTACTGGTACCCACACAACAGGTCCTACTCACTTCATTGTTATTAATTAGCTGCTTCCCCCAGCTTCGCCTGCAGGGAGTCGATAAGATAATTACATAATGACGAGAAGATTTTTCCTGCCATCCGATTGTGATGAAGCATCGTAATGGCATTTTGTAAATACCTATGTAGATAAATTATATCTTTAGGAGAACGAAAAGATTTTCTTACATCGCCGCGATTAGATAGTCTGCCTATATAATATTAGCAGTGACTTCATGACATAAATTTAAACTCAGAAGTGATATTTGTGTGCCGGAATGGCAGAATGTACGAGTATATGGAAGCAAAAAATTGTATTTACCATCTCATTGTTTGGAATTAATTAATAGCAATGACCTGGGTAATTTTAACTGACTGCGGCTGGTAATATGTTTAAATTCGACTTAACTATGCAATATAATTTTGTATATCTATGGGTGATTGTGACCTGATATTTAATAATTTTAATTGTTATTACCTACATTCATTGCAAATAAATAAATAATATTATTACGAGTATCATCTAATAGCGGCGCTAAAAAGCAGTCTCCTTTAAAACCACAGAGGTAATTTAGAAGTCGTATACGAGGACCGTGTAGCTCTATGTTTAGAAGCCTACATCACACTGTCCACCATTCAATACTCCTAATCAAGAATATCATACGATACCACCACATTACCATTTCAGCCTACATAGCCACTACCAAGTTATACTATTATATATATACCTACTCGGTATGCAATGCATTCTGCTGTTGCAATAATTGAGCTGAGTTTGTCGATCCGGGTCGAACTCCTAAACGACTGGACCGATCTTTATGAATTCAGATATATACACTCACGGTGATGGTCACTATGTCCGTGCGAAATTAAAAAAAGATCGGTCCAGTCGTTTAGGAAGAGTTCGATCTCGAATGAAATACACGAGTCACCTAAGAAAGAGCTTCGTAAACTCAGCTCAATAATGCAGTTACATTAATATTATTATGTATTTAAGGAGAAAATTCCACTGAAACGAATTGGTACATTTCACCGGATCATAAAAACATCTCAATACCCTTCAAAAGGTATAACTTCAAACATTTCAAGTTAAGGCGGATGGGAATTCTTGCGCGAAATTACTAGCAGCCCTGATTCGACATAACCGACTTTTATTGACCTCTCCCGTTTTAGAAACTAGGTTGGGCAAGGGAGAATTGCGTCGAGTATGTTGATTGGCAGGTGTCAGCACAGGCTGGTTAGGGGGGCCACAACTTTGAGTATGATAGATATGAGATGCGAGTCACAGTAACACAGCATCTTTAAAACATTTAGTAATTTGATAGCTCCGCTTGTGGGCTTCATCTAAATTTGCAACATTTCCTTCTCGTCCCTCTTTCTTTTTGATTAAGTCTGTTGGAGACTGATGGAGTCACATTTCGGACGCCACAATTATTTTAGAACCAATTACGAGCTCTCATTCCTTTAATAAGTCGAAAAATTTGTGGATTTATCACGACTTTTGGCAATTTCCTTTGATTGCGGACGTTTTTTTGTTGAAATTACTTCAATATTTCATTTTAACCATCCCGTGTTACATCGATTGGAGTTGAAATAAATTATATTTCGGAGAAACTTATTACTGTAATTAATAGCATACTACGTCTCTTTTCAAAATCCTGATCACTGAAATCTGTGTAAGCAGTAGGTGCTAGGTCTTATTCTTCTTTTGGTGCCATCTTCTCAATTAAGGTCAGCTATCATCCTGGCAATTTGGACCTGTGACACAGCAGCTCTGAAGAGGGACCGCGTGCTCTTGTGGTACCACTGGCGTAGGTTCTTTAGCCAGGATATTCGGTTTGATGGACCAAACCAAACTTAAAACTTACATATACATTCGTCTATTTGAAACATTACATTTTCATACTTAAGTAACTAGTCCGCGACTTCACCCGTGACAAATTATATACTAAAACCCTCCTCGAGAACCATTCTATCCGTCAGTGAAAGCAGCATAAAAATCGGTGCAGTAGTTTTTGAGTTTATTGCGAACAGATAGAGAGACGTTGAAGAGGACTTTGTTTTATTTTATGTAGTGATTACCTAACTAACATTAACTAAAATTTCAAACTAGGATTAGTAAGATTACGTTCAGTTAGTCTTTACCTATTCGTAAAGATAGAACTGCACGCTAAAGGTTAAGCAAGGTAACTCGGTGCAGTATTTTGTCCAGCAATAATGTACATTCTCTGCGTTCATTGGCCCTCGTTATCACGAGTTATCAACAGATAATAACAGTGATAAGTGGGTAGCAACAGAGGACTGTTTACATTAACGTGTAACCAACTCTAACAACTATCACACTATGTAGGTACAATTTAGAATATTAACTTTGACAAATAGCAGTTGTAGAACGTAATAACAATTATTTTTTTTCTGCAACGCAACTGACATTTCTGATAACGTTCCTAGTCAGCAATCTTGTGGTAGATCTATCTTTCAGGTATTCCTGTGCTGTTGCAGCAACTTGCCAATGACCTATTAAAACGATGGAGGTTACAGTGAGAGAGATTGATTGGTGGCCTGGAGTAGTACCAAAAGTCTCAGACAAAGTAGAGAAATACACCTACAAAAAAGTACTATCTCCCTTCCTATTTCGTAACTCGAGAACTGCTTGGCCGATTTGGTTCTTGGTTTAAAAGGTGGTACGAAGTTCGCCGGACAGCTAGGAATATTATAAAGAGGAAAGAGCTGTTTGTTTGTAATAAAGTCTCAGAAACTACTGAACCGACTTTACAAACATGTAGGTACATTAACGCCACGTGATATAGGCCTCTTTTTATCCCGTAAGACTAGGCGACCATGGCAGCGCAACCAGTCGCCGCCACCAACAACATGTATTCAGCATATATTGCAGCTCTATAGGCTATATTTTACTGGGACACCAACCAGTTCCATACATTTTGTTGGTGGTGGCGACTGGTTGCGCCGCCATGGTCGCCTAGTGAAATATAGGTCTAATTGTGTTTCAGTGAGAATTAGGAACGAGAAACCTATATCACGCTGGCAGAGCCGCGGTCATCGGCTCCACCGAAAACCAAATCTATCGAAAAACGTGTTCATACGAAAGTGTTCTCTTTCACCCTATCTCACCTACACTTTGTGTTTCGTACAAACAAACTCATTAACATAAATCATTCTTAAATACAACATCATCATTCAAAACAAGTTGATCCATCAGTTATTATCACTGTTATCTTGACACAGAAATAACAGCTCTGTTTACATACTAAGAGAGTTTGAAATATAACTATTTGTAATGTCGAAGTACCGATTCATTGCAAGTTTATTAGACTTTCATTAGAGTAAGCGTTATGTGATTATAAATTTAATAAAATTTACATATCAAATGTTATTTTCAAACTCTAGATGTATTCGACGGCACCAATACACTTATGGCTATCTACAAAATTACAAGTTTTCGGTAAAACTTAAATACCTACATACATAAGCTATTACGAAGAGGAGTAAAACTTGTTACTTAGAGTTTATTATAAATAACATAAATAACTTAGCAGAGCTTGTGATATGAGTACTAGATAAATTACTGATGTAAATACTTGTTTATTTTTGTAAATACATACAATATATAGGAACATAGGAAACACCAGACTCGGGCACTAATGTATGTGTCGTCATCAATGATCGTCATCACCAAAGTTAGTACCGACTGGGAATAGACCCCGAGTCTCCGGCGTCGAGAGCGAATGCACTACCGACCACGCCACCGAAGCAGTCAATTATTAAATCATAACTATTAGATTTTGAGAATAAACTTCATTATTATTATCAGGTATTTACCGATGTTTAAATATCGTACTCGTACAACAATCAATGCCAAAAATTTAATTATTGATACAATGTTAAAATTTCAAAATATAAAAAAGTGAAATTTTCGGAAAATAAAAATACAAAAATATACTTACTTGTAATGTCGCCTTTATAGAGACATTGCTAAACGCTTAATCGATGCTTCTCAGGACCAGAAGGCTGGCTATTTTCTGGCCCAAAGAATAAGTATAGCCATCCAACGTGGCAACACAGCCAGCATTCTGGGAAACTTCCCAATTGGCAATGACGCGGAGGATTTTTTAAACGATATTTTGTAATGTAAATATTTTTAGTATATAATTATGTATATTGTAATTCTTATTGCTTACAATGTCAAATCATAATAACAAAAAATTACAACACTGACAATCTTATTTATGTCAAGTCAAATGTCAAAAATGACAGTCGATTTAAGAGGAAGAGAAGAGGCATATTACCTTTACGCCTTCGCCTCGCTTGTAACTTCCCTCCTGATTGGAAGCCCTTTGCCGCTGACCGGGAACTTAGGATTAGTTAAGGAGTTTCTGTACTAATAACTGGCAAGATATTCACCAAACTGGAAAAGTTTCATTTACAACTTAAAAATATAATTTTCTTTGCGTTGGTTTTCACGACACTTCTTTACAAAAGCCCTTTGCATAAAACAAAATATTCACAATTATTAAGCATAATTTATGTCCGTAAAATACAGAATACCTGTACCCGTTGTATCTCTGAAACTTTACTCAGAACAATCCCCAAACTTTGTCATATAAATCACAGCTTTATTAAATTAAGGAGTTGTTGGTAATCCGGAACCGGATCCGTAACGAAACAAAATGGCGGCCTAATCCATCATCGTTATGTCGACTTCATTTTTGATACTTTATTATTTAATTTATGGTATTAAAGGTAAAACGGGATTTAAACATATTTATAAGCCTCTCAATGAAAATCGAAGGAAAAACTGTATAAGTCAGGACTAGAATAAGGTGCCTACAAAATACCATCTGTATTAGAGTGCAAAATCAAAAGCGGACGGATCTATCGCATATATTGTAAACTAACATCCAATGGGCGTTTTCACATTACAAGATAACACACGATATCGTGACAATATTGTCTATCGTGACGATATCGTAAGAAGCAGCAGTATAACTTTAAGATAAGAATATAAATTATCGTGACGATATCATGCAATGTGAAAACGCCCTATATCCAGATCATCGTTACCCGTAGGTACGCGAGACACCTACTGACATTTAGACAAGGCTCTTACTAATACACTTGGATAACCAAAGCACAGATGAGAAAGGAATTCACTTTTGCTGCTCATTTGCCCAAAGTCCTTAGCAACGGCAAAAAGCTGGCTTCTCTAACGTGGGACCTATAAAATAGCTAGCGAAATACGGCGTTTAAAACATCAATATCTAGAACAATTTACTCTCTCAGCGATGTGTGTTTAACTTAACAATTCATTCACTCAATTAATATAAATATTATTATAACTGAAGAGACATGGCAACTGCATTAAAACACAGATTTGACATAATTGTGTTCATGACGAGTGACGCCATTTTGTGTAGTGACAGCCATTTTGTCGCGGGCTCATTAACTAATTCTCCGTGACGGTAAGCGCGGAAGGGTTGGCGTCGAATTTAATCAACGAACTTGGACGGAGTTACGGAGTTTAATGTGTTTTGTGCCAACAGTAATAGCCTTAAGTGAATGACGTCAGGTGGCTTCGAGACGTTTGTGGTGTCACGGGAATGGAAAATTGGAATATTTTGCTAAAAAGTTAAAAGTTTTTGATAAAAATATTTTTACAACTTGACAGCTGTAAAGCAGACCCTTACAAATTTCAACATCTCTACCAATAGGTAAGTATTTGGTGAGAGAGGAGAGAAGTGTACCAGCGATAAATACACCCCCAATCACTTCATAGGTAAAGCCATACATAATAATATTATGTAAGGATGATGTTAAACATTACCTACATGAACTGTTTTAGTGAATGTAACTCAATCCAGCTAAAATAACGAAACTGATCATCGTTGCATTCCAAGACATTTATACCTAATATGCAATAAGAATCTCATTTCATTTAAACACACATTTAGTTTGAGCTACACATTACAGCAACTAGGTACTTACACACACTACAAGAGCGGTACGTATTTATTAGTTCGCTAACATTTTTTCGTTAGCGAACTAATAAGTTCGCCAAACTATTTAAAACATGCAAATTGAAAACGTTACAACCTAACGGGAATACCAAACATTGTTCTACTGAACATAATATTGAAAAATAGCTTTAAAAATTCTGCGGTGGACAGAGTTTATTTGTTTGAACAAGATCGTGACTTAGTTCTATAAGGACTATGTTGAACACAACATGACGTCACATCCAGTCGTAGGTTTAGTCCACGACCAGTCCAATCTATCACGTTTGAACCGGCTTCAAAATAAGGAGGATTTTCTCTATTTGACTGTATTTTGTAGGTTTGTTACCTCATATCTCTCTACTAGGTGAAACGAACGTTTTTTTTTAATTGAAAGCTTCTGCGTCCCTTGTGGTCCATTAAATTTGGTCCCATTCCAGTAATTTGAAATGGCAGTCGCAGGTTACATTCCGGCCGATGACATCCATTTTTGTGATTAAATAATATGATATAATTGTTGTATTAGATAACTACTAATTATAATAGATATGGTTACACACTTGAGACAATTCAACTGTGAAGTGATCCACTTGTCGACAGATAATGTACTCGTACCAACACGTGTGCCCCAGACCTCCCTTAACAACCGCTTGTCGACAACTAGTAATTAACTTTGAACATTAAACTAACATAGTAAAGTTCAATATTAAATAAATCTCGATTCTATATTAAGATTCAACAAACAAGTGGATGACAGACTATTATTGAAGTGCAAGGCATTAATTAAAATTAAATTAGAGCCGTTATTAGTTATTGTCAAGCGATTTTAGCTCTTACCGTAAGTGAATTAGATTGCTTATTGAGTGTACGAAGTGGAACAAAAACCGGTCAGGTGCGAGTCGGACCCGCGATCAAAGGGTTCAATGGCACAAACGGCACAAACGGCCCAAACGGCACAAACGGCACAAAATGGCAAAAAAATCAGGTTAGTTGAAGGGGAACCCCCTAAAATATTTATTATATTATCATTGTGTTTTTATTATTTGTTGTTATAGACGCAACATAAATACACAAGGACGGACAGACTGCGAAGTCTCAGTAATAGAGTTCCCGTTTTACACTTTGGGTACCGAACCCTAAAAATAAAAATACATCATCTGTGAAAATTTCAACTCTCTAACTATCACGGTTCATGAGATAGAGCCTGGTGACAGACTGACCGAACAGCGGAGTTTTAATAATAAGGTTCCCGTTTTACACTTTGGGTGCGGTACCCTAAAATGCCAAGTTTCAGAGATACGTAGATAATGATAGTTCAATTGCAAGTTATTAAGTGCATGTGTTTTTAAATGACTATCTTTTGTTAACACAAACAGCTCGCAGCTCGTGAAACAGCTTTGTGTGCGACAGCTTTATGAGTATCAATGTATGAGTGAATCACTAACCAGTTAGTGTCTAAAGCACTTAATGCAGTCGGTTCGTTCGTTTAATATATACTATTTTAAGAAATCAAGTTGAAATTTATATAAAATGCTACCGTATGAACCCGTTTTTAGTTACAACGCGTTATAACTAGGAAGAACGCGTGGTAACTAAATGGCATTTGAAATAACGCGTTGTATTGTAACAAGTAGGAACACATAATCAGTTTTATTTATTTTGCGGTACGTTATTAGGTTAAGTATGTTTTTTTTGTTTTTATTCGTAGGCTAAAGCGGAAATAATAGTTTTAAATGACATCTAAGAGCAGTTTTAACTAATGCCTTTAACAACAACGCATTTTAACTTAAAACGGGATCTTACGGTAACATATAAAAAGCACTTCCGCAGATTCCTTTAGGAATAAGTAGTGCCCTTGTACATACAATGCTCACTGTATTTTATGTATTTCTGTATTCTTGTTCTTTTGTGTATGGACAATCATTATAAAAAATACACGTCAAAATTTGACACAACAACCGACTTCAAATTACAAAAATGGGACCAAATAATTGTCGGAATGGGACCAAATTGGAATGGGACCAAATTGAAATGGGAACAAATTGAAATAGGACCAAATTGGAATGGGACCAAATTGGAATAGGGCCAAGTTGAAATGGGACCAAATTGAAATGGGACTGGGACCAAATTGGAATGGGACCAAATTGAAATGAGACCAAATTAGAATGGGACCAAATTGAAATGGGACCAAAATCGGTTCACCCAGTACAGAGGTACCAAACATAAAAACAAACGTACAGTCGAATTGAGAACCTCCTCCTTTTTTGGAAGTCGGTTTAAAATAAATAAAAAAATTAAAGACAACGGTATATAGCCTGAATCAGAGCTTGTGCTTTGAGAACTAAATAATTGATACATACATAAAATGTCCAACATCTCTGCGGGCCCGACGGCAATAGGCTCGTCACCCATTGATGTGGGGTTAACGAAGTGACAGGCGAAATGTGGGCGTATAAGCACCTCTGTCGACCCCCTCGGAGCTTAAGACGTAATTTGTGTCTGTATGTTCGTCATAAATTTGAATTGTTTCCCAAATGAGTAAATGCTTTTCCTTTAACAATGAATATTCAGTTGATTGATGCTATAACCCTTTAAAATTCTCATATCAAATCCTAAGATCAACAAGAGATCCGTCGACATTATCAAGTGTACCTCTGTGTGTAGCAGATTGCTTGAAAGCCTCCGTGACGTCACAGCGAGGCCCTTTAGGCCGCGTGGAGTAATCGCAACAATCTGGCCGGATTATACACTACCTTCATACATCAGGATTATTGTGAGTTTCAGCTTATCTTTGTTCATTGCGAGATTGTTTGATGGTGGTGTTCATGTTGCGTAGGAGCTGCTTTACTTCTCACGGTATCTATATCCACAAGTATACCTACACATAATTGGTTAATTCTACTAAGTAACATACTATAAATAAATAAATATGTTAGGAAAATTCACACAACGCCATCTAGTCTCAAACTAAGCAGAGATTGTGATATGAGTACTAGATAAACTGATATTGAAATGAAATGAAATCAAGTTACTTAGCAAATTCTTGGAGTAAGAAAGAAATATTTTAATACTTTAACCAGTGATCTTCGTTTAAAACTTGTGCTAAGTTTCGTGAAGATCGAATAAAAACAGTTGCTCCAAGCCCGGAACATACATCGACGGACGAAAGCAACCTTATCCAGTTTTAAAACGTAGACGCTTCGCTCGCTTGGACAACAAGTGATTACACAAAATTGTTTTTTTCTACTAATTAAATAGGTACTAACTTACTCTTGAAGTAATTGGTTTCGTACCTACATGACTAGCTGAGCTGATACCCACGACTTTTAGTTATCAATTCCCACGGAAATACATTACCAGGATAGAAGTAGCCTTAATCTCTTATAGCATCAGCAATGTCCCAGTGAAAGTCCCTTAATAATATTAACGATACGACGTGGTTGAAATTTCCCTACTTGAACACTAAACCCGATAACAATACAGTGGAGAGGTGAAGAGGTTTGCCATCACATCACCATCGAGTTAGCACCGTCTTCACCACTTCACCACATAATGAAGTACGTACACAGTAAGTACGTCGTCTATTATATCTCTATTGTTTCTGTATTTACTTTGAACTTAAGTAAACGATACTTATATTAAAATAATACTGTGAAGTATCTTACGCAATTACTTTACCTTTTAGTAGTTTACGCCCGCGACGTCACCCGCGTAGTTTAAAAGGTTTCCGTTCAGAAAGTTTTTTCTAGGTTGTCAGCTGCTTGTCAGTGAAATTTCTACCAAATTCGTCTAGTGGTTTCTTTAATTTTTCCTATTTCACTGTATATTTTTGGAAAATCCTCAAGAGTCCTTGATCTAACAGTAGCCAATTATGAGGGTACCTATCTATCACCGCTTCTTGTCTGGATCTAGATTATGGAAGAGGAATCCTAGTAGGATTTAGTAATCTACCGAATGGCGAAATTGTAGGTGACGAATGCTGAATACTGTAGAGTTCTCTCATGGGTGTCGAGAACTCGAGAATAATTCAGTTACATATTATAAATTTTTATTTACGTTATAAAATTACGGTTTCTGAGCAATTTCCCGTTAGGTAAGCTGCCTCTCTACCTTTGAAGACTTCTTTAGATTACTTCACCAAATATAAACCATTTAAAATACTCCTTGAACTAAATACAAAGTAAATATAAGTCCGTTTGCGCAACTGCGTAAGGAACAACATCTTAAATAAACATCCAAACCAAATAACACGAGTATAACAGTACAAACCTCGCAAATTTCAAAGTGAAGACCTCATTTCGTGAAAGCTTTTAAACAAAAATAACATCATTAAGAAAGTTACGAAATGACGTTACTTAAGTATCAAAGCGAAGGCTGTGGAGGGCTGAGGGGGAGGGGGGGAAACAGTTCAAAGGATCTGCTAATAGGAATTTATTATGTAATTCACACTGTAATGAGTATCGAGATGTTGATTTGTGCGTAATGGAGTTTTTACTAATTAAATCTATCAACGTACTTCTACTGTAGTAAAAAAGACATTTTTCTTAGTGTTTCTGTACAGATTTCTATTACCCGCTTCATAATATAATAAGTACTGTAACTAGTGAACTCCCGTGATTTGCCGGTGGAATTCTTAGGAAAACAGTTCTCGGATCAATTTTGTAGGTAGGGATATTTATATTTATTTTTATTTTACAATTTTTGGAAAATAAGTTTTTTTTTTAATATGTTAGGACAAAGTCTATATCTATAATCTAGTCTCAAACTAAGCAGAGCTTGTGATATCAGTACTAGATGAACTGATATAAATACTTATATACATTTTTTTTTGTAAATACTTAGATATTATACATATGAAACACCCAGATTTCGGTACAAACGTATCTGTCTTCACACCAAGTTTGTCCCGACCGGGAATCGAACCCGAGACTCCGGCGTCGAAAGCGGATGCACTACCGAGCACGTCACCGAAGCAGTCACACAAGTGATCACGAGAGAAATCCAAAAATCCGAAAATGTTGACCGATGGTGGGATCGATGGGGACTTAATTTTTCTTTATTCTCTTAAAATAAACCCAAGGTTTACCTATAACAAATTCAGCTCTGTGGAATTGAATGTGTAACTTGACCGGGCTACCGCTATGACGTAGGTATAGTACCTAGTTATAACCTTTCACAGTTCGCGAGGCGTAAGATGAACTTTGCATTAGTGTGAGTGCACGTACATGAACGTATAATGCGAACTGTACTTACACATTGCATTGCACGGAAAGGAAGCTCCCAAAATAAATATTTTGTTCTGGTTTGCAGCATTTTTCATTGATGGCTGTTCCGCTTCATTTGTTGTAGCGATATTAGCGTACACTCCCAATGGGAGAGGGTGCGGGGGGGGTTTGGGGGCTTCAATATTAATATTCCTATTTAATTAATATCAATAAATGTGGCAACATTTAGATTATTAAAGATGCTTTCAAAAAATCAGTTGATTAAAAACCAGTTCAATTTGTGAGGAGAGTTGAGCAATTTACAATATTTCCGAGAATACATTTATATAACATTGAAATAATCAAGATAAATTGCTTCTTCGGAAGCAAGTTCCAACAAGTTCCTACGTTTCTGTAAAGTAAAGTAAATGGTAAATGTACTTTACCTATGTGGTTGTTCTCTAAATTTTGTTGACAATTTTTGAAGTTTAAAGCATTTAATATTCAGTTCTACTCACAAACGTGAAAACGCTGGACGTCGCTTTCATTGCTGTTTCACGCGTAAACTACTGATACAGGTTTAAATGAAACTTTACAATAATATAGCTTATACATAATGTAACACATAGTCTACGTTTTGTTTCGTTATGTTCGGGTTGGAATTGGTTAAACTATTTCACGCTTTGTTTGTTTTATCATGGACTTTCGCCAGGTAACGCCTGATGGGGCGGGGCCCCAAGTGATTAGATACTACGTCCTCGCCGTCCGCCCTGGACCCCAACTTGACCACGGTAACGCAGTGGCAAGTTGGGTGACCGAACGTATTTAGTCTGAACTTGGTGCCAATAAAAATTGTGATCATTATGAATAGTGAACCCGACGATACCCCCGGTCCCGATACTGTCCCTTGTGGCTTCATTGGTGGATGAAGCCCAATCTTCCCTCAACAAGCTCCTCGCGCGGAGCGTCACTAAGGAGGAGGCGAGGCTCCGGAAGCAGGTGACGAGCCTGGAGGCGGAGCTCGCTGCTTCCAGGAAGCAGATGGATGACCTGTGGCGGGAGGTCGCTGACTTGACCAAGGTGGTCAAGGCGCCTCCCGGTCCCATGCTGCCGCCTCCTCCTCCGACGGCTGGACCAGCGCCGAAGACGGCGCCACCCATGGCGCCCACCACGGCGCCCACCAAGGCGCCCACGACGGCGCCAACCACGGCGTCCAAAAATGCGCCCACCACGGCGCCCACCATGGCGCCCACCACGGTGCCCAACACGGCGCCCGGATCGCCGCCACAGCCTGTGCCGACTATGGTACAGGTCCTGACGGCGATCGAGAGGCGCCTCGCGGTCCTGGAGGACCGGGCGTACCGCCCTCCGCTAGCACGTCCCGCGTTCTCATACGCGGCAGCTGTTAGCGGTTCTCCCGCTCCAGGACCAAGCGGCACACCCGCTGTCCGCCACCCCGCTCCGCCCCAGTCCGCTCCAGCGTACCGGTTGCCGGCCGAGACCGCGGCCCAGGCGCGGAAGGCGAAGGGGCGCGGCATATCCAGGGGGGTCTCCGGTGCAAGACGACACGCACCGGGGCTCGCCTCCTCGAGGTCTCCGGCGCCTCCAGCGGCCCTAAAGCTGACGCCCTAGCAGCGCAGCTTAGGGACGCGCTGGATGCAGAAGCCGTCCGCGTCACCAGGCCCACCAAATGCGCTGCATTGCGCATCACGGGTCTGGATGACGCGGCCACGACGGAGGAAGTAATCTCCGCCGTCGTGGAGGCGGGCGGCTGCCCCCGTGACCAGGTGAAGGCTGGAGACATCTCCTTCGGCACCACTGGTCATGGGATGACAGTCGTCCAGTGCCCCGTCGCGGCGGCACTGAAAGTGACGGACGGACGAAGCCTCCTCGTAGGGGGCTTCCTAAAGGCGCAGGTGCACCTCCTTCGTGCCCGGGAAACTAGATGTTTCCGGTGCATGGTGGTGGGGCACGTCGGAGTGCAGTGCACAGCGGAAGTCACCGTGGGCGATCGGTGCTTCCGCTGCAGCCGGCCCGGTCACAAGGCAAGTGCCTGTGATGCCCCGTCTCGCTGCTTTAGATGCGAGGCGGAGGGCAAAACTGCGGACCACCGGGTCGGCAGCACAACCTGCGCCGCCTCGAGGCCAAAGCCTCGTCCGTCCGCTGAGAGCGGTGGGGGTGCCGCTACTGCACGGCCAGATGTTTCTCGGCGGGATGCTGATATGGACGTCCATTAATGTCTGACGCCCATATCCGCATCCTGCAAGTGAATTTGAACCGCTGCCGCGCTGCTCAGGATCTTCTGTACCAGAGCATCCGGCAGTGGTCCATAAACTTGGCCGTGGTCGCCGAGCCGTACTACATCCACCCGGGAAGCCCGGTGGACGAGGACGGCTCGGCCTGTTTTATCTTCGGGGGGTCCGCCGCAGACAACTCGCGCCTTGCTATCATTGCAAGGGGCCGCGGGTGTGTTGCGGCGGAATATGATGGGTTGGCAGTCGTGGCCACCTACATCTCGCCGACACTGGACGAGACTCAGTTTGAGCTATGGCTCACTGAGCTCGACGTCGTCTTCGCTGCGTGCCGTCCTCGCCCTGTCCTGCTCCTGGGAGACTTCAACGCCTGGAGTGAGGTGTGGGGCTCCCGGGAAACCAGGGACAAGGGGAGGCTTCTTGAGGACTGGACCAGAACACGTGGTCTGGAGGTCCTCAACCGGGGGAATGTCGCCACCTTCTGGCGGCGAGGGACCAGCTCGGTCGTGGACGTATCGTTCGCGACCTCTGCCCTCGCCGCCCGTATTACTGGCTGGCACGTGGAGGAGGGTGAGGAGACGCACTCGGACCATCGGTACATCCGATTCGATGTCGTCCCCCCACCTGACCTCCCACAGCCGGTAGAAAATCCCCCGGATCCGCGTTGGGCACTTCACCATCTGGATCGGGAGGCTCTCCTGGAGGCATCCATCGTGCAGGCCTGGATTCCGGCACCGGACCGGCCTGCCGATGTGGATGCCGAGGCGGAGTGGTTCAGGAGAGCCATGTCGCAAATCTGTGATGCGGCGATGCCTAGGGTTACACCCAGACCGGCAAGGAAGCAGGTGTACTGGTGGTCGCCGGAGATTGCACAGCTGCGCGCAGCATGCATCTCCGCCCGCCGCCAGTACACCAGGTTTCGCCGGAGGCATCGCCGCCCAGACGACGCGGCAACCCGAGAGGCGGAGCTTTATCAGGCTTACAGGGAGGCTAAAGGTAATCTCCAGGTGACAATAAAGCGGGCCAAGACGGCGGCCCGCGAGGAGCTCCTGGAAACCCTGCAGCAGAACCCATGGGGGCGCCCGTACCTACAGGTCAGGGAGAAACTCCGACCTAGGGCGCCCCCACTGACCCAGAGTCTCCAGCCGCAGCAGCTGGAGCGGGTCATGGGCTCCCTGTTTCCGACGAGCGCGGAGGAGCACGTCCCTCCGCGCATGGCTCCGTCTCTGCCCGACGCGGATAGCATCAGTGAAGACGACGTACCCGAAGTCAGGGTGGCGGAGCTAGGTGCGGCAGTACTCCGGCTTAAACGCCGGAAAATCACTGCCCCCGGACCCGACGGCATTCCTGGCCGTGCATGGGTCCTGGCCCTCGAAGAACTCGGGCCTCGACTGATGGGGCTCTTTAGCGCATGCCTCGAAAGGGGCCAGTTTCCCAAGGTGTGGAGGACGGGGAAACTGGTCCTGATTCGTAAGGCGGGGCGGCCGGTGGACTCACCGTCCGGATACCGGCCGATCGTGTTGCTCGACGAGGTGTGTAAGCTCTTTGAGCGAATTATCGCGGAACGCCTCGTCGAGCATCTCTCGACGGTGGGGCCAGACCTGGCGGACAACCAGCACGGTTTCCGTCGGGGACGCTCCACCGTGAGCGCGATCATGCGCGTCAAGAGCCTGACGGAGGAAGCAGTCTCACAGGGCAAGGTGGTGGTGGCGGTGTCTCTAGACATCGCCAACGCGTTCAACACCTTGCCATGGAGCTGCGTTAGGGAGGCGCTCGTGTAGCACGAAACGCCTCTCTACCTCCGTCGTATTGTCGGGGCCTATCTCTCGGAGAGGGCCATAGCTTTCCCCAGCTGGCTCGGGCCAGCTCGGCGAGATGTGTCGTGCGGTGTTCCGCAGGGGTCGGTCCTGGGGCCGCTTCTGTGAAACATCGGCTACGACTGGGTGCTGCGGGGTGCGTTGCCTGAGGGCGTCGGCGTAACGTGCTACGCCGACGATACCCTCGTCACGGCGCGGGGTGCAACGTACCAGGAGGCAGCACTCAAGGTCACGACGGGTGTTGCTCAAGTCGTGGGTCGGATACGGCGGCTGGGACTGGAGGTGGCCTTGCACAAGTCCGAGGTTCTGTGTTTTCACAGACCTCGGAACGGTCCACCTGAAGGTTCCAGCATAAATGTGGGAGGCGTTAGCATCGGCATCAAGCCCTCGATGAAGTATCTAGGGATCGTACTTGATAGCCGATGGAACTTCGGACCACATTTCCGAAGTTTGGTCCCCAAGGTGACACAGGCATCGGTCGCGCTTTCGCGACTGATGCCCAACCTAAAGGGACCCAACGCTTCCTGCAGGAGACTGTACCTGGGGATCGTGCGGAGTATGGCCCTATGGGGCTCCCGTATGGGCGGCGCGGTTGACGGCCAACAACTCAACGCTCCTTAACAGACCGTTGAGGACCTTGGCCGTCAAAACAATAAGGGGCTACCGCACGATCTCCGGAGAGGCTGCATGTCTCCTAGCCGGGACCCCTCCATGGGACCTGGAAGCGAGAGCCCTTGCGTCATTGTTCCAATGGCGCAAGGAGGCGCTGGAGCGGGACCACAGGCCTGCGTCTCGAGCAATCGATGACCGGCGGTCCCAACTCCGCCAGGATCTCATGGAGTCATGGAGGGTGCGACTTGAGCAACCCAAGTGGGGTGCCACCATCATCGCGGCGGTGAGACCGATCATGGACGATTGGCTGCAGAGGCAGCATGGTGACCTCACGTATCGTGCGACGCAGATCGTTACCGGGCATGGATGCTTCGGTAGCTATCTGTTTCGCATCCATCGTGAGGTCACACCCCGGTGTCAACACTGCGAGGTTTCCGACGACGACACCGCACTCCACACGTTGGTGGAGTGCTCAGCGTGGGCGAGTCAGCGCCGGGACCTCGTAGTGGGTCTGGGCGTGGATACCCTCTCGCTGGAGACCATGCTTCAAGCCATGGTCTCCAGCGGGAGTAGGTGGAACGCGGCCGTGTCCTTCTGCGAGCAAGTCGTGCTCGCGAAGGAGGCGGCCGAGAGGGAGAGGGAGCGTGCCCTCCCCGCCGAGTTCCGTAGTCAGCGGCGAGGCCGCCGCAGACTCATCTACGCCCAAGACCATCGACCTCCATGATCGGGGCCTGAGGACGGCGGGATCGCCACCCGTCGTCCTTACAGAAGCAGGCTAGAAGGGTTGCGTGCTGCGGGGTCTTTGCCCCATAGCACGCAACCAGATTCACTCATTGACGCGGGATAAAACCCTACCCCAACGACGCGGGATTCTCATCCCGACCCAACCCCCCGCAGAGACCACAGAGGTGGTCAAAGTCCGCCGGGCGCCACTGGAAATACGTTCTGCTTGTAACCAGAGACGCCCGGCAACGGACGTTAAAGCGGCCGCGGCCTTGGTCGCGGAACTAAAAAAAAAAAAAAAAAAAAAAAAAAAAAGGTAACGCCTGATTCCATTCAATATTTCACGCTTTATCTGCGCCGGCCGAGAGGGCGAGCTTTTTAGGTCCGTTTTTATACCTACTAGCAGATGAGGTGGCTTGGGATATAGATAGGACTCCTAGACCTATATTTACACTACCTACACTAGATAAAATGCCAGTTACACCCAGGGGGTATTAATAAGTACCTAATTACGTTAATCTTTTAATGTAAATTATTTCACTCTGAAGTAATGTTTAATAGCTTTGCAGTGTTGAAACAGTTGTCATTCGTTAGTTCAGAGATTATTGTACACTGCCTGATCGCCGCGGCTCCGCCCGCCTGATATAGTTTTCTCTTTCCCGTGGGAACACATTACCGGGGTTAAAAGTAGCCTATGTTACTCAGAGATCAATGTAGCTACATTTCAGTGAAAGAATTTTCCAAATCAGATCAGTAGTTACTGCTCCTATTCGCTTCAAACAAGTAAACAATCAAATCTTTCCTCTTCATAATATTTATTATGTATAATTGTATATAATACACCTTTACAACATTAGTGTTTCACAACATCTTTGTTTACATTGTCACTAAAGTAACTTCAGCAAAATACCTAATCTTCGATAAATATTATCTCTGACCAAAAGTGCTTCACCATTTATCAAATCACTAAACATTTCCGCACTACGGTTTCCTGTCGAATATTCCATCGAGAACCCCCTCGGAGCTGTGCCCCTCCACCACTCCGGCTCAGCCCGACAAATGGAACAGGAAATTGTGATTCAACATCAGCCTTTGGAGATTTACGAACTGAAAATTGAAGACAAATACAACTGACTGACAATAAGAAGCCAAAAATGTAGGAAATTCAATTATATTGAGATGTTTCTCGTATTTGTCGTTTTCTTTAAATGTTACGGCAACAGTTACATGATTAAAGATTCACTGAAAGATGCATTGCAATATAATGTGTATTAACAATGACGATTCGTTGATCCAAAAACAGGGCACAGATGAAAATAATAGGGGTTGTAACATGATAGTGTGGAGACAGAAACACAATATAGTACATTAATTATGTATATATTGATGTATATGATGAGTCCGAGACGCCCAGGACTTTAATTGGCTGTGCCACAGCGGCTTTCACGTAAGATTTTGTTGCCTTTCATCAACATTTCATCGCAAGGCAACGGGTTTCAAATTTAGTTTTCATAAATTATAATATTGCTGCTTATTTTATTACAATAATTCGGCCATTTTGGAGATAACCCACTTTCTAGAGTGCTCGGTGACGGCAATAGGCTTGCCCCCTATTACGTAGGACTAAAAATACTGGCAAATTGTGGGTGTGTAATGCGCCTCAGCCTACCCCTTCGGGATATAGGCGTGATATGTTTGTGTGTGTTTATGTATATGTATAGATATGCGTATCGTGCGTTTTCGAGCATTCCGTTCCCCACTTTTTCGTTGCCCACTGGAAGAGATTTCTTCTGATATAAGTGGTGCCTTTGTATTGTAACTGTATCTTTATTGTTTTATTTTCGCTCATCTACCTTTACGTGTGTACATCAATAAATAAAATCACTTAACCTAGACTTATACTTAACACTTGCGAACAAATATTAGAGCATACAGATACATATAAAAGTAATAAAATAAGCCAAAAAGCATACATTTAAGTGTTTAAAAATCTATAACCAGCTTAAGGTTAATATGGTGAAGGCTACAACATAACTTGACTAAAACAATGGAAAAATTGATGTTGAATTCATTGATAACAGCTGCTGTTGTTCCCTTTGAGACAGTCTTGATAATGCCTCTTGAGTAGGTGAAACATATGTCGACGTTTAACATGTCTTCTATTTAGCGAAATTATTGCAATTATCTAAAAATTCAACATCAAATTTTCCATTGTTTTATCAGTTTATTCAGTATTTAATAACTTGAGTATTTTCATTTCACTACGGTGACCTTGTCTGTGGACTAAGATTACCATCTTACCACCACTATGGACTACTATGGAGTCACTTTAATGTACTTAAAAAGTGTTTAGCAAGAATTCTAATTAAAAACACAAATTGAGCTTAAATATTTAAGGAAACTCATTTCCACGATCTAGCCGCGCCCTCTAGCGCCCCGGGGACAAATCAAGAGTGGCGCAGAAAGATAGCTATCATCCAGCACTCAACGAGGCCTCCGAGAGTAGCCACTTCGTTACCGGTTTAATACTTGGCTGGCTGGCAGCTCCCCGGTGGCGAATACGACGCTTGTTAGTTGGTTCGAGGCCAATTGAAGCACTTTTTATGGGCAATTAGTGTTTTACGCAATCTGGTTGATAATATCGAAAAGTATCCAGTAGACCTGGTAAATAAAGTAGTCTTCTTTAGCTAAAAAAATATAAAAGTAATCACTGATTCTGCAAATCATTTATGTTATTGATGTCCTACATTACAGTGTCTCACATACAAATGTGTCGGATCATCTTTCTCAATAATTTACGATTACAAAGAATGGAAGTGAGTGTTAATTGCAAGGTTCTTTTTTCACAGGCTCTAGGGCTCTACCTTTTGCCTTGCTAATCTGGCAGTAAGACTCAATACGAGTAAATGCAGAAGCAATAATCTTGATGGTCGTAAGTACCTAAGTTACTTTGTGACGTAAACCTACATCACAGAATAAGGAATAGTACTACGTACATTTTGGATTATTTAATCATAAATCAGCCGCTGTTTTCTAATCTAGCTTCGTAGGTGTCGTAGCGATATTATTCTTTGTTTTTGACTATACCTGTGTCACCAACATAAATAATTCTCAGAACATCAACATCTCTTGAACTTAGTTAAGGTAATCATCACTCATTTACTTCTAAAAGGCTTATCTCTAAATTTTGCATGTGCTGTTATCTAAAATCTACAAAGTTCAGGAAACCGGCAGGTGAGTCAAATACATAATGTCATTGTCATGTGTCATCTATAGAATTTGGATTATATTGTGATGGATTCATGGAGGGGATCGTGGTCTAGTGGTAACCGACAATGTTAACACATTGTAAAGGTTAAGCAACATCTAGTCAGGCCGGTCTTAGGATGGGGGACCATTTCTTAAGACATTGAGACCCCTCCGTGCCTCGGAGAGCACGTACGTACGGCAGGTACGGCTTAACGTTAAGCCGTCGGTCCCAGTTGTCATACGAACATCTACGGCAGTCGTTAGGGGCAGTTGAAGCCCTGCAAAACTTCGATATCGCCCATGGGTTGTGGAGGTCAGATGGCAGTCGCTGCACGGAAAATATCGAAGTTCAGCCGAAACACAGTTAGACTGAAAAGCCGACCCCAACTGAGTTGGGAAAGGCTCTGTTAATGATTTGACTGTGAAATTATCTAGTCTAGAGATATTTTTGTTATTATTTACATCCCACATAAACAGGTATTAAATAAACCAAGAAAACTGTTCAAATAAAGATAATCATTTATATCATTCATTTCGCTTACACTAATAAAAGTTAAACAATTCCTTCTCTTTCATGATGATGTTCTTGCTTCGAACGTTTTCGGCAATATTGCAGGCGCCATGTTTACACTATTCCAGCCAACCACTTGCTTCAGGCGAAAGGCGGTCAGGTTATTTACTCAAGAAAATATACAGGTACCTATTGGAAAAGTATGTCTTTTGTTCAATAAGTATGTGTAGTTTTATAAAGTGCCATCAATCGAGCGAGAGTGTAAATACGAGTAGGAAGTCTAACAATACATAGAGTTATTGGTATTAAAAAATTCTAAGAATGACAGTTGTAGGTACTCATTGGCATTAAAATAAAAATGTCAAATGTATTGTAATTAGATAGTAAAGCTACAATAAAATAATAGCTGCTACTCGTAAACTAGCCGTATAATGTCAACTAACTATTCTACTTAGGTGCATTTTATTAGGCATTTATTACAATTCATTACTAGCTTTAAAAATTATAATTATACACTAACTCATATGAAAGTAATTAACGTTATAAGAGTGAAGTCTTAGTTGTATATTAAAGTTAATTAAATTTTATAAAATATTACTTTTTGTGAGTTTGCCGTTCGTTACCGAGTTATTTCTTTATCTACCATTGTGTTAATTAGTTAATTGTTTTGTAGCTTTTCAATATTGTATTCAATCTGAAAGCTTTTATTTACAATAGGGACACAAGAAAGAAAATTAAGAGTAGATGAAAATACTATTTACATTTAATACAAACTATATACACACTAAAATCTACACTATATACGAGTACAGGCGGCAAAGAACTCCTCCGCCTCGTCGCCGACTGGCAATGTTCCCAGAAGGCTGGCAGCATTGCCACGTTGTATGGCAATGCTTATTCTTTGAGCTAAAAAGTAACCAGCCTTCTGTTTATTTTTCAAGTTTATTTTTATCTGGCAGGGGTCTTAACAATACCAAAGTTTTTAATTTATGACAATATATTACACAGGTAGCGTGTGACAAATAAACTCCACAACGACGTTTTGTTGCCAAAATCGCCTTTCATTTATAAAATGCCTCATAAAACTAACATTCGACTAATATAATAAAACGTTAACCAACTTACAAAACGAATAAAACCGACTACACAAAGAAAAGGTGACGATTTTGGCAAATACTGTCGAGGACTGTCAAAAGTCCAAAACTATAGATCTTAATCCGAAAAGCTAAGGGCTAAAGTTGTTCGACCCAACATTGGTAAGGTGTGTCAAGACATTTGTGTACAACCAAAAACCTCTCAGAACCATAAAACCCTATATGATTACATATATTTTACAGCTGCTTCATAAAATTCGAAATTGTAAAGGTACGTTTACGACTGGTATAAATCGTTAAAATACGTAATTACTAAACATCTGTTACTGTTAAGGATACGTTAGTTCGCACACGAATCTGCCTACCCACTGTATACACAAATAAAACAGCTATGGGCGGAGTTCTTTGTTCCGACCAACATGTGTATCGCCGGACTATGTTTGTAGTTCTTCTAAATCCGGTTTATGTGTCGTAAGATGGGATTAGAAATCCCTACAAAGCGTTATGACACTACCGCGGACTCTACTAGCAAATGCCACAGAACTTATTACAAACTGAAATGACAGTCGTATGAAAATTAACTCTTGTTATAAAAAAATACTTGTTATTTAAAGAATGAGAAAAACAATGTTTTTCGAAAGAATCAACGCAACTTCAAGAGCTAACAAGTAACCTACGTAAGAGCTATGATAGCATAGATTTTTACCAAAAGTTTAGACATGCCTAATTGTAGGGTTCTTCTCTAAGAACTTTTCAATTTTATTGTGTCTCAGGGCACAAACTAACCTCGCCTGCCTAGTTCGTTGATCGGCAGACACATTGAAAGTTCTCACCTAGCAGCAATAGATCAAAATCATACATTAATACGTGGAAAAAGTTGTAAAGACGATTCCAGATCAAATCTCCAAGAAAGTTCTTATTATATATTTTTTATATTTATTTATTATATTCTTATTTTTTATTTATTCAATACGCTTCAAGTTCATTCAGTTCACATTTTTCTAAGCAAAATATGAATTTTCAAACAAAAATAACGCTATTACCGTGTTATAAAATTGAATTAAAGCAGAAAAAATTTTAAATTAATCAAGTTCTCGAGCACGACCCGCCTTCTATGGGACTTTAATTATCGCATAAAAATGCAAATCGCTCCAGTGTCTGTCTGTCCAGACCTGTCCCTCCCCACTCCCCTGGAGATGCAATTTAAAAGAATCCTCATCAAAGATAAGAATATTCTGATTCCTTGATTTTAATAAAATCGTGATGTACAATTTTGGAACGGAATACCGATTTGCGATTTCCGACGCCTTCATGTGGAACATTGTAAATTTGCACTGTGTTTTGTTGGTTGACTACTTTCGATATTATGATGAATCACATCGCTTCATACAGTAAAACTTGTTTATAGATGATTTTACAGCGATTCAACTAAAAACGCGTCTTAAGCGAGAAAACGTATTATGCCCTCATAATACGTTTTCTCGCTTAAGACGCGTTTTTCGTTGGGTCGCTGTAAAATCATCGGGAAAATAACTTGTACTATTATTATTATATGTATCTATTTTGGTATAATTATACATTATGAAATAAACCCCTCGGAACGACTCCGTCCACTTTCCTAACTCGTCTACTTCCTAAGTTGACCACTTTCGTAACTCGTCCACTTCCTAAGTTGGCCACTTTCCTAACTCGTCCACTTCCTTAGTTGACCACAGTCAATTTCTTAATGTATAATTATGTTATTTACAGTCGTAAAGATTTTGAAGCATTAGCAATAATAGTATTTTCAATATGACATTTGTAGCGTATCTTCGCTTTCATTTAAAGAAACTACATAGCGTCTTAAATGATTAACAACCGACAGTGCCTGGCCGCTGGTAAAAATTGGAGTTGACTCATCAACATCATCATCACTTAAGGGATCTTTTCCCATTTCACACATTCTGATGGATTTTCATACGTTTCCACATTGTCATCAATAGAAAAATATTCAGGAAAAACCTGCAATATCACGGGTTCTTCTTCTAACACGATGTCAACTTCACTGTAACGTCTATTTCTAAAACCTGCTTTTTTGAAACAATTTTGAATGGTTTCAGGCTTAATTGCTTCCCATGCCGCGGCGAAATTAAGAATCGCATCAAGCACAGTCAAGGGTTGTTTGCTATCAGGATCTTGAAGATAACGATGATTTAGTCTTGTCCTGTAACCTGGTATAAGAACCTTAATGATGCTCTGATCCATCGGTAGTAACTTGCTTGTCGCATTTGGAGGCATGTAAACAAGTTTGATATTATTTAGATCAAAACTTTTAGGGTGAGCGAGGCAGTTGTCAATGAATAGAAAAATGCGTCTACATTCAATCTGACAGTGATCATCTACAGATTTTAACCAGTCGGTGAAATGAATGCTGGTCATCAATGCTCGAGATTGTGCATCATATTATGTTACAGTGAGTGATCTTAAATTTTTGATACTACGTGGATTTTTTGCCTTACCAATCACTAGTAAACGTAGCTTTTCTGACCCATCAGAATTGGCACAGGCTAGGATAGTCAGTCTCTCTTTATTTGCTTTAGCAGCATGACCATTTTCTTCCTTGATAATACAGGATTTGTCTGGCATCAATTTATAAAATAAACCGACCTCATCTGCGTTAAAAATGTCTCGCGGTTCGTAATCTTGCAACAATTTCGGAAGTGCTGCCATCCATGTGTCAACTTCTTGTTGTGCCACTGTCACCGATTCCTCTCTAATTTGACGGTAGACACTGTTGTGGCGATTTTTAAAACGACCTATCCAGCCATTTGAATGAATGGGGCTGTTTATGGGCCGTTTTATAGCTCGTACTTGATGAAGCCATTCCACTAAAACTTTTTCTAATTTATCAAACTTTCCTACCTTTTGCTTTTTTCTCTGCACACCTCCTAATCTGTATTTTTCTTCGATGTCTTTTCTTTTTTTTAAAATGGTACGAAACGTAGAAACTGGTAACTGAAGCTCGGCAGCTGAGTTTGATTTTTTGTTTGAGATTTTTCATCAAAAGCTTTCAATATCATAATTTTTCTTGAAGTGACAATGCATGTCGTCTAATTGGAGTCATTTGTAACTAGCAAATAATGCACTACCTATGATTACAAAATAATTAAAAGAGCGACGAATGACGTCTGAACTGGTTGAGTGGCGCGGGCGCAGGCGCGGGCGGTGTGAGCGAATGTAGAGGCGTGGACGGGGGAACTGGAGGGCTTTTTTTTTAAATCCGCGATCTAAGGCCGCGGCCGCTCTTACTCTTACGTCTCTGGTGCACACGCAGAAGGAGGGCTTGAGTACGGTGCCGAGCGCTCGGTAGAGTATATCATAGTAAAACCACAGATAATATAATATATAAAAAACTAACTCTCTAAAACTAACGGCCGGTTTCCGAATTGAGAATTTGAAGTTGAGTCCACTGAGTACGACAAATGTCTAAATTCAAGAACAAATATTGACATTTGACGCCCAACGGATACTTAACATCAAATTTTCAATTCAAAAACCGACCGTATGTCGTCCGAAGGACGGGCGGCACGCGTATTAAACGGAAGACGAATCGTATTAAGCGTTAACATAACATAATTATTTGTCTCAAGTTGCAATCAAATCGTTTGTTTCCCGCCGCAATTGTTATAATTTACATACAATACTTGTCAGTTATTATTAAATAGCAAACCCGCAGCTCCGCCCGCTTGGAATAGCATTAGGTCGCTTAGGACAATAACTTTATTTTTCAGCTATGTTTGATAAAAACAAAGCCTATCTGCCCTGAATTGCGTTTAGTCTATCTGTGAAAATGGCATCAAAATCACGTCAGCATGTAGGTAGGTACTCACAGACACAAACACACAAGATGGAAAAGAATAGGTACTTATCTACCTACTTGTTCAGTGTTTTTGTAATCATTTTAAATCGCCCACACCCGTTTTTAGGGTTCCGTACCCAAAGGGTAAAACGGGAACCCTATTACTGAGACTTCGCTGTCCGTGCGTCCGTCCGTCTATCTCCAGGCTGTATCTCATGAACCGTTATAGTTAGTAAGTTTAAATTTTCACAAAATGATGCTCCCGTACAACAAACGAGATTTTTTTGCCGTTTAGGTACGGAACCCTTTGTGCTCGAGTTCGACTCGCACTTGGCCAGTTTTTATTTGTTAATTTAATCAAATGATAAGTATGTACCCACGTCTATGTTGTTCATAGATAGCGATGGTTGTCATTCGTCTGAGGAGTGATACCACTAGCTCCGTGCGTGATACCGGCACGGGCTACCTATCTGCGTCAATCTTATCAATGATAACTAGTGATAAGTGTGTGGTAATAGTTGGTGCTAATATTGACTGCGATTAGCGTCAAACGGTCTAATACCAACAATCGTCGAGACGTAGTGGCTGTGAACACTAATAATTTTACCAAATAACTGTCGGAATTGGACCAAATTGAAATTTGACTTCACGGGAAGCACCAGCGTTCAATTAAATCAATACTTTTCGAAATCGGTCAGATTTCTAATGCCGAAGATTCGAATAGAGAGAAAACCAGCTAGACAAAAGAAACATACCTACAGTCAAATTGAGAACCTCCTCCTTTGTTAAAGTCGTTTAAAAAGTGTTATGGATTGTCGGAATTGGTTTCCTATTAACCAAACTTTTAACTCATTCGAGGATAATTATTCAGGTTTGCACTTAGACAGCAGTGACAAACCGACAAGTGACCACACCAAGCTTGTGTGGTGCCGTGTAACACAGAAATTACATAAGTACCTAATGGATAGGCGAGACACTCTAACATTGAGTTAGGTTCAATTGATATCCAAGGATCGAATCCCTAGTTCGCTTTTATTTATCGACACACGCACGCATTTGCAGGTGTTTTCCACTACTACCTAATAGATTATTTATACCTACAAAAACTAGCACAAACACCTTCAAATCAATCTAATTAGATAACACAGAACATCGATTCACAAAAAAAAGCAGCAAAAAGTAAGCTAACCTAAGCCCGTAATCCGACAATTAGTGTTATTCAACTCTGTTGTTCCTGCGTCCTAGGTGTATATCAGTGTGTACTGTTGTGTTTGTGCTCGTGTCAGTAGAGCATCACCCACACTAGGGCCTCGAGCTCGAGTACAGACACGTACAACGCGGAGTTGCGCGCGCGCATGTAGGAGCGCGCCACGCCGTCTCCGCATGAAGACAGAATGCCATCATCGTGTATTAGTTGCTATTTGTTTCATTGTGTACCATGGCTGTATTGTATAATGAAGGTAAATTAATATAGATTGGATGGTTATACGAATAGTTCAAACGATCTATACACAATTTACAATACAATGCGTTCTAATCAACAAGTAAATTGCGGCTGAAAGCTGATTGTTATCTGATTGCGATATATTTGCTGATAAATTTCATACAACTGATGATATGATAAGTTAACCAATTGTAAATGATGAAATAAAAAGTCACTTCACACACAGCTGTAGGGCATTGAGTTTACAATCGGAAGGTAGGGGTAGGACTACCTAGGTATAGCCTTGAATCCTATAACCCGCGCAGTAACTGGTTGATACCTAGGTAAGTATATTGAGAAGGTAAGTTTAAAATGTCCTTTCAAAAACTGTTATCAAGAATACCGTACTGTAGTTCCTGATCGTGTGCAGGCACCCTTAGTAGTTCGTGCTTGTCGGTGATTATATCTATGCAAACTATTCATGCTAATGTACATTGTTCGCGTTGTATGTACACATGCATTGAATGCACAATGAGATTTGTGCTATCAACACCGATATCTATTAGATCTATGTGTCAGATAAATCGCCATCCAACGTAGCAACACAGCTAGTATTCTAGAAACCTTTGCAGTCAGCTGTGACGTGGAGGATTTTATTACACGATCTAAAAAAGTTATCTCTATACAAGTTATTTCATGCAGGCGCGATTGCTATTAGCTGGTGAAAATGAAAATAAAAAAATGAAAAGTATGTTTATTCAAGTGGGTTACAAGGTAACACTTTTGAAAGTTAGTCAGTTATAAAGGTTACAATTAAAGTCTAAATTGCTTCTAAACTTACATTTACTTCCAGATTCGCAAAATAATAAGTAGGTCATGAGAGAAAGAACCTGGCAATAAAACTCACGACCACTCTTTTCTTTAATAGTATGAAATTAAAATATTAAGTACATAACGAGCTAACGAGTCGCGCCTAAATAGTTTAAGTGAAGAGCAAGCAACTCATTTCCATTTCTCTTTATCATCAAAATTAGCCCTTTTCAAGAGAAGGTTCATAATATCTACAGAGATTTTATTGTATAGGCGTACACCAAGTCCTGCAAAGGAGTCGTGAACCTTATGGAGTCGATATGTTCGGTTACTATTATAATATGAAAATCATATAAATAATCTTCAACTTTTTCACGTTAAATTCAAAATTTCGATTCACCCATAAAAATTACAGAACTCACAAAGTTCAAGCACGATTTACTCTCAAAACTCTCAAAATAGACATCTAAAGGAAAGGTGTTTAACTTTTGTATTTGTAATCGGATTAATCCGCAAACGAAGATCTTTGACATCAATGCTTCGTGAATTATAAATTTTCTTCTCGCCGAAAGTTGTAGAGAACATTTCTAAAAGTTCACAAACTCGACAAGAACACGTACGGTGCACGTCCCTGCCTACGCCTAGCCTCCCGCCTCTAAGTATAGACGAGTAATCATTAATTTACATACCCAAATGTTCTGCTTCATTGGAGGCGTTTCTTGTTGTACTTTTGTTAAACTCCAACTCTGTGAGTATAACACTCACCGTTGTATTATGCAAATATGTGTGGAATTATTCTATTTTCAGATAAGTGCGAGAGGTAATAAGTTAAAAATGAAGATTATGTTATAGGTCTATGATTTTATATAAGTATTGAGAGAGAATAGTAGCACGCTCTAATGACATATTTGTCGTTTTTTATTATGTACGTAATATCATTCCTAGTTGTTCGAACAATTCAAGATACCCGCGTGTACAGAAACGAAAGAAAACAAGTGATTCGAAAATGATGATAGTTTTAATATATACGATTTCGGGACTGAAACTCGTCAAACTACCTTATTTACGGCCTTTACGACGTTTCGACCGAGTTACATCGGTTCGTGGTCACAGGCCGACTGGAGCTTGCGGTGTCGATAGCGTGAGGCGCGGGCAGGTTCTCCATCTACCCTCACCGGGGCTTGATTCTTCTGCGGTGCGTTTGTGCCCTGAATAAGGTAATTTTACAAGTTTCAGTCCCGAAATCGTAAATATTAAAATAAATTCAGAACGCGATAGTTTAAAAACAATGATGATGTTTACAAAATTTTTAGACATTCGTGTAAAAAATCTTCTGCCTCATTTCTGAAATGAAATGAAATATTTTATATTCACTAGAAACATGGCTGACATGGGTTTTGTTAACTGTCTAAGGTTACATCATGTTTCGCCGGATGGATGCAAATATTAAATAATTATATATTTTTCACAATATTCTACAATTATTGCAATATTATCTGACAGGTCAAGTTCCTTATTTTTCAATGTAGGTAAATACATTTTTTTGACTGAGAGACCGAAGCGACCGAAGTCTCCGTTTCAACTTGCAGACTGGGGAGAATTTCTTTCGTCTGTACACATCTCTACATCTCTACATCTACGGGTTCCGTCAGATCATGTTTGCGGCCGTATTTATCAACCGATTTTCATGAATAACATATGAATGATATTTTTTGGATTGGATGAAAAATGAAAGAGTAATAAAGAAAATTGAAAAATAAATTTTCTAAACAAAGCTCCCGAAGTCTACGGTCTGTCAAGAATGCAATCCGTAACCATAGTAACCCATAGAAATATAATCAAAAGTCATGCAAATAAATACAATTTAAGAATAAACAAAGCCGCTCCCGAAGTCTACGGTTCACAGAACCACTAGTTTTATTTACTTCATTTTGTAAAATATAATTAGGTAAGAACCTACAGAGATAAACGGTTATCTTCCATATTGTCGTAATGTAGCCAAAAAATGTAACAAACACGAATAACTCGGATACTTGGCTCAACTTCAAACACGAAAACATACTCGAGCGGTTACATCTATCCGCATTTGTCCCACCGCTCTCCGCTAACTCACCGCATGTACTTATAGAGGTAATATGACTATATATGAATATAGAGGTAATACGAGTATGTATAAAACATTGCATTTCTACGACACTTCATTTGAAATTTAATGAGGAGTACTTTACTTTTTAGAATAATGTTTAGGGAAGAGTTTTAGGGTTCCGTACCCAAGGGTAAAACGGGAACCTATTACTGAGACTGCGCTGTCCGTCCGTCCGTCTGTCTTGGGCTGTATCTCATGAACCGTTATAGTTAGAAATAGAAAGTAGAGATTGTCACAGATGATGTATTTCTGTTGCCTCTATAACAACAAATACTAAAAAATAGATTATAATAAATATTTTAGGGGGCTCCCATACAATAAACTTGATTGTTTTGGTACGGAACCCTTTGTGCGCGAGTCCGATTCGCACTTGACAGGTTTTTTTCATTTTTAATTGTATGGTTAGACTTGCCTGCCGTACGTGGGACAAACAAAATCATAGGTAGAGTGTAGTTTCTGGTCTGGTGGTACGAGTAAGCTCCTCTATGTTCCTTAAAACCTGGTCAAATCCAAGTTCGGTTTCGCAAGTCACATTAAACAACAGCCTGATACAACTCGGACTGAACGTTTTGAATAACCATCGCCGACTTCGGTGTAGAGATAATAAATACTTAAAATATTAAGATAGAAAGAATAAATAAATTACATAAACTGATGTCATCGACAGGACTCGAACCCACGGCCTTTCCCTAACAGGGGAATGCTCTGACCACTGCGCTATGATGACCACTACCAACAACGTCCAATCTTTGCTTCATATCATAATTTCTAGATCGCGCTACTAAGGTTAGCGTGGCATTAAACAAACTTATTGCTTTGAAATACAATAATAAATACTACCTAAATTGTTTATATAAAAAAGTAATAAATTAATCACCGATTCTAACATTCAGTCATTCAGTCACATTAACCGTGTCTATTTCAAGAAATTATGTAACGCCATACAATTCTGCCGGATCCAAGGAAATTATGTATTTGTGCTAAAAATACAATTCATTGTTTCAGTAATGTTATATTGTAATCCTAAAAGACAACGAACTCGTTGGCAACAGACAGACATCCTCAGATTACAAAGCGGTGATGTCACATGAAAAAAGAACCTGTATAGTGTTGCCAAATATGAAATAATAATCTTCAAAACGTTGCGGATATCTCCGGTGACAATTAAGAAAGTTTTTCTAAAATGTTTTAGAAGTTTTTTTCTATACTAGTTAGATGTCACTATGAGCAAGCCCAAAGCCCGTTGGATGGTGACCGGTTACCGTGACTAATAGACAATTTGTTACTGTATTGTGTCAATTTCTTTGTAGAAATTAGAGTGTTTCATTCTTTCTTTCTTTATTGCAGGTATCACTCGTGGTACGGTTGAATAGAAAAATTGGAAATAAGAAGAGTAGAGTTGAAAGGAAAGTGAGTCTCTCAAGGGCAGGTGCACAGCATTATTTAATTGATGTTAGTCTAAAGTGAGGGAGTGATCTCCGATCGAGTCCCATCTACGAGTATAAATAAATACTTTTTAAATAAAGGTCCACCCGCGTGATATAGTGTTCCTGTTCCCGATTAACGGAACGACTTTCCGCCGTTCGCACTCGTGACTCTGAAGGATAATTCCGGTACACTTCTTATTTATTTTTAACACAGCACCAAGGAAGCTAACTAAGCGTGTGTTATGGATCTATATTACTACATATTATAAAATCGAGTCGCTTCCGTCCGTATGTGTGCTTAGATCTTTAAAACTACGCAACGAATTTTGATGCGGTTTTCATCAATGGATAAAGTGGTTCTCGAGGAATTTTCTTGTATACAATATGTCAAAGTTTATTACCTGAACTACCATCATGATTTTTTTCAGGTTCTTCAAGCCAGCCCTCGAGATTTTAGAGGGGGAGGGACGCGGACGCACTGTTTTCGCAAAAACACGCTCTTCAAAGCTTATAAACTCGCAAACGCATGCTTAAAGCACAAAATCATTTTGGCAATCTCCTAGTGTTTTAAAAGACCTTTCTAATGATACCCCACACGAGTACGGGAGGTACCTCAAAAAAAATAATTTTCAGAATTTTATTTTAGCACTTTGTTGACGTAGTAAATATACATACATTACATGCAAAGTTTTATGTTTCTAGCACTAACCGTTTGAGAATAAAGTCGAGAACGGACGGACGAACATGACGAAACTATAAGGGTTTCAAGACTTTTACTACGGAACCCTAAAAAATTGAGTTGTTCAGTATAGTTGTTGTTGTAAAGCATAGTTCAAGACAAGCTTGCTATTCGAGCACATTAAGTAGTGAAGTCATTAACATAAACGGTACATCTATTGTGGATGTTATCGTCAATTCGTTGCTGTTCACATACTTTGTATAAACTAGTACTCTTATATCTGTGGTATGAACGGACATTATTTTCACTTGCTGATGTCCGCGGCTCCGCCCGCGTGATTTAGTTTTCTTGGACTTAATTCCCACGAAAACACATCCCAAAAGTACCGTATGTCATTTGGGAATAATGTTGCTACATATTAGTGAAAGAATTTTCAAAATCGGTTCAGTAGTTACGGAGACAATTTCATGCAAAGATATAAACAATTCAATATTTCCTCTTTATAATATTAGAGAGATACTATACTAATGCATGATTAAAATCAATTAAAGCATGAATTTTCGAACTGATATTCGGTCACAGTCAAATGAAAATAGTAAGTTCTAAATCTTTAGTACTTATTTGAAGCGTAATCTTAAGAACTGTACCTACAGCTGTGTAAATAGCGATATAATATTGACAGAGTTGTTATCTAACAAGCCTGTGCTTGAACTGAACAAGGAAAGGATGGAAGTTTTGCACACTCCCACACACTTAAGAGTATATTTGTTCATACACAGCGATGTTACATGACTTTGTTTACGTTCAACCCAGTCTGGCTCCTTATCAGAAAGCTGGAATATGCTGCTAATAAAATTGAAATGGTTTTGGGTACCAACTACCTAGATATAAGCTGTATAGCGATCTCAAAGATTTTAGTGACTTCTAGCGAACATAAATTGTCTCGATTAGCGTCACCACAGGTATTAACAAAGCTATTGGCATATTGTGGACGTTTAATATACCTCTGCCTAACCCTTCGGGGAAACTGACTTGATTGTATGTGTTTATTAATTATAAATATTGATGATTAATTGGAAACGTCTGCGTTTTGACCTGAGTAGTTCTCGCTCGACCATTGCAAGGCGGATGTTACCATTTGTCCTATTTACATTAGGATCTTGTAACACCTGGTCTATTTCTTAACTGTCATCTTTTTTATAACATTAGATTTAACTTACATTAATAATCTTCTCCGCCTTCTAGAAACAACCAGAAACAACACACTGAGGTTTGTCTAGTTGACACAAGGATGCAAGGATGTAACCATTCTTTATTACTGAGAATTTATGCTTGTTGAAATTGGTGGTGGACTTACGTGCACCACACATATAAAAGGCTTCCTCCTTTTATAACTATAACACCATTACAGCATTACTATATTATTTGTTACAATTCACAGGAGAATCAGCTGCGAGTAGAGTCGGTTACAGAAGGATGCGGGTCGCTACCGCCACCGCCACCGCCGCCGCCGCCGCCATATCTCAAGGGTAGCAGACACCTGTCAGCTGTAACGTACATTATGTACCCTTCCCTGCCTTATATTAAACATGTAATTTATTATTCACACTACTGCCTGCACACGGGTAGATGGGATCTAAATTTTAAACAAAGTCATGGAATACGTGCGTATACTGCGGTTTGTGATCGTACTACACAAAGTCATCACTCGTAACCTTCACTTCGAAGGGGTGGAGTTTTAATGAAACTTAACAGTAGGAATACTGAATTAAGTAGGTCGCTCATACGAAGAATAGGACATTTTTTATGCCTTTCAGTGTGACTGCGATAGTCTAGTCCTAAGTCCGTTACGCTGACAATTTTGGATCATGTTCCATAGCCAGTATGTTATTTAGTCCTTTCGACAGAATGTGAAGTAGGTACCTATTGTAAGGTATAAAACCTTTATGGTGGGTTTTCATAAATTGACAACTGTTTAGAAAATTATGTTGGAAAATGTCATTCAATGTAATCAAAATGTGTGGTTTTAAATAAAGTATTAGATAATGGTTGGATTGTGTTCACTAGGATAAATTGAGTTCTTGATTCTTATAAATAACTGATTGAACCATGAGGATCGTCGTTAAATAAAGATAAGTTTACATATTATATTAATACCTTGTTCCTAGGATCTTAGCAAATTTAAATATGTGAAGGGGGAAATACATCTTAGGGTGAATGGTGAGCGTTGCCATGTCGAAAGATGGCCACCCTAAACCTACAACTGAGTCGCAAGTCTCAGACGCCTGCGATGTGTTCACCACTTTATCACACGAGTGCTCAATATTAGATCTCGCAAGTTCTAGTATTTAGCTGATATGACACCATATACTATCTATATATGGATTCTTTAAACGGGGTTTGATTGAAGAGGCGATTCTCTTGAACAGGCAAGTTAAGCTGAGATCTGCCTTTTGGGCTGCGTTAGGTTAGGTTAGATCTGAGATTGTAGCTCTCAGTATTAGACTTCTATCTAGCTTATCAACAGGCGGATTGAGGTTACTTTGACGAGTGATTATAAAAACACACTCATTAAAATTTAGCTTTTCCTCGACCAAGGACAATGTCACAAGTGTAGCAGTTATAGAGGTCGTGCTACTCATCAACGACACCATCATAAAAGACACGACTTCTGTTTGTTCTGTTCACGAATGGACACATATTTGTGTTGTTAATCATCATGCATTTTATTTATTTACGTCATTTCTAATCATTAGGAAAATTAACGTTTTAGCACGACAATACTTATAGAACATTTTTGTAGGTTGTATCTACCCAGTATACTGATATATGAGGTACATAGTGGTCACAACAAGATTTCTGAAGCTCAACTCAAGCTCCCCTGCTAGTGGTGCACCTGCCGGAGAACGGATGAGGCTCTGGCGTTGCATTACTGGCGAAAGAACGCGTTCAATGTGTGTCTATATAGGCAATACCTTCGGGAAAATAGACGTGATGATATGCGTATAAGACTCGTGGGGACTCGTGGTCTAGTGGTAACCGACAATGTTAACACATTGCAAAGGTTAAGCAACATCTAGTCAGGCCGGTCTTAGGATGGGTGACCATTTCTTTGAACATTGAGACCCCTCCGTGCCTCGGAGAGCACGTTTTAGCCGTCGGTTCCGATTGTCATACGAACATCTATGGCAGTCGTTAGGGGGTAGTTGGAGCCCTAATCAAAAATCCGACCCGTCTAACTACAGAACTTCAATACCGCCCATGGGTTGTGGAGGTCAGATAGCAGTCGCTTCACGGAAAATATCGAAGTTCAGCCGAATCGCAGTTAGACTGGATAGCCGAGCCCAGGTTCATGGTGGGGGGGAAGGATGATGATAATGTGTAGAAGATTGATTGTATTTCGTTCATTCCTATTTGTGACTGTATCAATACATTACATAAAACCTTTAAATACGACAAAACCAATACAAGTCTAGAACAGTTTCAAAGCCACGCTACAGTTTGAAGAGCTCTCTATCCTGAGTGTCTACACGGGGCTCGGTCTCTTCATAGACTAGTCTAGACTGTACTGTACTGTACTGTACTGTATGTACTGTAGACACTCGGTCTGTTGTGTTTCTTATCTGTGAGACTGTATACATACATAAACATGTTACTCATATAAACACAACTGTAGTATAGATTATAATTTACTAGCTAATCACCGAGGTTCCGCCCGCGTGATTTAGTTTTCTCGTTCACGATTCCCGTGGGAACACATTACTGGGATAAGAGTATCCTATACATACCAGTGAGAGAATTTTCAAAATCGGTTTCAGTAGTTACGGAGCTATTCAATTCAAACAATAAAATATTTAATCTTTATAATATTACTAGCAGACGCCCGCGGCTTCGACCGCTTCACAAATTATGTACACATTAACCTTTCTCGCAAATCACTCTGTCCAATGGTGAAAACCACATCAAAATTATTTAAATTTCTTATATTTTTCTCATGATATTAGTATTGTCTCCATAAGATTGTTTTTATGTCTCCTCACTTATTCTACTCAAACACCAATGACTACCCACTTTCACATCTCATTTGTTACCATTTATGTCCATCCAAAGATTGCCTGTAAGACATCGCTTTTAGTGATAAGGCCGTCATTTGTACATTTACATACGATGTTTCTCATATTTATTTTTATTGGTGTACAATAAAGTTTATTCTATTCTGTTCAAAATCCGTTGCGTCGTTTTAAAGATCTAAGCATACATACAGACGGAGCGACTTTCGTTTGTTTACTATGTTCTATATAATCTATAATCAATAGGTAAGTACTTCACCTATTGATTTATATCTGCTTACCTATTTACATTGTAGATGTTAATCTGTTTAAAAGTGTATAAAGTACATAGACAACTACTCATATAAACAGTTATATAATACGGATTTATTACTAGGACTTCGGAAATATACCCAAAGGCATCCACACCTCGTCAGTCACAGTTGGTCCCACGTCAGAGCCTCGTCCGTCTGTCGGCAGGTGTCCTGCGTGCAGGCGAGGACTGTTTGGTCCATGGAGATATTGATAGAGCTTCTTATTATCCAATGAGATTACACTACAAATAATTGGACTACTACAGAACCAATCAGGACAACTTCATTCGGCTGTTTTCCCTTTAGTCATGTGAATACTGAATAAGTATTTTGATCGAAGGACTGAAACTAAACATTGACGGTTAACTTATATTACGAGTATTGATGCTTTCGATTGTCGGCACTTGGTGGAACTTATTATAATACATTTTAAATAAACTCACATATACATTCCACAATTTCCTTTATTATTTAAAATCGTGTTTCACTAAATATATGACATCATCAAAGGTATTCACTTTCAGACTACATACTACCCGGGGCGAATGCAACTAGGGGGCTAAAGTAACTAATTTGATTTTCTCGTCAACTAACAGTAGTTATTAAAAGTGCCATCTATTGAAACGTAAAGCATCATTATTTCTTTCAATCAAATATAGATGGAGCTCCTAGACTGCTTACTGTTGTACCGACAGAGAATAGCTGGGAAAATAGTTGCAATCACCCAATAAAAATTTATAACTGAATTTGTCGGAAATTGAAGTGTATTTTAAGCGGATTGATATCATTTTCGGAAAGCAGTTGCTAGAATCTACATGTTCGTATTGTTGCCATGTCGATATTACTGATTGAAAGAGAGTTGTGGCTTATAAGTCACATTTACCTCATGGGGGGGCTAATGTAACTTTTACTGATCTCGTGCAACAATAACGTGAATTACTGAAAAAACTGATTATCTGATATTCTATGCTGACATTGGACTGGACTAATAAAGGAAATTGTGGAATGTACGAGTTTATTCAAAACGTAAACATTGACTTGTATTCTCATAACGACTGTAATACAGGCACAATCTTGAAAATATTTTATCGTAAAAAAACAGACAGACAGACGCTGCGGAGGATTTTTTTTATAATAATAATACGAGTATGTGTTTGTATGTATTTTAATTTGATCCTGCAGAGAACGGAAGAACCCTGCAGGAGTTTATAGCTACGCCAGCTCAAAGTAATAAGTTCGACAAGTAATTAGGTACAACAACTCATAAATTATTAGAAGTCATAAATAAAGCTGCGCGTAGATACTCGTACGCACCGGTCTAAGGTTCGAGTCTCGGTTAAAAAAATGAAGGGTGTAATTGTGATCGAGCAGGTATGCGCATGTGCCCACGCACTGACACGCGAGCAGGTACCTGAGCCCCGGACATTGTGCCTCGTTTGATATCACTTGGTGATATCAAACGGGATACTTATCATTTCTCAGTTATCGTCTCTAATAATCAAGGATTTCAGGGTATAAAATAAACTTTTGTGTAATAGTGACGGTCGCTTCACGGAAAGTATCTTTAATTTCACCCGTAGTTAGACTGGAATACTGACCCCAACTGGGTCGGGTAAGGCTCGGTGGATGATGACTAGCACTGAAATTCGTGGAAGGAACACAATACCTTAATTTTTATAAATTGAAGAATAAGCCGCAGTAATTTTTTAAACACATAACACCTCAGGAAAACTCAAGTTGTTTCTTTGGAGCTTCACTGAGGGTAAAATGCCAATAAATAGTAATTCCTTTAAACCTGTGGGAATATTTCACGGTGGTACTAAACCTGCAATCGTATTCCATCAACACCACTGAGACAATAAACGCCCGCCGGACCACCAGTACCATTAGACTGTAGCATTGATGGTACAAATGGTACTGATTTATCCCATTAGTACTAGGGAAATAAACACAAGCGTGGCACTCAACGTTACTTCTATAAAAAATAAATCCTTTTGGTACAATTGGCACTACTTTATTTTATTGGTAGGTACTTAAATCTTACTGTCATAATTTTTCTAAGAAAAGCGGGACGTCTATATCGCCCACAGTGAGTTGCATTTGCACATGCGACTGTCGTGTGTCGGGCGAGCCACTGGCGCAAGTAGATGGTACGTTCAAGCGCGGCCTTCCTTCGATATCACTTAAAAGTTAGTCGATAAATTTACATCAAATAGACATCCAATGTCTCTTAGTTTATGTTTATAGTCGCTCGAGGCTGGAGACGAGGAGACGACCGGACCACTGAACTGCGCCCGTCTCTATAGGTACATATTATGTTGGAAGATATACATAAACATGGATAAAAACTAGGTTTGTTTAAATATTGGATAGAATCAGGCGTTACCTGGTGAAAGTCCATGACAATGTAATGGTAAGTATGATGTTCAAACTTTTTAAAATAATTGCATCATTCTCGCAAAAATACGACATTAAAACATCGATCAATCGTCGTCAATTTTGGGACCTTTTCTTTTTCTAGTATATATTAATGATCTCCCTCACCTCATAAGAGACGACCACGAGGTAGTTTTGTTTGCTGATGACTTTATGATTAATATTTATGATTAATATTTAAAGTTAAACGTGGACAGCGCGAACTTGACGATGTAAACATTGCCCTCTCTAGGATAGTCCACTGGTTTTGTGCTAATAATTTATTATTAAATGAAAATAAAACTAAATGTGTAATATTCACCTTACCTAATGTAAGACTTGTTAAAACCAGTGTTAAGGTTAGGGATGATATAATAGAATTGGTCGATGACACTGTCTTTCTGGGCATAACGTTAGACTCCAAATTGCAATGGGGGCCTCATATCGGGAAAATTTCGGCCAGGCTTAGTTCAGCAGCCTATGCTGTCAAAAAGATCCGACAACTTACAGACATTAAAACGGCGCGTCTTGTCTACTTCAGCTACTTCCACAGTATCATGACATATCGGCTGTCCAAAACCAAAACCTAGCAACAACTGACCTAATTATACAGGAGAAGACATGAAGAGTTTGCTTTTGCCATTTAGTATAGAATTCCTTTTTTATGTTTATCTTGTTTTCTTATGAATAATTACGAAGTGTTTTATTTTATGAAATAGTTAAATTTAACATAAGCGTGTCTGAACAAGTTTTATGTGCCATGCTAATGACTTCTTCAGATTCTTCAAGATATGTATTATATTAAAACAATAGCAACTACCTAGTAAGGTCTCTACCTAGGTTTTTAATTGGTTTCTACAAAAGTACTATTTTGGATCTAACATTGAAAACCTAGCAAAAACACAAACTAGGTTTTTGAATTATGTTGTTTAATTTTTTAACATATATGTTGTCGTGTTTCATTCTAGTAAGTAGCATAATGATAGTAAAAAAAAACAATTGGCTTAAAATGAAATGGTTTAATTATTGGCAAATGTAATCATGATCATTTTAGCACATCATACCGCAATGAAAAATCATGCTTCTTCTGCCATTTCGCCCTCAATTTGGAGATCAATTGACTCATCGTACAGGTATTTGATACCAAAATGCCCGTCTTGTTTCTGGCATTAAAGGCACCAGTTTAGCAACAATCACATCTTTAAAATCTCATTACATCCTAATACTATTTACCTTCTCTTATAAAGAATTTTCCTTGAACCAGTAACGAATATTACTTGGACAACTTGGTTGAGTAAGAAAGATTTCATCAAGTCTTCATCATCATTTTTCCTTGGTGCTCTTTTTTTTCTTTGGCCAGTTCCTACTACCACTTAAATCTATGACCTTTATTTTTTGTCTTGAACTGTTTACAACATCTTTTTTCATCTTTCTCTTTGAAGTCCAAAACATCGCCTTGTCTTTTAATTTTTCTTTCAATGTTTCCATACACCGAATCTGCGGTCATATGTTTATGCCCTTTGGTTAAGTAACTCAAAGTCACAGTTTCGATGGCTGTTTCTGTATTTACAATTGTGGTCAAAGCCGTAAAAAGAGTCCAGTTTTTATTTTGAGCTGTACAATTATCTGCCCAAATATGAAAATATTGGCAATCTCTTTCATTCTTCATGAATGTTAAAATAGCATCAACTATGTCGGAAGCCTCTCGTCCAGCGTGACTTTCGTGCCAAACTATGCAAATAGCTGAATCAGGAGATTGCTTATTGATGGGTGCAAAAGTAAGATTAAATGTAATTAAACGACTTATAAAAACAGCTTCTTTAATTTGGGGCATTACAGGCAGTAAAATTACTTTTTGTAAATCAATTGAGAAATACCTAACATGCTTAGAATTCGTCATTCCTCATTCTTCAGACAAATGCGATGAATGTTTTTTTTATTTGGAAGAGAAGAAAAAGGATGCGGATGAATATTAAGAGATTATAAGAGATCTAAGAGCAATTCTTTTGCGGGGAACTTTATTCGAATGTACAATACATTGCCAACCGAAATAGCAAATTTATCTGTCAATAAATTTAAAAAACTAATAAAACGTAAATTGTGCCATAAAGCTATTATAGTATTAATGATTTCTTAGATGACAAGGCTGCCTGGTTGTAACACGAATTGCTCCTTTCTAAATAACTCTGTATTAGATTTAAGATGAAATATTTAGAAAAAAGCCGAACTGAGTTTCTTGAGGGCTCTTCTCAGTCCCGTTGCATTTTGGAACCCTCGGTAGAGTCACACCAACTTTTGACGAATCTAAATAATTTTCTAAAAATTTCAAAGATAATAAACGTTATTTTATTTTATTTATATTTTTTATTTTCGACAAATGTTTCACCTCTAAACGAGGCATTCTCAAGACTGTCTTAGAGAACTTCTTCTTAGAGAACATCTCACTTACCATTACTTTAGGTTTGTTTAGGTGGGATGTACCCAAGTATAACCAATACTTGCTGTGATATCTTTTCTGCAGCTTAGAGTTAATTCCCGTTCCTCTTTAGTTCACTTTCTTGGCAGACTATAAATTTTGTTTTGACGTGACAACGTCTTATAATTCGATGGAGGTGGCTGCACGCACGAAAAAACATGACGTCATGCGGCGTTACCTCGCTCTGAGGCGTTCCATTTAAGGCATGAAGTGCAAGCGAGAGCGCGGAACGAGCGACATAGAGGCACAATCAGCCTCCGCGTTCGGCAGTTATGACTTTGTCACGTTCAACTATCGTCAGTAAACCGACTTTACAGACAACCGATTTTTGTTTTTTGTATATTCACACAGCGTCACTAGCCCAAACTGCTATAAGCTTGTGCTATGGGATCTAGACAACTGATAAACATACTTATATATTTCTAAATATATACATAACTACTACATAATTTTGTGATCTATCAAAAGCTTTTGATTGTGTTGATCATGAGACTTTGCTACTAAAATTAGGTTATTATGGTGTTTCGAACAGCTCACTTGGCTTACTCGAGTCTTACCTCACTGGTAGAGTACAAAAAGTAAACATTAATGGCACCGACTCTTCTGGCGCCTCATTAGTCATGGGAGTACCCCAAGGCTCGATATTAGGACCCCTTTTATTCTTAGTATACGTAAACGATCTTCCTTATTTCACTAAAAATCTTTGTGAGATAGTATTATTTGCTGATGACACATCATTAATTTTTAAAAGTGATAGACAAAAAGTAGCACTTGACGATGTAAAAAATACCCTTTCGAAAATATTGCATTGGTTCACAAGTAACAACTTGCTGCTCAATGCGAAGAAAACAAAATGTGTAAAATTTACTATGCCCAATGTTAGACAGGTGGATACTCATATTACTATGAATAATGAATTAGGTCAAATAGTCAATACCACAGTTTTTCTTGGGATAACTCTAGATAGTAAACTACAATGGGGTCCTCATATCACAGCCTTGGCAGGAAGACTTAGCTCAGCTGCCTATGCGGTTAGAAAGATAAGGTCACTGACTGACGAAAAAACGGCACAATTAGTTTATTTTAGCTACTTTCATAGCGTTATGTCATATGGTCTGCTGCTGTGGGGCTCAGCTGCCGATATTGAGACAATATTCATATTACAGAAACGAGCTATACGAGCAATCTATAGACTCGGACCCCGTGACTCGCTGAAAGAACTATTTAAAGAAATTAATATTTTAACAGTTGCTTCTCAATATGTTTACGACAACATCTTATATGTACGGAAGAACATAGACCTCTTCAAAAAAAATTCCGATAACCATAATTTTAATACAAGAAATAAAAATAAACTGGCAATGACAAAAATTAGACTTCATAAAGTTGGTAATTCGTTTGTAGGCAAATGTATAAAAATTTATAATAAAATTCCTCAGGATTTGGTTGACATGCCTCTTAATAAGTTTAAAATAGTAGTTAAAAAATGTTTGATGATGAAAGGCTACTATAATGTAGACGAATATCTTAATGATAAAAATGCATGGTCACCCTTTTTTTTTTTTTTTTTTAATTCCGCGACCCAAGGCCGCGGCCGCTCTAACGTCCGTTGCCGGGCGTCTCTGGTTACTAGCAGAGGGTATGTCCAGTGGCGCCCGGCGGACTTTGACCACCTCTGTGGTCTCTGCGGGTGTTTGGTCGGGACGAGAATCCCGCGTCATTGGGGTTGGGTTTTATCCCGCGTCAGTGAGTGAATCTGGTTGCGTGCTATGGGGCAAAGGCTCCGCAGCACGCAACCCTTCTAGCCTGCTTCTGTAAGGACGGTGGGTGGCGATCCCGCCGTCCTCAGGCCCCGATCATGGAGGACGATAGTCTTGGGCGTAGTCGCGTAGTCTGGGGCGGCCTGGCCGCCGACTACGGAACTCGGCGGGGAGGGTACGCTCCCTCTCCCTCCCGGCCGCCTCCTTCGCGAGCATGACTTGCTCGCAGAAGGACACGGCCGCGTTCCACCTACTCCGGCTGGAGACCATGGCTTGAAGCATGGTCTCCAGCGAAAGGGTATCCACGCCCAGACCCACTACGAGGTCCCGGCGCTGACTCGCCCACGCTGAGCACTCCACCAACGTGTGGAGTGCGGTGTCGTCGTCGGAAACCTCGCAGTGTTGACACCGGGGTGTGACCTCACGATGCATGCGAAACAGATAGCTACCGAAGCATCCATGCCCGGCAACGATCTGCGTCGCACGGTACGTGAGGTCACCATGCTGCCTCTGCAGCCAATCGTCCATGATCGGTCTCACCGCCGCGATAATGGTGGTACCCCACTTGGGTTGCTCAAGTCGCACCCTCCATGACTCCATGAGATCCTGGCGGAGTTGGGACCGCTGGTCCTCGATTTCTCGAGACGCAGGCCTGTGGTCCCTCTCCAGCGCCTCCTTGCGCCATTGGAACAATGACGCAAGGGCTCTCGCTTCCAGGTCCCATGGAGGGGTCCCGGCTAGGAGACATGCAGCCTCTCCGGAGATCGTGCGGTACCCCCGTATGGTTCTGACGGCCAAGGTTCGAAGTGGTCTGTTTAACAGAGTCACGTTCCCCTTGACCGCCAACCTATCCGCCCATACGGGAGCCCCGTATAGGGCCATACTCCGCACGATCCCCAGGTACAGTCTCCTGCAGGAAGCGTTGGGTACCTTTAGGTTGGGCATCAGTCGCGAAAGCGCGACCGATGCCTGTGTCACCTTGGGGACCAAACTTCGGAAATGTGGTCCGAAGTTCCATCGGCTATCAAGTACGATCCCTAGGTACTTCATCGAGGGCTTGATGCCGATGCTAACGCCTCCCACATTTATGCTGGAACCTTCGGGTGGACCGTTCCGAGGTCTGTGAAAACACAGAACCTCGGACTTGTGCAATGCCACCTCCAGTCCTAGCTGCCGTATCCGACCCACGACTCGAGCAACACCCGTCGTGACCTTGAGTGCTGCCTCCTGGTACGTTGCACCCCGCGCCGTGACGAGGGTATCGTCGGCGTAGCACGTTACGCCGACGCCCCTAGGCAACGCACCCCGCAGCACCCAGTCGTAGCCGATGTTCCACAGAAGCGGCCCCAGGACCGACCCCTGCGGAACACCGCACGACACATCTCGCCGAGCTGGCCCGAGCCAGCTGGGGAAAGCTATGGCCCTCTCCGAGAGATAGGCCCCGACAATACGACGGAGGTAGAGAGGCGTTTCGTGATACACGAGCGCCTCCCTAACGCAGCTCCATGGCAAGGTGTTGAATGCGTTGGCGATGTCAAGAGACACCGCCACCACCACCTTGCCCTGCGAGACTGCTTCCTCCGTCAGGCTCTTTACGCGCATGATCGCGCTCACGGTGGAGCGTCCCCGACGGAAACCGAACTGGTTATCCGCCAGGTCAGGCCCAACACTCGTGAGATGCTCGACGAGGCGTTCCGCGATAATTCGCTCAAAGAGCTTACACACCTCGTCGAGCAACACGATCGGCCGGTAACCGGACGGTGAGTCCACCGGCCGCCCCGCCTTACGGATCAGGACCAGTTTCCCCGTCCTCCACACCTTGGGAAACTGGCCCCTTTCGAGGCATGCGCTAAAGAGCCCCATCAGTCGAGGCCCGAGTTCTACGAGGGCCAGGACCCATGCACGGCCAGGAATGCCGTCGGGTCCAGGGGCAGTGATTTTCCGGCGTTTAAGCCGGAGTACTGCCGCACCTAACTCCCCCACGCTGACTTCGGGTACGTCGTCTTCGCTGGTGCTATCCGCGTCGGGCAGAGACGGAGCCATGCGCGGAGGGACGTGCTCCTCCGCGCTCGTCGGAAACAGGGAGCCCATGACCCGCTCCAGCTGCTGCGGCTGGAGACTCTGGGTCAGTGGGGGCGCCCTAGGTCGGAGTTTCTCCCTGACCTGTAGGTACGGGCGCCCCCATGGGTTCTGCTGCAGGGTCTCCAGGAGCTCCTCGCGGGCCGCCGTCTTGGCCCGCTTTATCGTCTCCTGGAGAATACCTTTGGCCTCCCTGTATGCCTGAAAAAGCTCCGCCTCTCGGGCTGCCGCGTCGTCTGGCCGGCGATGCCTCCAGCGAAACCTGGTGTACCGGCGGCGGGCGGAGATGCATGCTGCGCGCAGCTCTGCAATCTCCGGCGACCACCAGTACACCTGCTTCCTGGCCGGTCTGGGTGTAACCCTAGGCATCGCCGCATCACAGATTTGCGACATGGCTCTCCTGAACCACTCCGCCTCGGCATCCACATCGGCAGGCCGGTCCGGTGCCGGAATCCAGGCCTGCACGATGGAAGCCTCCAGGAGAGCCTCCCGATCCAGATGGTGAAGTGCCCAACGCGGATCCGGGGGATTTGCTACCGGCTGTGGGAGGTCAGTTGAGGGGACGACATCGAACCGGATATACCGATGGTCCGAGTGCGTCTCCTCACCCTCCTCCACGCGCCAGCCTGTAATACGGCGGGCGAGGTCAGGGGATGCGAACGTTACGTCTACGATCGATTCCCCCCTCGCCGCCAAAAGGTGACGACATTCCCCCGGTTGAGGACCTCCAGACCACGTGTTCTGGTCCAGTCCTCAAGAAGCCTCCCCTTGTCCCTGGTTTCCCGGGAGCCCCACGCCTCACTCCAGGCTTTGAAGTCTCCCAGGAGCAGGACAGGGCGAGGACGGCACGCAGCGAAGACGACGTCGAGCTCAGTGAGCCATAGCTCAAACTGAGACTCGTCAATGTTCGGCGAGATGTAGGCCGACACGACCGCAAACCCTTCAAATTCCGCCGCAACACATCCCCGGCCGCTTGCAATCAATGCAAGGCGCGAGGTGTCCACGGCGGAACCCCCAAAAATAGAACAGGCCGAGCCGTCCTGGTCCACCGGGCTTCCCGGGTGGACGTAGTACGGCTCGGCGACCACGGCCAAGTTAATGGACCACTGCGCGATGCTCTGGTACAGAAGATCCTGAGCAGCGCGGCAGTGGTTCAGGTTCACCTGCAGGATGCGGACATGGGCGTACATTAATGGACGTCCATGTCAGCATCCCGCCGCGAACTTGGCCGCGCAGAAGCGGCTCCCCCGCTGCCTACAGCGGACGGACGAGGCTTTGGCCTCGAGGCAGCGCAGGTACGGCTGCCGACCCTATGGTCCGCCGTTTTGCCCTCCGCCTCGCACCTATAACAGCGAGGCGGGGCCTCGCAGCCATTGGCCTTATGGCCGGGCCGGCTGCAGCAGAAGCACCGATCGCCCACGGTGTCTTCCGCTGTGCACTGCACTCCTACGTGCCCTACCACCATACATCGGAAACATCTCGTTTCCCGGGCACGCAGGAGGTGCACCTGCGCCTTTAAGAAGCCCCCTACAAGGAGGCTTCGTCCGTCCGCTATTTTCACTGCCGCCGCGACGGGGCACTGGACGACTGTCGTGCCATGGCCAGTGGGGCTGAAGAAAATCTCTCCAGCCTTAATCTGGTCATGGGGACAGCCACCCGCCTCCACGACGGCGGAAATAATCTCCTCCGTTGTGGCCGCGTCATCCAGACCAGAGATGCGCAATGCCGCGCATTTGATGGGTCTGGTGACGCGGACGGCTTCAGTGTCCAGCGACTCCCTAAGCTTAGCCGCTAGGGCGTCAGCTTTGGAGCCGCTGGAGGCGCCGGAGACCTCGAGGAGGCGAGCGCCGGTGCGAGTGTTCTTGCACCGCATGGTCACCCTAATCTTCTGTTGTTGGCCACTCGTATAATACAATATAAACTAATTGTAACAATGTAAACAAAACAATATTAAAAAAGAAAATGGATAATCTACCTGAGTTTCTTGCTGGTCTCTTCTCAGGAGAACCAACTTATCGAACCAGCGAAAGTATCATTTTCTAATGGTTATTTATGTACTTACTTAATTTAGTATTTTTATAATATTACTTGACAAAATTGTAAAATTTTGACATTCATATGTGCTCTTTATGTGCCTAAACTGAATAGATGAAATTGATTCTTTGATTCTTTGATTCTAACATACATAGAAAACACCTAAACTCCGAAACAAACATTTGTGGATCACACAAATATTTGGTTGGACCCGGGAATCGAACCCGATACTCCGCAGTCGAAAGCCGATATGCTACCGACCACGCCACCGAAGCAGTAAAACAGTATAGTATTCTTATATCTGTGAGTAAAACTGACTGAGTTAGACTGCCTACTATCTGAGGCTAGGGAGTTCCTTGGTGTAGGTACGAGTAGGTAGGTACTTTAGTTGCTGTTGTCAACAGAAGAAAAGAACATTATTATTATTACCCAAAATAGTCACAACTTACCCTTTATCAAAACTCCTCAAAGAAACAGATCTAATGTTGGACACAGCTATGTATCCGATGTTAACCTTAGGATATGGAGGATACAGTTCTAATTACATTCTAAACGCAATTCATTTACCTATCGCTAAATATAAATCAGATTAAGTCACTTATTTATTATATTCGACTGACTGACTCTAAATATAATATTACTAACTTCAAGTGACAGCCACAACATTGTAGGCAGTACTGAACATTGCCTTGGGTTTTGTCTATCACATCGTATAACGTCAGGTAAGGTTCTACCTACGAGTATAATACATTTAACATTATCACAATTATATCACGTTTGGATTGAGTTACGAGTATTATGATGTTAGTTTAGATATAAATTTAAAAAAGTAAGTATATCCATAAAGTCCGTAAAGGCAATAAGTGTCTGGTGACATGTGTGTTTATTAACGTCTCTGCTTACCCATTCGAATATAAAGCTGTGACTCTATAGGTATGTGTATCGTTGGTGTAGTAGTTGTTGCTATGTCCCGTGCTACTAGAGAGTCAGGCATTATAACTAGTGCCATTGTTGCTCCAACATCTATTACCTGAATGTCAACAGGGATCGTTTCGTACGTGCCCTAAATCAAAATCCTAGGGGTCTAACTACAGAACTTTGATATCGCCCATGGGTTGTGGAGGTCAGATGGCAGTCGCTTCACAGAAAATATTGAAGTTCTGCCGTATCGCAGGTATATGTACTGGGAAAGCAGATACCAACTGAAGTTGGGAAAAGGCTCAGTGGATGATCATTGTGGTTTATTAGTTCAAGTACAATGGTCTATACTCTAAACTACCAGAAGGTATTAAAAGTAATTTTGAAGTATGCTTAATGGAAAGGGCGTCACTAGTTCATGATAGAGCAGTTATTCAATAGGACACATTTGAAATGTCAGAGGTGCTTGACCGGGGCTGAACTAGCTTCACTATTCGCCAGCCCGAGCGGATGATTAGATCATTCGACTTTGACCACTTTCTAATTATATTAGAGCTATAATTTGCATTTCGCGTAATTACTTGTGTCATGTCTGATTTACTGATGTAGGTAGGTACTTGTTTATAATGATTATTTTGTTTGAGCCACCAGATACAAAAATATATTGACGTAGACGTTCTCGTAGGACCTACAAATTTTGACCTCAACTGAAAATGTTATCGTTTCGATCTCTTTGTATTGTTTGGACCTCTTTTTTTGCCAAAACCTTATTCTCGATTAGACCTCCTAATAAATAACGGTATAAATCTTCGCATAACACGCTAAAATACAATCATGAACAATACTCGTAATTACTTAATTAAACCTTACTATCCTTACTTTATGGTGATTTGTTTTCTCTTAGTCTGGCCTTTAGATAAAACATCTCAGATTTGATCGAAGTACGTCCGCCTAGGGCTCAATTTACACCGCCGCGGAATGGAATGGAAGCGACTTTTTGCAACGAAACTGCACATAGCATAATGAATTTTATATCAACTGTATAACGCACAAAATAAATACGAGCCTTAAAATTGGACGCGCGTCCTCCGCGGAATCCCCGCGCATTCCCGAGAATTCTCCGAAGCGAATTCCCACGTATGAGGCGAAATTGACGCTTCCATTCCGTTCCATTCCGCCGCGGTGTAAATTGAGCCTGACGACTCTTACCAGCCTGTTCTTCCAAACTCGCTTTAAGTAGGTACCTACCTATCCGTTTCGTCAATGTCTCTCATCCTTCCCCTACAAGCCCGAATTTCACCGAAGCGTTTCAACATACTCGTACCTTTTTCTGATTTGGTCACTAAATCTTTTGCATAAAAAATGTACCTACCTATTACTCGTATCAGGCCTATGTCTCTCGCCTAACAATCGCAAAAAATACGTGACGTCAGCGGGTTGTCTCTTGTTTGTGATACGGCATTGACCATAGAGTTGATATTGAGGCATTATTAACGTCATATTGGCCAAATTATGCTCGCACTTTCCTGTCAACCCTAAGGTTCGAATGATGTTCTCTGTAAACAAAAGAATGTGCTTTAATTAACGTCGGAGTGCAAGTTCTGTGTGTAAGTACTATTCCCTATTCTGTGTTATTATATAGGGCTTATTATCTCCTGTATTGGTTTTACTATCTAATTTTTAGTTATCAATTAAATCACAAAAAGTTGTTTTGATTACAGTATTCAAAAAGGTGACGTCACTTGACAGTATTTTATACAAACGGACGATTTGACATAACAGACTCGACTGTGTATGTCAGGTCTATAAAAAAAAACAAACGATACATCTGTCAGTTTGTGAAAGACAGTAACATGTAAACATGTCAATGTCATGTCACTTTATCATTATATTTATAACACTTTTAGTGTAAACACATTAGGGCTAGTCTCGGTCTGGACATAGCACTCCTAGTGCCAATCACTAATTAGGTTTGTACGTAATAAATAACACTAACTACTACACAAAAAGAAAATTCAACTGTCATTTTGTAATTTCAAATTAACAGCTTTCACTAAATGCATATGAAAGTAGCCATAATATACAGCAGTACACATTGACATAAAAATCGACTTCAGACTACCGTAATGGGACCAAATAACTGTCGGAATGGGACCAAATTGAAATGGGACCATATGGAAAGCATTAGCTTTGAATTAAAAAAAAATCGTTTAACCCAGTCGCAAGTTATAACTTATGATGAGGTAACAAACGTAAAAAACATCGAATTGAGAACCTTCTTCTGTTTTGAAGTCAGTTAACGTTGGCTAGTAGGTACTTATGTAGGTAATATTATATTAGTATGCGGCTATATTTAAACAACCTTGAACAAACCAGTACTATTTGGAAAACAAGATTAGATAAAAATGTTTTCTGCATAATAGGGCCTACTACATATTATACAATTGTTGACTAAACAAAGTTGTCACAAGATAAAAGATAGGTAACTAAAGAATTATAACTCAGAGCGACTAAATATAAGATTCCGTGTCCATAGTTCTTTTGAACCGTGCTCTACGAACAGTTTCATCGAGATTTACAATACAATACAATACAATACAATAAACTTTATTGTACACCAATACAAAAATAACATAACACTTAGGTGGTTCTGTGAACCGTAGACTTCGGGAGCGGCTTTGTTTAGAATATTTCTTCTTCTTCAATTTTCTTTATTACTCTTTCATTTGTCATCCAATCCAAAAAATTGTGTGTGTGTAAAGTTTCATGCAAATCGGTTGATAAATACGGCCTCAAACATGATCTGACAGAACCCGTAGATGTAGAGATGTAGAGATGTAGAGGTAGGTACAGACGAAAGAAATTCTCCCGAGTCTGCAAGTTGAAAAAGAGTCCAAAAAACAATCCATATTGAATATGTACAAATGGCGGCCTTATTACTATACAGTAATTTCTTACAGGCAACCTTGAGATGGAAAGGTAGAAAGAATAGAATTTAAGAAAAAGGTTATTTATGGATTTATTTATGCTTAGAGAAATAATAGCCGGGTGCTGACCCCAAGAACTTACTTAAGCACCTTGTACCTCTGTCATCACATCATACTTATTTCAAACAATGTCCATCCAAAGATTGCCTGTAAAGATCGCTATTTAGTGCTATAGACCGAGACCGTCATTTGTCCATACTCGTATATGTTTTTCTAATTTGTAGTACAGGAATTGTAGTTTTCATGGCAAGGGAGTAAAATGATATAATATATGTATTGTTGTCGAAGGCGCTATTTTGAATTCAGAGAGAAGCGAATGAATCTAGAGCAGAATCCCGAGCGTATAGCGCGGGTTTCTAAAGTGGATACAGTAACGTTCTGCTCAGATATATCCAAGTCGCGTGGTGCACTGATAGCACGTACGCGGGATCGTATCTACTGTAATAAAAGCATTCGGTTTTCCCTTGACAAATTATATTTAACAATTCTTACAATTCTTAATTCATTTTATACTTCTTCTTCAGGAGCTGAGGTGTCCGCCACCGCGGACCTCCTCCGAAATCCGAATCAATCTTCTTTTCTTCAATTTTGTTTCATTCAGTTTATGTTATATAATATTTAAATTCTCAGATTTGTAACCAGCCAATACAACTTTTCAATATGCTTAATGAGGTCGTATGCGAAGCGCGCAAGCACCTTCACAATACCTACGTCACCTGAGAAAAAAATATTCTACTCTCGAGTTTTAAATATTTCTTTATACCATTGCCCCTCGAAAAAGTGAACTTTATTCATCGATAACAGTGAATAAAACGCTCATTTACTCACAAGTGAATAATGACATTTGAATTTGGAACGAGCTTCAATAGACGAATTAAGTATACTACAAAAAAAAAGAAAGCTGAACGTAACTACTGGCAGGCTGAACGAAGTCATTCCATTGACAAAAAGAAAACAAAAGGGGCAATGGTATAAAAACAAACACAACCCGCCAATTTTAGATCGTAGTGTTTCATTGGAAAATTTAAAATAACTAATAAAATGAGTTCTTCCAGTAATGAAAATGAGTCGCTTACTCCGGAATCATTTCGTTCGAAAGCAGCAATTATCTATCAGACAATGTAGGTGTCGGAAACCTTTACCTTATTTTCTCGCAGTCATTGGTATAAAGTAGAGTAGACTACTCGTGAAAAAAAAAATTATCTCGTTCCTTGTATCCCTCGCTCCGCTCAGGATTCTACTTTAGATTCGTTCTCTACTCTCGGGATCCAACTTCGTAACTAGAATTAAAATTTTTTTTTTCGCATGTTGTATAATCTACTATTTCATCGCCTTCTATGAAAAAAAATGTACAAGCAATGAAAAAAGTTCGCGCGTTTTATTTTTATTTTTTTGTTGGATTACTATGAAAGATTCATGTTCCAAATTCAAATCTCATTATTGCCCGCTTAAAAGTCTCTGAACAAAAAAGAGCTACTTTAGGTGCACTTACGGCGGAACAAAACGCCACTTTTTGAATAAAAGTGATGAAAAAAATATTGTTATGTTACCTATAATGTAATAAGAAGAATGTATGGTTATAAATGTTACAAAAGATTCGAAGGGAAAGAAATTAGTCATTGCCCTTTTATTATCGTTAGCTGCTTCGTTAGTCAACTTCTACTTGCGATATATGAAATATTCATAACAATAAATCGAACCTCCTCTCATCGCTGCACGCTCCGCTCCACTCCACGCCTCTCCACCCACACGATCCTGGCAAATTACAACCTTCATAAGAACCAGTGTATCATTACCAGTAATTTTATTTCATATCGAATCTTCTTCCAGTAGCTTTGACCTCGGAACGAAACTGTTCTCAACACTAGAGACATTTATTTCTGGACTTCTAATAGAATATTGTATATTGTCGATCCATAGGTAGGTATTGTATTATAATATTGTATAGGTACTACCTAACAACTTTTCAAGTTTCAATTGTGAAAACTGGCTCTGACAGCTGTCATGAATGAGACAAAGTTATACGAGTATATCGTGCCAAAGAAAGATGGAAATGGTAAGTTGCTTTCACTCCAAAAGGCTTTTAGTGCAAAGGTCGCTCAAACAAAACAGAATTCTAATGCAAATTAGTGAAATTCAATATCGGTTGGCTCAAGTATTGGTTAAAGGTTCCTCTAAAATTATATTTAGTGCCAAGAAACTTGAAAAACCGGTCGCGTTTGGAGGCTTGCCTCTCGTTCCAGGGTCATCAACGAAAAAACTGATAACTAACTATTATTAAAATTGCGTATTGTTTTTTAGTCGTGATAACTATCTCGCTACCAGTCAGTCGACTCGGCTTTTTCAGCCCGGTTAGTTTTTTTTTACATTTTCGTGATGAGTAAAATTAATTGACGATTTCGGTTGCTTTGAGACTGCCATAAAACAATAAAGTTAATATTCCTCTAATGTCTGCGCTAATATCACTATAATATACCTACATATTCAAAGAACAATTTATATTCAATCGGATGCTATAAAACAATGTTTTTACGAGCTGAAACTTGCCTAATGATGTTGAATTGAGGGATTTTATCATTTTATTTGGTAAAGTAATATCCTAAGTATGATGAATGTTTCATTAGACGAACATAAAATTGGTTAGCAATTGAATCACAACTAAACAGACTAGCTGATGATCGCATCGATCTAATCGCATCAATGATGGATCATTTGTAACCATTTATATTTTTACTGTCAACCTTAGATCAAAATTACCTAGATTACCGATCAGTGCTTTAAAAACGGCACCACTTCACCTCGGTCATTGCACACCTGAGCGCTTCAACCGCGCGCCGTACTAAGTTCCTATTCCACTTGCTGACTCTCGATCGACGCTTTTGTATTAATTATTACGAATTATTTCTGTGTCAACCATCAATTAACAATCTTGTTTATTTTATAGATGGTATTTGTAATAATTACCTATATAGTATTCGAGTGCCAAGATTCCGCGTTGTATTTGTACTGAATCTATAGTATTTTTGATGTAAGCTGTCAACCGATAATAAGCCTTTAGCATATCATGACTTTTTTTTTTTTTTTTTTTTTTAATTCCGCGGCCGCTCTAACGTCCGTTGCCGGGCGTCTCTGGTTACAAGCAGAACGTATTTCCAGTGGCGCCCGGCGGACTTTGACCACCTCTGTGGTCTCTGCGGGGGTTAGGTCGGGATGAGAATCCCGCGTCGTTGGGGTAGGGTTTTATCCCGCGTCAGTGAGTGAATCTGGTTGCGTGCTATGGGGCAGAGGCCCCGTAGCACGCAACCCTTCTAGCCTGCTTCTATAAGGACGGTGGGTGGCGATCCCGCCGTCCTCAGGCCCCGATCATGGAGGTCGATGGTCTTGGGCGTAGATGAGTCTGCGGCGCCCTCGCCGCTGACTACGGAACTCGGCGGGAAGGGTACGCTCCCTCTCCCTCTCGGCCGCCTCCTTCGCGAGCATGACTTGCTCGCAGAAGGACACGGCCGCGTTCCACCTACTCGCGCTGGAGACCATGGCTTGGAGCATGGTTTCCAGCCAGAGGATATCCACGCCCAGATCCACTACGAGGTCCCGGCGCTGACTCGCCCACTCGGAGTGCGGTGTCGTCGCCGGAAACCTCGCAATGTTGACACCGGGGTGTGACCTCACGATGGATGCGAAACAGATAGCTACCGAAGCATCCATGCCCGGTAACGATCTGCGTCGCACGATACGTGAGGTCACCATGCTGCCTCTGCAGCCAATCGTCCATGATCGGTCTCACCGCCGCGATGATGGTGCTACCCCATCTGGGTTGCTCAAGTCGCACCCTCCATGACTCCATGAGATCCTGGTGGAGTTGGGACCGCCGGTCCTCGATTTCTCGAGACGTAGGCCTGTGGTCCCGCTCCAGCGCCAGAGCCCTTGCGCCATTGGAACAATGACGCAAGGGCTCTCGCTTCCAGGTCCCATGGAGGGGTCCCGGCTAGGAGACATGCAGCCTCTCCGGAGATCGTGCGGTACCCTCTTATTGTTTTGACGGCCAAGGTCCTCAACGGTCTATTAAGGAGCGTTGAGTTGTTGGCCGTCAACCGCGCCGCCCATACGGGAGCCCCGTATAGGGCCATACTCCGCACGATCCCCAGGTACAGTCTCCTGCAGGAGGCGTTGGGTCCCTTTAGGTTGGGCATGAGTCGCGAAAGCGCGACTGATGCCCCCGTCACTTTAGGGACTAAACTTCGGAAATGTGGTCCGAAGTTCCATCGGCTATCAAGTACGATCCCTAGGTACTTCATCGAGGGCTTGATGCCGATGCTAACGCCTCCCACATTTATGCTGGAACCTTCAGGTGGACCGTTCCGAGGTCTGTGAAAGCACAGAACCTCGGACTTGTGCAAGGCCACCTCCAGTCCCAGCCGCCGTATCCGACCCACGACTTGAGCAACACCCGTCGTGACCTTGAGTGCTGCCTCCTGGTACGTTGCACCCCGCGCCGTGACGAGGGCGTAGCACGTTACGCCGACGCCCTCAGGCAACGCACCCCGCAGCACCAGCATATCATGCCTAGTTTAAATGAATGTATTTAGTGAAAACAAAGAAAATGCATTCAGTAGTTTTGGTGATTAGCAACATAGGTTTTAAAACATTAAATATTAAGATAGAAGTTATAAACAGATCACAAAAACTGATGTCATCGGCAGGACCCGAACCCCTTACTTACTTAGAAAACTCATTGCTTTGAAATACGAAAATGTATTAAATACATAGTAAGTATGATGCCCGTGACTTTGTCCGCGTACTTATATTTTCACATTCAGCATGATCTTGATGCGGGTATAATTTTAATGTATGCGATGTGGTTGGAGAATGTATAGGTAGCGAATTGTCGGCTCTACCGTGATAGACAATTGAATTTGAAGCTGTTTAAGCTGATACGCAATAGAATCTCTCTAAATAGATATTTTTTTACTGTTGTTGTGACATTTTCTTATTGATGTAAGCATACTGGTCAATAGCATTCTTAAAAATAACAATATTTCAATACAAATAATATTCTTTTTTGTTTGGTTGATCGCGCTAGTCTCAGGAGCTACCAAACAAACGCTTCAGTTTAAATATTTTAGTGTAGATTGATTATAAATGTCTAATATAATTTCTTCTGACATATTTAGTATATTTTACCAGTGCACTCCGAGGCACAAGTTTCTACGTTAACTTGTATTTTTTTTCGAAATCAATTCGCTTTTACGTGTCAGCCCTACCATGTTGTTTTGCTACCGACTTACGCTTCTTTTTCTGTACACGGCAACGACTATTGAATATTTATGTATTGAAATGATACACTCGCTGTGTGTGTGTCGGTGTACAAAGGCTGGGCCACACTGTGGTAAACAAGCTTTCCACATGTGGAACCTTGGTGGAAGATTTGTGGATCCCACTTGATTCGCTTGTTTTAAGTTACAACAATTTTAAATCACCTGTGGAGGCTGATGTGGAATGCTTGTAGGTATACGACAGTGTGACCCCGGCTTTGAGCGCTAGCAGTTAGTAGGTACCTACTCAAGTAGTGCTTTTTTCTTTCCGATTCACGTGGCTTGTGTGACGTCATATTAAGTTTTTGTCGGTTACCACTCAAATAGAATTTGTTATCTTATATTTTTTTATTGACATATATGACTTGGTTGATGAATAATGGTTTTATTATTTTTTGTGAATGTGCCAAACGAGGAGGCGGACGAACTGACCGACTGTACGTACACTTGAGCACCTAACTATTATTATTTAACTGATGGTGCGAGAGTAAGTCACGAACAGACCGGTTATACTTGTATTGAACATTGTTTATTATATTATGTATAGACAAATATCCATTGAAAATTAATTGAATAATCACATAAATGGAATAATGCCTTGTATACAAATACATAGGCAGGCACTAAACAACAATTATATCTATGTATATTATGTAGGCTATAATGTATCTAAATGTAGTCCCGATAGAATAAGCTAAGCTGTTAGAATTGGGGTATAAATATAGGAGTCTCACCGAGATCTAAGAGGGCCTCACATGTCAGTGGTGCACCTGCCGATTAACCGACGAGGCTCTGGCAACGGCCCCCCCACAAGTGGGACTAATAGTTACCTACTAACAAAAAGCGGATATTTTGATTATAATATTTACCTTATGTAGGTATGAAAAAACGCTTCACATAATAACTCGACAACTACATAAGTAAATATAAAATTTTCTTAATAAACTTAAATTTCCAGGCCACAAGGAAAAGAGTTTATTTATTATATAACAATTTCTGAGTCTTTCCTGCTTACCAGACCCACGTCAACACTTGACTCGACTTGAAGTTTGAACCCTTCACGATACAAATCTAAAAATATCTCGAAACAGTCACTAGGGGGCAGCACCGACGGAACTGGATGGAACTAGTTTAAACTTAGCGAAGTTTCGCCAAGTTAGATGGGAGTGGGAGTCAGCCCTCGGGCCCTTACCGATTAGGGCAAGTGCTATTAGCGATGATTACCTGCCTAATATTTGTATAAAGGGCCCTTTCTTGGTAGGATGGGTTGTTTGAACTATGTCGTAGGATAATCTAATGGATAGGCTGTATATAGATATAAATATGTATTTAATATGTCAGTTTATTGTGAGGGTGAATTGTTGGAGGTTAAACTTCAATGTAATAACCTCAATAAATAACAAAAAGTTTCTAAAAATAACAACAAATACTTCCTTATACATATTATATGCTTAAGTATTCTATAACTAAGGTACTTACATGTATATTTAATTAATTCTTATTCCAAGTACACGTTGTATACTTAGACGGTCTTGACTTTCCCTGACAACTAATAATGTATGTAGAATGTATGCAGCAAAAGAACATTGATTACAGCGGCGAAGAGCGATGGGTATCTTTTAAATTTGAACTTAGTATGTAGTATTGTTATGTATGTAATTCATTATACATTTCAAGAAAGACATACTAATACTCGAAGGGGTACAACGTAGAGCTACAAAAATGGTCACAACACATATGAAAATCGTCTTACTGAACTCAACTTGACCACATTGGAACAACGAAGACAGAGGGGTGACCTGATAGAGACATACAAACTATTAACCGGGCACTATAATGTTAATGACATTGGGAACATCTACAGCTTAAATTCAAATACCCATTTGAGAGGCCACTCATTGAAGCTCAATAGGTCTTCTTCTGTTAGCAACCCTAGAAGACACTTTTTGCCAAATCATGTAGTGACTATGTGGAACAGTTTACCTGAGACTGTAATTAGTGCACAAACAGTGAACAGTTTCAAAAACAGACTTGATTTACACTTAAAACATAATACCAAAAAAAACAAGTGCAGTGATATGCCCGCATCAGATCAATGGTCTGCTAGTGCATTAATATATAATAATAATAATAAAAAAATATAGGCACCTGCCTACCTCAAACATCACACGTTATACACGTACACTATGAAAAAGTTATAATTAAATATTACGTACGACCAAGTTACTGGCGAAATTTGGGCTACATAAATCTCTATGTCCACCTCTTCAAGAATTATTAAATTTCAATAATTTAATTCTCTCTCTCTCTCTCTCTCTCTCTCTTTCAATCTCATTCAGAAATTATCAAGAAAGTTTAAAAAATACCGTTCAATAATAAATACGTGATTCTGAAATCTTTAGATGAGAGAATGTAAATACGTTGGGGTCAGTTTTAGCTAATCGATGCCTAAAGCTACTAAGTTAAGACCTCTGCCGGGTGTTACAACTGATCATGTTGTAAATACAATCACACCTACCTTCTAGGCGGTAGGCAGAAAAGAGTCAACAACCCACATATTGCCAGAAATTTAGTTGGTCCCACGTAATAGCATAGAGGGAATAAATATTACTAAGTGGTGATAGGAGGTGAGGGTATTGCATTTACCGGACTACGATAAACTAGAATATACACGTCAAAAATTGACACAACAACCGACTTCAAACTACCGAAATGGGACCAAATAATTGTCGGGATGGGACCAAATTGAAATGGTACCACTCGGGAAGTTGTAGCTTCCAATTTAAATTTTCAAAATCGGTTTACCCAGCCCGAAGATGAGGTAACACACAAAAAGAAACATACAGTCGAATTACATTCTGAAATCCGAACATATACTCCAACAGACAGGACCAATGTTACTATAACCAGGCCTATGTCACTCGCCTAACAATCGCAAAAAATACGTGACGTCAGCTACAACTTGAATTTATAAGTCAGTGAGGGTCTCTTGTTTGTGATACGGCATTGACCATAGAGTGGATATTGAGGCATTAACGTCATATTGGTCAAATTATGCTGGCACTTTCACTTGTTGAGAGAGCATTACTTATCGCTTGTCTTATGATATTATGTTATGTTAATTCTGTAAGTCTCACTTTTTTATTATTGTGTACACTACCCGTATAGTAAGTTTAAGTCTATTATTTTATATTGTGTCTCCTTTTCCATCCTAAGGTTGCCTGGAAGAAATCGCTGTCAGCGATAAGGCCGCCCTTTGTACATGAAGCTGTAATTTGTTTCAATGTTGTTTTGTTATGTGGTGTACAATAAAGAATTTTTATGTTTTTATGTTATGTTACTTTCCTGACAACCCTAACGTTCGAATGATGTTCTCTGTAAACAAAAGAATGTGCTTTAATTAACTTCGGAGTGCAAGTTCTATATGTAAGTACTATTCCCTATTCTGTACTATAACATAATTGCAGTCCGGGAAAATAACTGAAATAGGCAAACAGTATCTAACTATATCATAAATGATAATACGTGTCATAAATAATTTCCATAAAGGACAAACTTGTTGTATTGTATGTATCTACAAAGGCACAAAATTCAATAACAAATATACTGGCAGCCAATATCAATAAGTTAGACAAGTGCCACATGACTCAAAGGACCGAGACGAGGGCACAAACACGAGTAGAGCCTCACTGGCAGTACGAAGGGTTCAGTCTTACTCCCTTATGGCACAGAATATGGTATGTCATCGCGTTATCAACTGGCGGATCAATACGAATTATATAAACAAAGAGATACCTACGTTTTTGTTACGATACTCAATGTCAGGTAGGATGGGTCCAGTGACAAAGGCTTTTTGAAAGCGCGTGACGTCTTATCAAAGGCTGCAAATGCTCCGATGACGTCATATTGGGCATATTGCGCTGCTGCTCCCCGAACATAGGGCAAACTTCACCAAACTCTTTTTATGAGAAAAACACTGTAGCATTGATTCCCAAGATACCAAGGCAATAAATAGTACATTCATCTTCTACGAATACTAAGAAATACTTAACAACCACGGGTTTGTAATAATATTTAGTGCTGTAAAACCTCTGCCTTGCTTAAAACCTCTCGACCGACAAAACGATATGTATGTATTATTTATTACTTTATCAGAAAACTTGTGCAATTTCATGGCTCATCTTCTCTAAAAAAAGTAAAACAAAACAAAACAAACCTCGTTATCTCATTACCAGTTTAACCACTATTATAATGATGTCCCTTTCTTATTGACCACGGTAGACAGGGACGCAACATCTCTCGGCTCCAACCAGTTCCAGTTTGTAATAACAAGTTGAAGGTTCCGAGCCCATAATCTTAGTTAACACAGACGGGGAAGGTTTGTGCCGATAAATGCCCGTTTGACTTCCTCTGACCGTTATCACAGATAAAATGCAACGTCGTAACGTAATCCCCTGGTCGCAAAGAAAAGGGAACAAGGAAAAGGCGCCTATCTGAATCTTAGTAATCGAATTGAAGAAAATTTTAGCCGCAATTAGATAGGTACCTATTGAATTGTATTGTACTGTAATGAAAAGTTCGTCATAATTTTTACGACTGCTAAAACAAAACAGAAAACAATACAAGATACTCGTACCTACTGCATCCATAAAATCATTTATTTAATTATAATCACGTTTTACAATATCCTCACTAATACGATGTTCACTAATACGATATTGTACGTCATCATTACGCAATATTATAAAACTTGAAAACATACAAATTTTAGAATAAATAAATAACATTAATTAAAATTATATTAAAATGGAATTAAAAGAAATAAAATCAAATCAAATCGAATAAAATTAAATACAATCATATAACTTTACAATATACTTAATGAGGTCGTATGCGAAGCAAGCAAGCACCTAAATACAATCAAATAAAATTCATTAAAATGAAATATAATCAAATAACATCAAACTAAGTCAAACAAAATTAAATTAAGGTGAAATAAAATAAAATTAGGTCAAACTAAATTAAATCAAGTCAAATCAAATCAAATGTATTTAAATCACATAAAATTAAATTAGATACAATTAAAATATTATATCGCTTCTGCCTACATATTGTTGATGTTAGCAATATTGCACCGCTTCGTGACCTCTTGTAGATTCGGCAGGGTGCAACTAAACAACTCTACATACTTAATCTGTCTAATCCCCGACCGGGTAGGTAGAGTGGTATTCCTCACCAACGTGCTACCAGTACTCTTGTCGGTTCTGACAGGGGGCAAGCCTATTGCCGTCACCAGGCATTATGCAATAGAAAATCTATTCTGTAATACAAACCTCAATTCCAACAGTCAGGCCCGAAGGTATATACCTACCTGTATAGGTAGACATGGGTATACATACTCTGGAGTCCTTGTGGATAATTTATACATATATTATAATAATGTTGAAATACTAATTAATAACTTAAACTACTTCATGTTAGTTGTACATCACATTAAATATGTAAATGTGAGTTGATGTATTGTATATACACAGCGTCAAGTGCGGTGTGTTTTAGCACATCACGAACGACCGTGTGCTGAACTAAACAAACTAACACCTTGTACGAGTTGATCTCCGTGGTCTAAACATTATATATAAATAAGTAGGTACTCGTATATATATATCTAAAACAAATCACCTCTGAACCTCGCTAGATACCTCTCACGGCTAATCACGGTTTCGCCCGCGTGGCATAGTTGTCTAGTTCCCAATTCCGACGGGAATAAATTCCCGGGATAAAAAGTAGCCTAAGTTATTCCTTATAACATAAGCTATTTGTCAGTGAAAGTCCCGGTAAAATCGGTCCAGCCGTTTCAAGGATTAGTTGAAACAAACTGAGTGAGTAGGTGACAGTTGATGTTGCCAAGATCTCAACTGCCTACAAAAGTAGGTACTCGTATATATTCTTTCACTCGCGTCATATCGACCTTAAGTCCCTAACCACAGAATAGGGAGTAGTCTAATATGGAGAGTTGAGCAACCGCTTCATAATTTTAACTAAAACATTTTAAATTCCTGTAATACCAAGATCTTAAAAAATTGTTAACATGATCCTGACTAAATCATTATTATGTCTGTTATAATAATAATATAATTAACCAACCTAGACACTACTTACCTCGCCAAACCAAGATTCTGTAAGAACTGCAAGACCTGCTACGGTCAGCAGTTGATCGGCTTTCGACTCCGGAGTCTCGGGTTCGATTCCCAATTATCAAATAATATTTGTACGATCCACAAACGTTTGTTTCGGAGTTTGGGTGTTTTCTATGTATAATATGGATCTATTTAGAAACATATAAGTTAGTGTGTTTATCAGTTGTCTAGATCCCATAGCACAAGCTTATGGCCTAATTTGGACTACATGTCGTTGTGTGAGAATGTCCAAAAATATTTATTTATTTATATTCAACCCACACTTTTTGAACTGGGTATTTACTTAACTTAACTTTTAAAACGTCTTAAACTTGACTACTTTTTAAATTTAACTCGTAATTATGTAAAGAAGTTTCCAAAACAGTTCCAAACAGTATATATATGCGAATATTATGTTCGTTAAACAGAATATACATTTATACAGTATGAACAGTGACATACATGCAATAAATACTAGAAATAAGCATAAATTGGTTGGGACGTATTATCGTTTACAGAAGGTTCATGACTCCTTTGCAGGATTTAGTGTGCGTTTTTATAACAAAATTCCTCTAAACATTATGAACCTTCCTTTGAATAAATTCAAAGTAGCTGTTAAGACACACCTCCTAAAAAAGGCATATTATACTATTAAAGATTATCTAAACGATACAGAGAAATGGCAATGAGTTGCTTGCTCATCACTCGAGCTACATAGGGGCTACTTCTATTTGAAATGTTTTTTTATTGCTGAAACTCACTTATTATTGTTAAATTATTATTATTATGATATTGTAAGGTATGGGTACTTTGAGATTATGTGGCACAGAGATACATAATTTTTAAGTTCACTTGGTCCACACATGGTCACGTACTGCCCTTGCCCTCTTTTTATTGTTGTAACAGAATCATTGTATTTACTGGCGAATAAAAAGAGTGGCCGTGAGTTTTCCTGCCAGGTTCTTTCCTTACAGGCTCTACCTATTGTCTTGCGAATCTGGCGGTAAATGTAGAAGCATTTTCTTTTTTTGACGTTCATAAGTGTTACTTTGTAACCTACATATTTTGATTTTGATGATTTTTGAGTTCAATCTTGACTTAATTGCAAAATCTTTAGGAGGAAAAATAATACAAGTTACATTGTTTGTTCTGGAGATAGTACATCAGTTTGACATGTCACATGTGGTTACAATTAACTGCCCAACGATATATCTGTCAGTGTGTGTGAAGTTATTCTAACCTCATCGTTGTATAAGTGAGGCACACGTGTGTGCTCTCTGTACAACAATATACTCGTAGTTGTTACAAAACAAACAGATGAATATTAGTCATATTTTGTGTAGTCATATTTTGTGCTCAACTTTGTGTATTTACGAGTTATGAGCTTTTGCGTTAACGACCACTTTGAGTTAATGCCGCATTATATTATCTTCTGCGTGACAATGTACAAAGAGAGAGGTTGCAGCAACTCAAGCTGTAACGTTTATTGTTTAATAGGTACTATTGGATAAATCGCCGCGGCCGCTCATACGTAGCCGAGCGCCTCTAGTTAGCGCTAGAAAGAATTTCCAGTGATGCCCGGCGGTGGATAAATCAGTGTCAATTACTTATTCAGACACTAATGGCGCCTCTCAATAATCACATCCACTTCACGCCAAACCAGTGACAGAGCCGAATAATTATTATCTCATCTAATTATATGACCGAATTGCAAGCTACCTCTCATTGCGTTGATCATATTGGTCCAAGTAATTCACGCTTACTTAAAAACCCATAAGTATATTGGTGTTCACGTAAAACGAACGCTAGGCAGGAGTAGGACGGGAATATTTGCACATTCGGTACTCTCACTCTTACTCGCTGTAACCGCCATATAAGTAGATCGATAAATCGTCTACTATGCCGCTTGAAGGTCAGCGTTCTTACGCTGGGCGGGTGTAGGACGGGAACGTTTGCACATTCGGTACTCTCACTCTTACTCGCTGTAACCGCCATTTAAGTTTTTTTTTTTTTTTTTTTTTTTTTTTTTTATATTTGGTTCGCCAAATTGACGCCGCCCGCCTGGTGGTAAGTCGTGACGACGTCTAGCGATTGTGGGCCACTCTCACAGCACACATTACTATTGAGAGTGGCCCTCAACTTGACGACCTACTGATGTGCCTCTTCACGCTCCGCTTAAAGAACCCAGGATTATATGTGGGAGGAAACACGTGCACAGGCAGGGCGTTCCAGGCCACTATCGTTCGGCAGAGAAACGAACGTTTAAAACGTTCGGTTCTCGCGAACATGCTATCCACTGTGTGGGGGTGGCATCTCTGCCCGGCACGAGTCGTTCGGGATCGGAAGGAAGAGGGTGGGATCAGATTGAAGAGCTCTTCAGAACACTCGCCGTGGTAAATACGGTAGAATGCGGCCAAGGAAGCTATTGTTCGGCGCTGAGCTAGCGGCTCAAGGCTTCCCGTTACCTCCGGACAACCAATAATACGGATAGCCCGTCGCTGCATAGCGTCGAGAGCGTCCAGCAGATACTTCGCGGAGCCGTCCCAGAGGTGAGAGCAGTATTCGACGCAGGGTCTAATCTGCGTCTTGTACAGCAGACACCTCTGGTCCGGTGTAAAGAATCTCTTTACCTTATTCAGTATTCCTAGTTTCCGCGAAGCTAGCCCTATACATCTTTCGATGTAGTTTTTATTATTGATCTCTCGACGAACGTCTATGCCAAGGATATCAAGGTTGTCCTTCATTGGTAATAATGCATTCTGAAGAGAGGGTAGGGGAAGGAAAGGGGATTTCTTCGCAGTAAATGCACACGCCTGTGTTTTGCGGGCATTGAACTCGACCAGGTTCTCGGTACCCCATTGAGAGATACTGTCGAGGTTACGGTCGAGATCAGCCACGAGTCGTCGTCTCTCCTCCTCAATCTCAGATCGCCCCGCCGTCGGACGAACCGAGTAACTCCCGTGCAGTGTGCTGTCATCTGCATAGCAATGAATGTTCCCGAGGGATAGCATATCATTGATATGCAGAAGAAAGAGAGTTGGTGATAGTACGGACCCCTGCGGTACCCCGGCATTCACTTGCAAGAAGCGAGAAGCCTGGCCATCGCAGAGGACCCGCACTCGGCGCTCGTTTAAAAAGCTGGCAATCCAGCTGCACAGTTGAGGAGGTAGACCATATGCCGGAAGCTTGGAAAGGAGCGAAGCATGCCAGACCCTATCGAAGGCTTTGGCGATGTCCAGGCTAATAGCCAAGGACTCGCCGTGCCTTTCCATAGCCCCACCCCAGACATGCGTTACGAATGCCAGAAGATCACCCGTTGATCGCTTTGGCCTGAAGCCGTATTGTCGATCATTGATTAGCGAGTGATCCTCTAGGAATTGCATGAGCTGCTTATTTATAAGGAGCTCAAGCACCTTGCAAATGACTGAGGTGACAGCTATGGGTCGATAGTTGCCTGGATCAGACCGATCCCCTTTCTTGGGGATCGGTTGTACGTTCGCCTCCTTCCAGACCTCCGGCACGAGCCCTGAAGAGTATGACAGGCGGTACAGACGCGTTAATACTGGAGACAACTCAGCTGCACATTTTCGTAGCACCACCGCCGGAATGCCGTCAGGGCCACTGGCTTTCCGCGTGTCGAGTGACCGCAGCACTGCCCGTACATCACATTGCCTGATAACAATATCAGGCATTGTGTGGCCACAGTTGGCGATGGCGGGGGGCTGCAGGCCACGGTCGTCGACCCGGGAATTAGCCGCAAAGAGGTCTGCGAGCATATCCGCTTTCTCTTGGGCTTTGTGAGCCAGTGTTCCATCTGGGTAACGCAGCGGTGGCAGCGAGGGCTGACAAAAGTTAGATTGCACGGCTTTGGCCAGTTGCCAGAATCCACGGCTGCCCGTGGGATGGGAAGTGAGCTCCTGACCAAGCCGCGCGACGCGCTGCTTTAAGTAGATCGATAAATCGTCTACTGTGCCGCTTGAAGGTCTGCGTTCTTTTTATGTGAAGCGACGTATAGGTATCTATGGCGGAGAGTTGACTGCAGCACAGATTACTAAATAGTTACAACTGTTACTGACTGCAGGCACAGAGGATTAAGAATGGAATTTATTTAGTGTGTGCGGCATAAATATTATAGTTGTACTAATAGTGTAGTAATATACAATGAAGGTACAAACATTATCCACATGTAACTCGTTATTTACTTTCCGACAGTTGTCAGAATATCTCAAAATGTAACATTATTTGAACATCGTGTTTGCTGGAACTGAGCAGCTAAGAGTCTCCTCACACTCGACCAACTTTCAAGAAACGTACACACCGACTTATATTTGATCTGTCTTTTTCTTTTTGTTTTGTGTATAAACAGGACGGGCTCACATAAAACTGGATGTTTACACGATGCAGACGTCGACGTCGACGTCGACGTCCGAGTCCATCTAACGGATACGTTCACCAATTACTCGTATATTCAGAGGTTTGTCGAATGCTATTTTTTATAGAAGTTGATATTCAATTCAAGCGATTCGCCGCGGTACGAACCTTGAGTTTTTTAACTTATAATAATGGAATGAAATCTAATATACACATTTGTTGTTATAACAATACAACATAATATAATATGAGTTATGGACAATCAGTAATTTAGTTTTTTGTTACAAATGTTTGGTTTTTACTCCGTACCACCTATATTATGTGCGAAGTGACTAAATTACCCACCTATAAATTAATAATAATAATAAATAATAATAAATGTTTTTGGACATTCCCACACAACGTCATCTAGCCTAAACTAAGTTATAAGCTTGTGCTATGGTATCTAGACAACTGATAAACATACTTATGTATATATTATTTACTTAAAGAATTTAACAATTATTTTAAATATTCCTCTATTGGTATAACCACGCTTTTGCGATCGCTAATAACATCATAAATAGACAATAGAAAAAATAGTGGAATAGAATATAAATGTTCATCTTATTATCTCGTATTACGAGTATACTTTCGTAGTTAGACAAGCTATTAGAGTCTGTGTTGCTGCTGGCTGTCACATGTCACGGAGCTGACTGTTCTTCATCGCTGGTGCAGTAAACTTAGATGGGTTTGGCTCCGAACATAGATATAATTGCAGTTTAAGGGCCCAGATCGTGAAAATCACCGAAAAGAGTGTTACGATTTTTCATATTTAACCTATTTACATATGATTAATAACAACGATAATTTGTATATATTAAAATGAAAGACCAAAAATGATGTTAGTGCTAATTTTAACTCTTAAAACCCTGTAGTTGTTATATAATAAACGTCAACAAACGCACAAAATTGAGAAAAAATTCGAAAACCTGCCTTCGTATTTTTCAGATTTAACCCAATAAATCAACACAAATTGATAAAAAGAAACACTTTTTGAACACTGAAAAAGCCAATAAATATAACCATGTACTTTTTTTTGTACCTTTACAAACAAAGACTTCCCCTTTTAAAGCCCTAAAATCTAGATATGTTTTACGTAAATTCTCCATAGAAAAATGTATGCAAATTCAAACGCGTCCCGATAGAACGATCGTCGCAACTAATCGCCAGTGCGCCATAGAATTTCAAAGTGACTCCACGCGTGTCGGATGCTACAGCAAAATTACGTGTTGTGAATTTGTGTTTTTTGTGAAAAACTGTAAGTACAATATTTTTATAACTAATTTACTTTCAGTAAATAGAAAGTACCGATATAATGAAAGTCTGAAAGAAAACCATGATGGAACTAGATATAAATCGTAAGAAATACAAAATTATTTACTTTGTTGCGTAGGTCATTTTATGAACCTTGTAAAGTAGGTATCAATTCAGGCTTGAAACAATCAAAGCCCTGCCCACCTTATTTTCTCGAGATATGAACTGGCGGGGTATATAGTTCTCTGCACGACATACATAGATTTTTCAACATGATAAAGGTAATAGGTATCATAAACGTAATTGGTAATCGAGGGTCTCTTTTCGCAGGATAATTTGCTGAGTGCCATGCCAGCGAAAAGAAAATTTAGTACGCATTATAAAAACGTGAAAGCCAAAAGATCTCGGAATAAAATGTAAGTTCCTCCCTACTTATTTATTTACCTGCCTACTTGACTACGTCTTGTCCTAAATACCTAGAAAAAATTTACTAGATTTGTGTTAGTGTCAAGTAAAAATCCTAGTTTTATTACTTTTATTTGTGTGTATGCTTATCATGTCTTAGTAGTAATAATAATATAATCTATTTGCATTTTGAACAGGGTAGGTACATTACAAAGCAAATAGGTACAATGATTTAGATCGCCTGATTCAGACATATACCTACAACAGCATGTAAATATTGATTTGACATGTAATTAGATAGGTACACAATTAGGTATGTCAGTCTAAGAAGAAAAATTACAATGTCCAGTAGGTAATAATTACGTAATTTCAATATCTATATAAGTAATAAAGTCAATTTCTATAGGAACAATTTTCATAATAATAAATTTTATTACATAATATAGTATTAGTTTTCATATATTTATGTATTTCAAAGCAATGAGTTTGCTTACACTATTATTAGTTACAGTATTATTAGTTTTCATGTTCATCATGTCTAAATATGTGGAAGTGGAAGTAGGTATGTTTCCTATCAGAAATTGCACGGGCGCGCGCGCGCCGTGCCTGGCGTAGGGTTGTACAAAAATTACAAAATAAATAAAAAGTAGTAGTAGTAGTAAAAGAAAACCTTCAGGCCGAGACTCCGAGCAACACTGCTACGCGCTGTATAGAGGTAAGTTGTTATACGTAATTCTTGTAGACTTGTTACATAAATAAACAAACTAGCTAGTGATGGGCGAAGACAAAATCTCAGTACCTACAGTTTTTTTTTGCAATATTTATTATTTTCATTGTGAGACAAACACATACTTCTCAATTACTTTCTCAAAAGAAAATTCACGTTCAAATCTCGTATTTTACCAAAATCAAGATTTTTTTTTGTAAAATATTATCTTTTACGCGACTGGTGTACGTATGTATGTATGTATACTAAGTAATATATCTTTGTGGCACGATAAGTTCAAAATTATTGAACCGATTTTAATGTTTTTAGTATCATTAGAATTGTCTTCTAAGCCCGAGTGACATAGAATAAGTGACGCCATAAAAAACCAATACGTATAGCGTAAAGGAAATTTATAATTTCTGTTCATCACGAACATAATATTGTATGAATTCTTTTGCACTTTTATATTTGTCTTCGTCAGTTATGAATATAAATAAATAAACAATAAAAATGTTAAAACCCGACAGATTAAAAAATGAAAATGTGTAATAAAAATAAATAACAACACCATTGTAATATAGCGTATTTAGCAGTCGGGGCCTATTTCTAAAGAAATATTTAGCTAGTCAGGAATATCTTCGAGCCTGTGAGGATTTCAATGGGTCTCAACTGGTGAATTCGATTTATTACAATAGTGTTCTTATTTATTTTTATGTAACATAATTCAAGACCTTAGACTTGTTTTCTTTTTACCTTTTGAGTTTTTATGCATTTAGTCGGATTTATTAAATTTATGACGTGATAACGTCTTATAAATCGATGAACACCGGCAACACGCACAAAAAAGTGTCACATTATGTCACGCTAGGGTCCAGCGAGAGCGCAGTACAAGCGATGGAGAATAATATTATGACGTTATCCGATAAAATTATCGTCCTAAACCGACTTTACAAGCAACCAGTTTTTTATTATGTTTATTTATTCACTTTCATAATTGACGAAGACTGATAAAAACGTTTAAGATTTTGATCTAGTGTTATGTGTTTCAAAGATGTATTCTAAGGGAGTTCTTAGCTATGTTTGAAGAAATTTGGCCCATACCTTTTGAATTATTTTTTATAATAAAAATCAAGCCATTATCTTTCTTTACAGGAACTAGTTATTGACAACCGTCAAGAGGGAAAGGTGGATGAAGTGGAAGTTGGGCGTAGAGTAGTGGATATTTCTTTTTTTTTTAAAGCTCTTCAGGCCATAGGGGACCACGGTCCAATGGATTGTAAGTTAAGTTACCTCAGTATAATAGGTGAAGTAAAAGTTGGTCTGGACTCAAAACTCATCATAAAATGTAGTATGTGTAATATGAAATTTACTGTGTGTTTGGTTGAAAAGAAAGAAGATAGCATGGAAGTGAATCATCAAATTTTGTCTGGTATCATATCATCTGGTGGGAGCTACTCTCAGTTAAAAACATTAAGTGCCGCAGTAGCCCTACCAATCATGTCACCTTCATTGTACAATGAAATTAATAATACGGTTTGCGATTGGTGGGAAAAGACAGCAGCACATTCCATGGCAGAAGCTGTCAAGGAAGAAGCGGAGTACGCAGTGTCTATAGGTAGTGTTGATAAAAATGGTACACCATTAATATCTGTTGCTGTTGACGGTTGTTGGAGCAAGAGATCTTATGGTAAGAATTTTTCCGCCTTATCCGGCGCAGCTGCGATAATTGGCATTAAAACTAATAAAGTATTGTTTTTTGGAGTTAAAAATAAATACTGCGTAGTCTGTGCACGAGCCGCAAAGAACAACAGTCAGCCCCCGGAACACCATTGTTTCAAGAATTATTCAGGATCATCTACCGGGATGGAATCGACCATAATAGTTGAGGGGTTTAAACGTTCCTTTGTTGATCACGGTGTAATTTATAATAAATTTGTAGCAGACGGCGATTCCAGTACTTATAAAAAAATATTAGATTCGCGTCCGTACGATAATTTAATAGTAGAGAAAATTGAATGCAAAAATCATCTTTTACGAAACTACTGCAATAGCTTGGAGAAATTGTCGAAAGACACTAAGTATCCTTGCGAGTTGCGGAAATTCCTAAAAGAAAGGTATTTGCGTTTAAGAACGGGTGTAAAATGCGCGATTAAATATTGGGGGGATCAAAATCAGTCACTCGAAGAAAAAATAAAAAATCTTAGTGAAGATATTCTAAATGGTCCACAACACGTATTTGGTAATCACCAACATTGCAAGGAGTATTTTTGTAGACCTGACACTCGTCGAATAGAACCTGTTGGGTTACTTCCAGCAATTGTTGGATGCGGATTAATGGACGCGGTAGAAATTTTAAGTAAAAGACTGTCATATCATTCTAGAAGTTTAATTCATAATTGCACAAGTAATATAGTTGAAAGTTTTAACGGAGTAATTGCCAAATTAGTTGGGGGTAAGCGTGTAAATTATTCTTCCCGTGGTTCTTATGCGGGCCGATGCGCAGCTGCTGTTGTGTCTTTTAATACGGGATCGATTCATAGTAAAACTCATGAAGTCATATTTAAATCTAGTCCTAATCCTTTGATCGCGAAAGTGGAAAATAGTAATCGTAGAAACCGTTTAATTGCTAAACCTAAATTAAGATTGAAAAAAAGCCACAGCGCTGTATCGAAAGACGCTCACTATGGACCAAACTGCGAAAAACCTGATCTGAGTCCAGAATTATATGAGAAAGCCAAGTCATCTTTTTTAGTTGATTTAAAGTTGTCTTGTGCTGAAAGAGAGGAGCTTGAAAGGTCGACCCATTTGCAAAGAAGTAGTGCTGAGTGGATGAGTACAAGGAGAAAATTACTAACCTCATCATCGTTCGGGGAAGTTTGTAAAAAACGAGAGAGCACAAGTTGTGCTGCTCTTGTTTGTAAAATCGTTTATGGTAGTAATATCTCCAGTTTGCCTGCTGTACGGTACGGTATCGAAAACGAAGAAACTGCAATTAGACAGTTAGAAATTCAAGAGAATATTAGTATACAAGGTTGCGGTTTGTTCGTCGACGATCAATATGAATTTCTTGGTACTACACCAGATGGCATTTATGCAAACGGTTTAATTGAAATTAAGTGCCCACATTCTTTAGCTGGCATGACTCTTGATGAAGCAATGGCCAAACATACCTTTTGGGTTAAGGACAAGGCTTCCAAGGGTTATGTCATAAATAAAAATCATTACTGGTATTTCCAAATTCAGGGACAGCTACATATAACTAAAAGAAACGTTTGCATGCTTGGCATCTGGTTTGGTGCTACTGTACCTATGAAAGTTTATATTATAGAAAAGGACGACAAATTTTGGAAGGAGAAAATGGAGATGAAATTAGTTAGATTTTATTACGATTGCCTCCTTCCAGAATTAGTTGATCCTCGGCAGTCACGAAGCATGCCTATTCGTGACCCGCCCAATGTCATAGAGGCTATGAAAGAGAGGAAAGAAAGAGCTTTACGTGTTTTGAAAGAGAAGAACGTCTAATGATTTTGAAAGAGACTGAGGTAACTTAACTACCCAGCCGGTCAATTCACGTAAACACGCCAGTTCAAAAGTCGTTTTAACTTAGAAACTTAGAAATCGCCTTTTGGTTTTCTGTTTTTAACGCACTTACTTATCTAGTCTTGGATTGTCATAAATCTTCCAATAGCTCAATTTCTATACAATTCCTATACGATTTTGAAGAGTTACCTGGTGTAAACCCAAGGTCCGATCCTAATGAAATTAAAATGTGACCACACGGGATCACCAGCTTTCAAATAAAAAAAAAAATCATCAAAATCGGTTCAAAAAATACAGCGAATTGAGAATCTTCTTCTTTTTTTAAGTCGGTTAAAAAGTGTGCGAAGTGACATTTTTAAGTCACTACGCTACGGTTTTTATTACGTGAATCGGGCAGCTGGTAACATTTTCATTCTGATAGGTTTTGCAATAGCAATTGATTTTATCATCAAATTAGTAGAAATCAGAATTTGATCAATAATCATTAAAATGAAAAAAACATTAGAAACTCTTAAACTCATATTTTGTTATTGTTTACTTTCGTTTAATTAAGTATATGAATAATTTATAAATTTCATGTTTGTTTATAACTAATTTTTGTACAACCCTAGCACGCTTTTTAGGTGGCGACTCATATTTTGTTTACTTTTAATTATATGAACCATTTTTATACTTGTGTTTCATTTATTGACAATTTTTTGTACAACCCTAGAAGATTTTTTAGATTGCGAGGTGATCGTAAGCAAAAAGTATTTGAGTTTACGCAATAGGCACATTTCCTTGCGTAGATATAAACACTAGCGAGGAAAGGCGTGATGTTATTTCGACCGTACTTCCTACTGAATTTGCAATTATTTTATTGAATGAAAATTTTACGAAATAAGAATAAACTTTGGTAGTAAAATTACAAATAAATACATAAGTACTCGTAGTTGGAATTTTAGGTAAGTAGAATACAAAAAGGTCAGTCCGGACCTGCTCTTGATTGTTTATTATAAATAGAAAATCATAAAAATTGTGTCTCAAACTACTCTTATTTATTTATCTAGTAATTAGGATCATTTTATAACGAAAACTACTCTTGGAATATTTTACAAATAGGCAGTCGTTTATTTCCAATAATTCAACATTTTTGTTATGCTGTAAATATTCAACTTCAATAACAATAACTCAACGTGGAACGTTTGTCGCAAAACATTTTCAAAATCGCGCTCTCTGGGTCATTCACCCGCCCGTCGGATGATTCGGGCAACAATAGCGCTGCTGTCGCTCAAAATCGACTTTATCCGTGCGCGGTCTGGGCCCTTAAAACAAATAGACCAGTGGTTATTTCAATTCCACCTAGTGGCCGCTCGCGCTGGACTAGATTGATGGGTTGCCCGCTGCCCACTGAACGATCGCGGTTGGCACACAATGCGCAGGATGTACAGTCAGCCCCAAAAGTCGCTGAACACATTTAAACTTCCAAAACACCTGAACACTAAAAATGTCATAAGTTAGTGACGCAACACGAGAACAAAATAAACTCAACATACAAACGTCCATAAAACGCTGAACATTAGTATTCCAAAAGTAGCTGAACATCATTAACATCATAAGTACTCGTAGATTAACAAATCATATTTTCAATGTTGTTGCCTGTTAATCAAATTTTTGTGTTCTTGATGTTACACGAATTTTGGTCTTTTGACATGTAGGATAATTTGAGAAAAGTTTTAAAGCTAATATTAAATCCGCTGCCCTGGGCCGTGGCCGCACCTACGTCTATTGCCGGGCGCCTCCGGTAGACACTGAGAGAATTCCCAGTGGCGCCCGGCGGACCTTGGCCACCTGCGTGGTGGTCGGGTGTTACCCCGCATCTTTGGGGTCGGGTTTTATCCCGCGTCGGTGAGTGAAGGAGTGCGTGGGGTTAAGCCCCATATCACGAAGCCCTTCTAGCCTGCTTCTGTAAGGCAGGTGGGTTGCTAATCCATCGTCCTCAGGCCCCGATCATGGAGGTCGATGGTCCTGGGCGTAGTCTCGTCTGCGGCGTCCTCGCCGAACACATCGGAACTCAGCGGGGAGGGTACGGTCCCTCACCCTACCGGCCGCCTCCTTCACAAGCATTACCTGCTCGCAGAAGGAAACGGCCGCATTCCACTGGCTACCGCTAGAGACCATGGCTCGTAGCATGGACTCAAGCGAGAGTGTATTTACGCCCAGGCCCACAACAAGGTCCCGGCGCTGACTCGCCCATGCTGAGCATTCCACCAACGTGTGGGCTTAACCCCACGCACTCCTTCACTCACCGACGCGGGATAAAACCCGATCCCAAAGATGCGGGGTAACACCCGACCACCACGCAGTGGCCACGCAGGTGGCCAAGGTCCGCCGGGCGCCACTGAGAATTCTCTCAGTGTCTACCGGAGGCGCCCAGCAATGGACGTAGGTGCGGCCGCAGCCCAGGGCAGCGGATTTAATATTAGCTTTAAAACTTTTCTCAAATTATCCTACATGTCAAAAGACCAAAATTCGTGTAACATCAAGAATACCAAAATTAGATTAACAGGCAACAACATTGAAAATATGATTTGTTAATCTACTTATGATGTTAATGATGTTCAGCTACGTTTGGAATACTAGTGTTCAGCGTTTTATGGACGTTTGTATGTTGAGTTTATTTTGTTCTCGTGTTGCGTCACTGACTTATGACATTTTTAGTGTTCAGATGTTTCGGAAGTTTGAATGTGTTCAACGACTTTACATAATGGCCGACTGTACATAATGAAATTATACAAACTTTTAACTCACGACTCGGTTTAATTTATGAAGGGGCAGCTCTTCTGTCGATGATAGTATAAATGTTTCAAATAACTTGTGTGTGTTCTTAGTACGAGTATGTAGTTTTTATCTTCTTTCGATATTCTCAGACTGTCTTCGTACCAACATTTTTAGTGGTTTTTAAGTGGTTCCAAACTGACAAATGATAATACTAGCTTACGCTCGCGTGTTTGTCATAGTTTTATGGTTTCCTATTTCCACAGGAACACATTTGCTGCACACTATCTGCCTCTGAATATCGCTTTAAAATCGATCCAGTCGTTTTAGATATTAGCCGATACAATCAGACTACGAAGAAAATTAAAAACTGTGTTTTCTACACGTTCAAATAGGTATTTTTATTTTGGAATTACAAACAGATGCTTCAATTTTGTTTATCTGTAGGTATAGAGAAATCTATATTTCGTCACACTATGCTTTATTGTTTGGTGAGGCAGTAGCGGCCGGTGCCGGTGCGAGTGCCGGTGCGGGTGCCGGTAGCGAACCGGTCGAACATTTTACTTTTGTCTTTTTATATCGACGTCTCTTTTTTATTATTCTCCCGCAGAATTAATAGCCGTGGCTTTATCGTTTATCTTGTTCAACAAAGGGTTCTGACACACCATGGCGTAACAAACTGGCAGTGTAAAAATTGTCAAGAAATACTAGAATTTTGAGACTAGTTTAATAACAAATAAATAAATATTTCTGGTTTTCGGTATAACTATTAGCAAACCAGTGAATTGCAACTGAACTACGTCGGTGAGCCTTAATATTTTATATCATTCAAGCACTAATCAAGATCTCATATGGTTTTGCTGAAGAATTTATTAAGACTATACTAATAACTAGTATTCCGTTGCCATGTAACATGCAATGAAAGAATCCCATCATGCGAGCGCGAACTCTGCTCAAAAGCGCATTAAAACACGAAAAAATGCTCCTTTCATGTCACATTGCGTAAATGCGGTCCCGCCTAGGCAGTACTGAACATACTCGTATTATTATTAACAAACCTATTTAGTAGAAATGTATAACTTTGATGATATCTAGTGTGTACAGATCCTAAAACTCTACGTTGCAACTGTTATTATTATTTTTGGAGCGTCCATCTATTTTAATTCGAAACCTTGTTTTAGGGTTCCATTTCAGATAACTAAAAATTTAGACAAGAGTGTAAATTGACGAAAGAAATACGCAATCGGTACGTGATACGATGTGCTTATGTCATGATAATAAATAATGTCTTATTTACTAGATAATTCGAGAGCCAGTCCAGCCTCACCTGCATGATGCACTCGATGACATACAGATAGCGGTATACTGTTATCTGTTACCCTACCTATCCCTATATTCGTTAGGTCTATTACTCGAAGTCCGAGGCGCCCAGGACTATAATTGGCTGTGCCACAGCGACTGGCACGTAAGATTGGTTGCCTTTCATCAACATTTCATCGCAAGGCAAAGGGTTTAAATTTTTTTCAAAATTACAATATAGCTGCAACTTTTTTTTTTATGATTGGTTCGCCAAATTGACGCCGCCCGCCTGGTGGTAAGTCGTGACGACGTCTAGCGATTGTGGGTCACTCTCACAGCACGTAATACTACAGAGAGTGGCCCTCAACTTGACGACCTGCTGATGTGCCTCTTCACACTCCGCTTAAAGAACCCAGGATTATATGTGGGAGGAAACACGTGCACAGGCAGGGCGTTCCAGGCCACTATCGTTCGGCAGAGAAATGAACGTTTAAAACGTTCGGTTCTCGCGAACATGCTATCCACTGTGTGGGAGTGGCATCTCTGCCCGGCACGAGTCGTTCGGGATCGGAAGGAAGAGGGTGGGATCAGATTGAAGAGCTCTTCAGAACACTCGCCGTGGTAAATACGGTAGAATGCGGCCAAGGAAGCTATTGTTCGGCGCTGAACTAGCGGCTCAAGGCTTCCCGTTACCTCCGGACAATCTATAATACGGATAGCCCGTCGCTGCATAGCGTCGAGAGCGTCCAGCAGATACTTCGCGGAGCCGTCCCAGAGGTGAGAGCAGTATTCGACGCAGGGTCTAATCTGCGTCTTGTACAGCAGACACCTCTGGTCCGGTGTAAAGAATCTCTTTACCTTATTCAGTATTCTTAGTTTCCGCGAAGCTAGCCCTATACATCTTTCGATGTAGTTTTTATTATTGATCTCTCGACGAACGTCTATGCCAAGGATATCAAGGTTGTCCTTCATTGGTAATAATGCATTCTGAAGAGAGGGTAGGGGAAGGAAAGGGGATTTCTTCGCAGTAAATGCACACGCCTGTGTTTTGCGGGCATTGAACTCGACCAGGTTCTCGGTACCCCATTGAGAGATACTATCGAGGTTACGGTCGAGATCAGCCACGAGTCGTCGTCTCTCCTCCTCAATCTCAGATCGCCCCGCCGTCGGACGAACCGAGTAACTCCCGTGCAGTGTGCTGTCATCTGCATAGCAATGAATGTTCCCGAGGGATAGCATATCATTGATATGCAGAAGAAAGAGAGTTGGTGATAGTACGGACCCCTGCGGTACCCCGGCATTCACTTGCAAAAAGCGAGAAGTCTGGCCATCGCAGAGGACCCGCACTCGGCGCTCGTTTAAAAAGCTGGCAATCCAGCTGCACAGTTGAGGAGGTAGACCATATGCCGAAGCTTGGAAAGGAGCGAAGCGCAGGGGCTAGCTTTGTCTTAGAACCGTGTGGTTAGGTCGGAGCCGACTCGCCGGACGGAAGGGCTCCCAAACCCCCCTGATGCAAGGCCGCCGCTACCCCACACCGGTTACCACCCGGAGCGGCGATCCCACATCAGGATTATGCGCAACATGTGGGGCAGCCTCCTGGGGTGGTTGGTCCCAGGCGGGCCCCATGACTGTGTTGCGGGCGGCCGCGGCAACGCCGTTGCTAAGGGTCTCCCTGGCCGGCGAATCGACCCACACCACCCACACTAGACTCCGTTTCGCCCCCACTGGTCCCATGCCTGCTGCACCATACATCGCCCCGGGCCCGGCGGTGCAGCTGCTGAACCCCTAACGCAACCCAGCCTGGGCTGGGTTACTTGGGGGGCTTTAGCACAGCTGCACGGTGGTACCCCCCCGGACCAACACTGTTGTACCACCTGGTACCCACGTAGGGGTCGAAGCCACTCCATAGGTACCGTAAATTAACGAGCATCGTCCGTATATCAGCAGGTGCGCCACTAGCAGGTGAGGTCGCTGGGGCCCTAAAGATGTTGGTAGAGCCCCTTAGCACCCAAAATAAAATAAATATTAAAAATAAATATTAAATTCATTCGGCCATTTTGGACATAACCCATTATATGTGTGCCCGGTGACGGCAATAGGCTTGCCGCCAATAGGGGGCAAGCCTATTGCCACGTAATAACGTGGGACTAAAAATACTGGCAAATTGTGGGTGTGTAATACACCTCTGCCTACACTGCATTAGCGGAAAGCCTCATACGGCGCAAATACTCTAATTTAGGAGGAGACTATATATTTAAGCCGTTTGGGGGACGGACCGACTGGGACATGATTTCCTCTTCTCAAGACCAAAAGGCTGGATACTATTTGGCACAAAGAATAGGCATTGCCATATAACTTGATACAACGTGGTAATTCTGCCTGCCTTCGTGGAACATTGCCAGTCGGCAACTATGCGGAGAAATTAGATATGATTTTAGTGTAGGTAACGCAGGGATTTAATTAGTTATTTCATTAGTTTAGGGAATTGATTGAATATAGCATATTGACATGTAATCATCAACTCGCTACAATAAGATACGGAACCAATTGTATGTACCATACAAAGTATAAATAATACGATGCATTCAATGATATACCCGGCTCGACTATTCGTCAGCGTTGGCGATTAACCATCGGACAGACAGCGGGAACAAAAACTACAGATGTAGAGGTGTATATTGTATGTTACGCATGCGCGTTATCGCTTCGATAAATAAAGGGTAATAAAATAAATTAAGACTATATACGATACGCTTACAGCGATGATCGTTACTATTGTTAACTTATCAACAGAACTCGGAAATTAATAAGTTCTATAACGGTACAATACATACACGCCTCTTGCTCTTTGGGGTAGGCAGACAGACTACGATATTGGTATAGTATTACTTATAATATTTAGTATTGCTTTCATAAGTGTTTCATGCATGCTCGTGGTTACGTTTACGGGTACCTACTCTTAACCCTGTTCTGGTTTCATGGATTGTTCCATCTTGCCTCTCATATTCTTTCAACCCTCAACTAACAGACAACTAACAGTTTAACAGAGTCGCGTAAGCTAGGGTAAGCTATGGCCCTCTCCGAAAGGTAAGCCCCGACAATACGACGGAGGTAGAGAGGTGTTTCGTGATACACGAGCGCCTCCCAAACGCAGCTCCATGGCAAGGTGTTGAAAGCGTTGGCGATGTCAAGAGACACCGCCAACACCACCTTGCCCTGCGAGACAGCTTCCTCCGTCAGGCTTCTCACACGCATGATCGCGTTCACGGTGGAGCGTCCCCGACGGAAACCGAACTGGTTATCCGCCAGGTCTGGCCCCACACTCGACGACACACAGATGCTCGACGAGGCGTTCCGCGATAATTCGCTCAAAGAGCTAACCAAGGCCTGCACGATTGCCGCTTCCAGGAGAGCCTCCAGGTCTGGACGTTGAAGCGCCCAACGCGGATCCGGGGGATTTTCGATTGGCTGTGGGAGACCAGGTAGGGGCGCTACATCGAAGCGGATGAACCGGTGGTCCGAGTGCGTCTCCACACCCTCCTTCACGCGCCAGCCTGAAATACGCTCGGCGAGGGCAGGGGTCGCGAAAGAAACGTCCACGATCGACTCCCTCCCCCACCGCCAAAAGGTGGCGACATTCCCCCGGTGGAGGACTACCAGACCACGCGTTCTGGTCCAGTCCTCAAAAAGCCTCCCCTTGTCCCTAGTTTCCCGGTAGCCCCACGCCACACTCCAGGCGTTGAAGTCTCCCAGGAGAAGGACAGGGCGAGGACGGCACGCAGCGAAGACGACGTCGAGCTCAGTGAGCAAACCGCAAACCCTTCGTATTCCGCCGCAACACACCCCCGGCCGCTTGCAATGAATGCAAGGCGCGAGGTGTCCGCGGCGGAATCCCCAAAAATACAACAGGCCGAGCCGTCCTGGTCCACCGGGCTTTCCGGGTGGACGTAGTACGGCTCGGCGACCACGGCCAAGTTAATGGACCACTGCGCGATGCTCTGGTATAGAAGATCCTGAGCAGCGCGGCAGTGGTTCAGGTTCACCTGCAGGATGCGGACATGGGCGTACATTAATGGACGTCCATGTCAGCATCCCGCCGCGAACTTGGCCGCGTAGAAGCGGCTCCCCCGCTGCCTACAGCGGACGGACGAGGCTTTGGCCTCGAGGCGGCGCAGGTACGGCTGCCGACCCGATGGTCTGCCGTTTTGCCCTCCACCTCGCACCTATAACAGCGAGGCAGGGCCTCGCAGCCATTGGCCTTATGGCCAGGTCGGCTGCAGCGGAAGCACCGATCGCCCACGGTGTCTTCCGCTGTGCACTGCACTCCTACGTGCCCTACCACCATACATCGGAAACATCTCGTTTCCCGGGCACGCAGGGTGCACCTGCGTCTTTAGGAAGCCCCCTACGGGGAGGCTTCGTCCGTCCGCTACTTTCAGTGCCGCCGCGAAGGGGCACTGGGCGACTGTCGTGCCATGACCAGTGGGGCTGAAGGTGATCTCTCCAACCTTGATCTGGTCATGGGGACAGCTGCTCGCCTCCACGACGGCGGAAATAACCTCCTCAGTCGTGGCCGCGCAATGCGGCGCATTTGGTAGGCCGGGTGACGCGGACGTCTTCTGCGTCCAGGGTTTCCCGCAGCTTAGCCGCTAGGGCATCGGCTTTGGGGCCACTGGAGGCGCCGGAGACCTCGAGGAAGCGGTGCGAGTTGTTTTGCACCGGAACCCTCCCTGAATCTCGAGGGCCTTGCGGTCGACTGAGGCCTTCACAGTCCTCAAGACGTCGGCATACCCCACACCCTTCTCCACACCCTTTGTCGTCACCGTCAGGACGACAGTAGTGGAGCGAGGGGGACCGTGGGCTGCGTCAGCGCAGGGCGGTGCGCCCGGTCCTCCAGGACGCCGAGGCGCCTCTCGATCGCCGCCATAAGGTCCGTAAAGTCGTCGCAGGTTGTGGTGGCGAACCGGGCGCTGTCCTTGATGGCCCAGCCTTCGGGGAAGGCGGCGTGGGTTGCTCCGTCTGGGTCCCGGGAGGCCCCTTCACTAGCTTGGTCACGTTCGCGACCTCCTGTCGCAGGGCCTCCATCTGTAGCCAGGACGCGGCAAGTTCCGCCTCCAGGCTGGCCACCTGGCCCCGGAGCTTCTGCTCCTCTACGGGGACGCTTTGCGCTAGGAGCTAATCCAGGGAAGACTGGGCGTGAGTCACTGCCGTCTTCACCACCTGCCTCTTACCCTGCAGATTTTTGGTGCCACCCTCCATGGCTTCTGCAATTTGGGTAAGAGCCAGCATGAGCTCCCGTGCGGCTGGCACCTCCTTGTCCCTGCCACTGGGCAGGAACAGCACTGTAGGGGCGGGGGCTTTGAATACCGGCGACTTTCGGTATTTACCGGACGTCGTAATCGCCAGGTACTTCGTCGGAACCCCCTCCTCGGTCTCGCTGGATGCGGTCGCCTCGGTCTCACTGGATGCGGTCGCCCCAGAGCAACTGGTGCTCCGGTCACGACCCCGCCTTCGGGACCACCTTCTCCCGTGTCCTTTTGACTAGGGTCTTCCACAAGGAAGAACCCTCCATCTCCATGCTGCTGGGAACGACGTCTGTCCCAGCAGCTGCGGTCGACGTGACCTCCGCGTCGGTTTGTGGGGTGGTTTTGAGGCACACCCCCTGGCCTGTCGGGCTTTGTTGACCCCTCCCAAATACCTGATGGGGGTCCCTGTGACTGGTGCCGGGCCGGAGCCCCGCATCAATCACAGCAGCCGAGTGTTCGTGGAGGGAGTTATCCTCTCCAGTTCCCCGTTGGGTAATATTATTCTTCGTATTTTCCAAAGCCATTTTGTTGTTGTTTAACGTCTGTCGACGGGTGACACCCTAGGCGTGACAGCTCCCCTGCACGATTCATCCCCTCACCGGGTGTCAGATGTTGGGATTGGGTTAATTTTTTATAGAGGTGTTCATCCTCGCGGCCCCGAGGGGCCAGCGGTCCTGTCAGTTCAGGATTACGGCTTGGCCGGGCTTTACAAGACCGTTCCGCCCGCCCCGTTGGTTATTTTTTAACGAGGTGTTCTGCCTCGCGGTTCCGACGAACAGGGTTTGGCCGAACGGTGGTCTGATCATCACTGATGAGCTCAGTGATGTCGGACCAGTCGCCCTGATGTTTTCTCCGCACAGCAGCACTCTGCTCTGCAGAGTGTCGGCGGAGAGACCTGGACCTCGCAAGGCCCCCGTCGTGGTGGGCCTGCGTTCCTCATGCGAGGCGGCAAGACCCCCACCTTGGCCAGAATTAGCCGTAGTAGCTACAACTCTGCGGTATGTGGCCGCAGAGTTGCAGCCAATGCCGTTGCCCGGGGTGCACGACGTGAAGGATCTGACCAAAGCACCCCATAACTATAAGCATACTATAAGGCTAAAATAAAATAGTTACAAACACATTTTCATTTTTCATTAGTGAAACTTATGTATTCTATCTTCAATCTGTAACAATACAAATCGTCTTTCACAGGTCAGTTTAATTAAGTAATAATAACTGATACCAAGGTTTGAGCGTTCATAGAACAACGCCATTGTTCTGTGCTGAGCTCATTACATGACACGACGAGTGTTCTACAAACACTCAAACAGACCGTAGCGAGCAACAGAGAGGTGTTACCGGCACCGGCCCGGACATGATCACACCACAGTTGTTACCGAAGATCACTCGAGTCACTGACCTCGGCTACAATCACTTTTTGCATGGCAACATGCCAAGTATTATAATTGAACACCAAAAACTGACGGTCGAAAAACAACGTATTATCAAGTGTATATTCAAATTGTACTAATGAATATTATTACAAGAGATGGTACAGTTTTTCTATTGGAATTACTGGAGGGATCAGGTTTTTTTGTCTTGTAATAATATTCGTAATGATGAAGCTCGCGTCACTGTTGCCGACGTGTAATGCGCGTGGGCTTTCAATGCTCTTAAAATTTAAAAAATACTTGAAATTTAAAAAAATACTTGAAATTTAAAAAAATACAACTTCATTGAATTGTGTACGGAAATTAACTTTACACACACATACAAACAGACAAATTCACGTCTATCTTACTGAAGGGTTCTCCGTATAGAGTCTGATTGATGAGCTATTGCCGTGTCCTGGGACTTTTGGGAAGGAATGTTTCCCAAAGACTCTTCCGTCAGTAGAAACAACCCATGATGAGACTGGCTTGGGTTCCGGAGTACTTGGTGAAGTCCCGAAGCTTACTAACAGTATTCAGACCTAAGAACATGGCAGCATTGACTACAGTCTATAGAAATAGGTCTTCAACTCATGATATCGCAGAACATTTCGGGTATCGGCTGAAATCGACGCTTGATGTGTGCTAGTAATTGAGGGTGACATTCAGCGGTGACTATGACGTCACTGGTCTGTTCCTATTACTGTTATTACTGGCTTCCAACTCTCCGATATTGTTATCAGCATGACACTCTTTGGTAGTACAAACACTTAAAAGAGTACATTATCCGAAGCATTGTGCTGTAAACTGTCATCAAGAATGCATAAATATGGAAACGAAGTACTTAATGATATCGAGGTTTCCAGATACCTTTGTTCATGTCCAGCTCTTCATTAGGTACCTATATGTAACAATCTACACCTATAGCACGTGTTAAATGTTCAGTCTTTTGTTAAAGAGGATGACTCACGATTCACGAACAAACAAAGCACCGCAATTTGTGACACGTGTAGGTACATGTTAACATTCTCCATTAATTTGAAGAAACGTTTAGGCAATTTCATCGCAAGGCAACGGGTTTCAATTTTTTTTTAAATTATAATATATCTGCCACTTTTTATTAAATACATTCGGCCATTTTGGACATAACCCATTATAAATGTGCCCGGTGATGTCAATAGGCTTGCCCCCTATTACGTGGGTCTAAAAATACTGGCAAATAATGGGTGTGTAATGTACCTCTGTCTACCCCTTCGGGGATATAGGCGTGATATGTTTGTGTGTGTTTTCGCAACTAAAATACTCAATGAAGGTCACATTTGTCTGACTTATTTCACAGGAAAATCTTCGCCGCACTCTCACTCGACCATGAGGTGTTATCTTATCATTTATCATCATAACTTATATAATAATAACTCTAATAAGTATTACGTGTAAGTGTTATAAGTGTTATAAGTATGGTATGTAGGTACTTACTTGTATCATTTATTTAATCATATTCTCACTGGAAAAGCAAAAAGCAGCTCTGTTTATAAAATAAACATCACGGTAAGGTAATTTCGTGATGTCTCGTAGTTGGTTAAAGAACTGTCTATGCTTAGCGTGATTTTAATATTGTTATCTAATATACAAAATTCTCGTGTCATAGTGTTTTTTGCCAAACTCCTTGGAAAGAAAAACTTCCCCTATAAATTTTTTGGCAAAACAGCGTTTGCGGTATCTTTGAGTTGTCAGTTCCTTTCACGAAATAATATTCGACTTAATACCTTGACAAAATCGATTCTGAGGAGGAAAATTTGCACTTGGCTTTTTAACATCGTTCATAATGTTCAATTTCATTATGTTGCTGTTGTAGCAGCACATGTTTCAATTTTGAACCTCTAAATTAATATTAAATGGTTCTTCAACAATGTAACCTCGGCATTAAATCATTTATCATTCTACATCATCGGCTCGACTTGTGGCTCGACTCCCAGCTTATCTGATGTCAGTCTTTATGTTTTTTGTTCGATTCGTACGTGACTGAGTGGAAAGGTGATCCTTCTCTTGTACAAGGGAGGCTATATTTAAAAATAATAATCGACTTTACGTCTTACATAAACTGTAATGTAAATGATACGCTGTGCACATATTTATTTGTTTGTATGTTATCATTTTATCACTCAATACTAGAACGGAACGAATAAAAATACACGTCAATAACTTCAAATTACCGAAATGAGACCAAATAGTTGTCGGGATGGGACCAAATTGAAATGAGACCACTTGAGAAGTAGTAGCTACCAATAAAAAAAAACAAAATCGGTCCGAAGATATGAGGTAACAGAAAAAAACATACAGTCGAAGTAGTAAGAAGATTGTTTTATTTAAAAGGCAAATCGCAATTTCGATCTGTATTTGGCAGGGGTTATATTAGTTTAGTTGGCAATTTGGCAGACCATTCCCCCTGAAAAGGAATTGACGGTTCGGATCCCGCCTAAGGTCCGTTTTTTGCTATTTATATTGTAAAAAGGATAAAAGAAAAATAAAATTGGAAACGAATAAAAAGTTCCGTCCCTAAAAGTTGTGTGAATAAATAAATATCGTTAGTTATGAGTTCAGTTAATGAGTAGTTGTGGTACCTAACTTTCACCTTTCTCTGAATTATATTGGTTGAATATTTTAGCACTTACTGGCACTTTTATAGCCTCAAGTTATAAGTTACAGTAATAAAGTCTCACAGAGGTTGCACTAATAGCTTGGTGCAAAGATACAACTAGTGGTTGTTGGTAGGCGGAACCAATTGTATGTTACACGAAGAACTATCTCTTGTCACTTTTGTAACTTTTTAATTAGCCCTACATGATGAGTTTTTATTGTCTAATGCCAGTATTGAGAATATAAACTGTATAATAAATGCGATATGTAGTTTGTTTGTTTATTTCCTGCTCCATATTGACACTAGCACTGAACCAATTTGGTTAAATTAATGATTAAATCCGCAATTACCGTGTTTCATTATTCTTGTTAATGTCACCACTTGTGAAGGGGTTTGTGCTACAACTAACTGCTGTAACTGCTAGAACTGCTGTAGGATATCGGTCTGGCAGGTTAACACCTACCTGACAGGTATCCTATTGCCAGACGGCGGACTGTTAGCATACCTATGGGGCGATTTGCTTATCTGGCTAACCATTTAATTCAATAAATTATACCTACATCAGAAGTGCGTGTTGAATTAATTTCAAAGAACGTAATTCACAATTACTAAGAAATCAAAGTTGGCGTTTTTTGTAAAAAAAAACCATTGTTTTAGTTTTGAATAGATTTTTGTGAGTCGAAGTACCCGTACTTTTACTCCGGTCATTATCTCAACTATAGAGACGTGAAGTCTAAAACCGTAGTTGCGGAGTCAAAGGGCTCGGCTCGAAGGGCTCTACTCTATGTGAGGACTCTACAGTAAGAGAGCCCTCCACCCTCCACACTCGGCTGGTAGAGCTCTCCAAAACACTACACTGTGAGTACTCTGAGATCAAAGACATTTGCGTTATGATATATTGACATTATAAGGACCTCCTTAGTATGTATTATGGACTGCCTCGGTGGCTCAGTGGTATCAGAATGCGACTGCCGCCCCTGAGGTCCCAGGTTCGATTCCGGGTCGATTCAAATTATTTGTGTGATCCACAAATGTTTGTTGCGGAGTTTGGGTATTTTCTATGTATAATATGTATGTATTTAGAAATATATAAGTATGTTTATCAGTCGTCTAGATCCCATAACACAAGCTTATATTAGCTTAATTTGGGCTAGATGACGTTGTGTGAGAATGTCCAAAAATATTTATTGTTTATTTATTTATTATTATTATGTACTCGTAGATACTTGTACAGAACATTGAACTTATTAGTTTTCAATCAAAGTAAGAATGAAGGTATACATTATTTTCTGATACAGAAGGATAGACATAAGCCACGCCCACATCCCCGAAGGGGTAGGCAGAGGTGCATTACACACCTACACTTTACCAGTCATGTTGAAGGTAACCGGGCACTATAGAAAAGCCATAACCACCTGTTTTTTTTTTTAATTCCGCGGCCCAAGGCTACGGCTGCTTTAACGTCCGTTGCCGGGCGTCTCTGGTTACAAGCAGAACGTATTTCCAGTGGCGCCCGGTGGCCATAACCACCTGTAATTCAAACACCCAGGACAGATGTTACATACCAGTAAATACAATCTTAGCACTCCGATTTCTGATACATGGAGATATAGTGACGAAAGATAGTTTTTTTATGGGTTTCATTTTCTTTAAAAAGAAGAACTTCATCTCTACCTCCTAGTTTTGTTCAACTAATGAAATCCGTATCTACATCATAGCTCCTATTGGTGTCCATTACTTGGCCAGTACGTACTTGACTAGTAGGTAAGTAACAGCAACCGAAGATCCCATAGCAACTAGATCAGATACAGGCTTCACAGAACATAATAATCGACGTACACATGAACTAAAACAACCAGCATCACTAGACATCCGAAACTGAATCAATATACCGCGATATTCACACGAACAGACCCACCAGGAAGGAGGGAGGAGGTCAGCACACGCTGGTGGGACGAGGTCGTTGATCTGCTGAACTTGACACGACCATGGAGTGGTGGAGCGGCTGTGACGTCAGCACATTGTGACTGACAGCGCGGGTAACGAGTGCCGACATTAGCTTGAAGAGAACTAATGATGGCTGGACTCGCGGACTGACACAGCATGTGCTCATCGACTATTTTTAGTTTTGGCAAATCATTAAATTGCTGTGAATTTATTTTAACAAGCTTTTTGGCTCTGAATGGCAATTAGGCGATTTTGCGTTTACCTATGTATTATTTATATTCCAGTAGCCGTGTAGTGTTAGTCCATAGATGAGCGATGGCTAAGTACGTGATAACTATAGAAGTCTTCGTAACTTATCTACTTTTGTAACTGACAGAGTATAATTATGATTACCGCAGTGATCCAACCGCAGTCTTGTTTTACCAATTTAGAACCTAGAATTTAAAAGAACTGAGTCCGACTACCAGGCAAATCTCTTGAATCTCCTGAACAATTGAGCGGGTTGTTGCGTCTTACTTGCTTAATGTGACGAAGTATAGAAGACTGAGAACGGAGTCCTTAGTTGCTTTAGCTTGTTTGATGTTACACCTCGAGTAATAGCAGTGAAGAAGTAGGTATCGAAAAACTTTTGCATGAAATGGGTAGGTTATATTACTCTTTTCGGAAGATTCCGTTGCGTCCACACCTTGACCAGCTCAGCCTCGGCAAACATTGTCTACCAAACATGTAGTAGAACATAGGGTTAGCACGAATACCATGTGTGCGAGTGTGACCAAAGTTGCAGGCATACTCTAGTTAACTGTATTACATTTTCTGAATTTTGAAATTCAATGTAGCGTGTCTCGGTATAGCGTTCCCTGAGAGTTTTTCATAAATGTGTTTATAAATGTTTAACTTTGCATCAAATAAAGAAATATTCATTTTAATTAGAATAATAATTTAAATGATCCGTTGTTCTCCAGTGATGTTGGGTGCTGGTCCGTCTTCGCCTCGCTGCCTCCTAAAGCGACCGACAAACATAAATTTGTGTATAAAATAGTCATAACACATTATAATATGTGTTTACCACAAGGTACCTACGCCATTATTTGCGCCTCGTCTATCTCGGCAATAACTCGTGGAGTTAACTGCTAACGTAGAGTGTAGCTAACTGCGGTTTACTGTAAGTAGTTACTAAACTCACATTTTGGACTAAATTTCTATCTAAAAAACAACAGTTTATAGTAATAATCGTGCGTATCTGTATAGTTATTAGGTAGATGTCTACTTGAAATTATGGCTTGAACGTCTCGAATGAAACCAAGCCATAAAATTCTAAAAACGTATCTACTTAAAATTAACAAAAAATAATAATGAAAGATACAAAACAGATTTGTTCTATTCTCGTCTGTCTCTCTGTGCACGTTAATCTCTAAAGTAACTAAACGGATTTTCGTACGGTTTTCGCAGAGAAACTAAGTTCAACACAGGGCAGTATACATTCTTTGTTTCATTTAAAATCAGGACAGAAAGAAACAGTTATCGTGATATAAGCCAATCACTATAGAACCGCAGAAACCTCACTCTAACTAACCTATATAAGTATATACCTAAATAGGTATATAGTCTGTATGCAGCCATGCATCGCCACGTGAGCGAGCCTGGCGACCACTTGTCTGCGGCGGACGGACACAGGGGGGGGAGGGGGGGAGGACATCTGTGGCCATGACTCACAACCGCACACTGGTCCTCAAGGCGAGCTGTAACCAGATATAGTGCTCGCTCAACATGCTGTTGAGTTATGTTGCTAGGTAATAGACAGGTATATGATTCATAATAGGTACCTATATAAGTATTATTATATTGTGTGTACTTAAGATGCAATCTGTCAACATTATTATGACATTAGTAAACTCATGTCCAAGGGCTAGAACTGTCTTTTCCTTTTAATTTTATATATCATTTGAATGATAGTAAAATCTCAGTGGTGTCTATACGGGTTAGCAACAGTATAATATTGGTAGATTCATCTGTTGAAACGTTTATTATTATTATTATGCGCCTAAGCAGGTGCATAATATCTATTAGTGTTCAGGTCGTTGGTATATACTTTGGTATTTATTATTAATTTATTTATTTAATTTTTAAGAAAAACTTACAGCTATTAAGTTGACAATCATTAATTAAGAGTGGTCAGTGATACTCGTACATGCCACAAACCAGCAGATTTAAGTATCTGAAGTGCGTCCAGTGTGTAGCTGTAAGTACCTAGCCAAGATGCCGTTGACTCTATCGCTGTTCGGTAGCCACCTCAGTGTAAGAATAAAAGTACTTTCATTTCGTAAAAAAGCAATAATAATAATAACCGAGAGTTACGCTCCGTTCGAACTTAGACCGTGGACTTTTCGCGGTGTCCGATGCATAGCGGCGATGTCCTGACCTGTGCCTACTGTTCGTACCCGAGTGCTCGCTGTGTCCGATGCATAGCGGCGATGTCCTGACCTGTGCCTACTGTTCGTACCCGAGTGCTCGCTGTGTCCGATGCATAGCGGCGATGTTCTGACCTGTGCCTACTGTTCGTACCCGAGTGCTCGCTGTGTCCGATGCATAGCGGCGATGTCCTGACCTGTGCCTACTGTTCGTACCCGAGTGCTCGCTGTGTCCGATGCATAGCGGCGATGTTCTGACCTGTGCCTACTGTTCGTACCCGAGTGCTCGCGGTGTCCGATGCATAGCGGCGATGTCCTGACCTGTGCCTACTGTTCGTACCCGAGTGCTCGCTGTGTCCGATGCATAGCGGCGATGTTCTGACCTGTGCCTACTGTTCGTACCCGAGTGCTCGCGGTGTCCGATGCATAGCGGCGATGTCCTGACCTGTGCCTACTGTTCGTACCCGAGTGCTCGCTGTGTCCGATGCATAGCGGCGATGTTCTGACCTGTGCCTACTGTTCGTACCCGAGTGCTCGCGGTGTCCGATGCATAGCGGCGATGTCCTGACCTGTGCCTACTGTTCGTACCCGAGTGCTCGCTGTGTCCGATGCATAGCGGCGATGTTCTGACCTGTTCCTACTGTTCGTACCCGAGTGCTCGCGGTGTCCGATGCATAGCGGCGATGTCCTGACCTGTGCCTACTGTTCGTACCCGAGTGCTCGCTGTGTCCGATGCATAGCGGCGATGTTCTGACCTGTGCCTACTGTTCGTACCCGAGTGCTCGCGGTGTCCGATGCATAGCGGCGATGTCCTGACCTGTGCCTACTGTTCGTACCCGAGTGCTCGCTGTGTCCGATGCATAGCGGCGATGTTCTGACCTGTGCCTACTGTTCGTACCCGAGTGCTCGCGGTGTCCGATGCATAGCGGCGATGTCCTGACCTGTGCCTACTGTTCGTACCCGAGTGCTCGCTGTGTCCGATGCATAGCGGCGATGTTCTGACCTGTGCCTACTGTTCGTACCCGAGTGCTCGCGGTGTCCGATGCATAGCGGCGATGTCCTGACCTGTGCCTACTGTTCGTACCCGAGTGCTCGCTGTGTCCGATGCATAGCGGCGATGTTCTGACCTGTGCCTACTGTTCGTACCCGAGTGCTCGCGGTGTCCGATGCATAGCGGCGATGTCCTGACCTGTGCCTACTGTTCGTACCCGAGTGCTCGCGGTGTCCGATGCATAGCGGCGATGTTCTGACCTGTGCCTACTGTTCGTACCGGAGTGCTCGCGCTCTATTCTTGTTTACGCATGTGTCCATATCAGCCACTTGTTTACGCTTCAATCAATCATCTCGTTGCCAAATCCGTGGTGCAAACACCTTAATCACCATTCACTTACATCTAATAAAGAATCTTATCACACCCGTTTAAAGTTGATCCTCGCTTGTACAATTATTATTTTAAATCCTTTTGTGTTCATCGAATGTGTTTGCCAGCGGTTTGCTGGTTGTAAGAAGTGAGGTAGTTTAGGTTTATAGTCCGAGCGACTCCCGTTAGGTTTATAGTCCGAGCGACTCCCGTTTTGGTATCGTGTTGATTTACGACGTGTTAAAACAACGTGTTCGACTCCCGGGCAGGGCTATAACAGTGTAACGCGAATGTAAAAGGTAACCGTCAGTGTTGCTATACTTACCTAATGTTCTGGTATTTGTGTAGCGCTTGTACTCACGATACGTACATCACGATAGCAGTTTAAAGTCCTTTCTTCAGTCGTTTGGTGTCACTAATATAGTCCCTGTTATACAATGTAAATAAAATAGCCTGTAGGTAAATATCCATTCCGTATAGCCTTAATGATAAAAGTGTCTGGCTTGAGCATGGTACAGTCGCCTCTTAAAATGCCGTAATTATAGCATATTTTGTACTTAGGTGACAAACAAATTTTTTTTTTGCATTATACACGCTTTTTGATTCTGACACGAGACCAATGTACATTCGTCCACATTTAGTCTTAAGAAAATGTGTAAATGAGTCAATTATTGAAAAAGAGTGACCGAGAGTTTTATTGCCAGGTTCTTTCTCTCGGTTCTACTTATTGCTTTGCGAATCTGGCATTACATGTAAATATAGAAGCAATGACATTTTTTATTTTAAGTACTTACTGACGTTTGTAAGAGCCATTTAGTGACCTATACAAATAAATAAATCATTTCATTTCATTTCATTTGTATTGAGGAAGCTGAAAGGAGTGCCATACCATTTGATTTCCATCGCTTAGGCCATAGGAACATTACCTATGCCTTTATCGAACTGTGGTACTTATAATAGTTTTTTTATGAGTACCACAGCTGAAGGTTATAATAGTTTTATTTAATCTTTCGCGTTCTAAACAGTTTTTTGACAGTCAGCCTGTGACCACGGCCCGATATAACTCGGTCGAAACGTCCAGCCGTAATAGTAGGTAAGCGTTTAAGTCCCGAAAACTTAGCTATTACATCAAAACCGGTTGATCTCGATGATCTGATCGTTGATAATGATGACCAAATGATCTCACAATAATTACCTACCTACTCTACAAGTTGACAGTTGACACCAATTAAAACAAACTCCTCAAGTAGCTAGTGGCCTGCCACAAAGATTGCCGGTAAAGGAGGGCTCCCACTGAGCTGATTCTCCAGAGGCCGAGCCGAATCGATTATTTCACAGTTTTTGTTGGTTTCACGAACTGCCGCCTCCTTACTTCTAGCACGGATCAGTTACACCAAGGCCACAACTAAACTGCAACTTATAGCGTTTAGCGTGAAACGGATTTGTGCGCTAAATACTCCTAAGTACCTACCTACTTACTGAATGTGATCATTTGTGGGCTTATTAATACCACACCTGATGAAAGGTGACACTATGTAGCTAGCCACAGATTAACAGATCAGATAGGTACAAAAGGTGGTGACTATTAATTAGTATATTCCTTATCCCGCTTTGGTTGGTACGGTGGTGAGACTTGTGTGATGCTTTGGAACGACTAGCGACATCTAGTGTGTAGTTCAGGAAACTTTGCTGTACTGTTAATAATTATGTGACTTGACATATTAACCAAGTCGGTAGGTATGTTTTGTACTAGGAAAAGTATCAATCAAAATATCTATCTGTCTGTATCTATCTGTTACGGCTAATCTCTAAAATAGTTGGGCCGATTTTAACGAGACTTTCTCTGCCAGATAGCTTGATGATATAATGAGGGACTCAGGCTAATTTTTTACTTTTTAATTCCTGATATGTGTCCAGTGGTAATTGGAAAATAGAAATCTATTCCGCGTAGGGGCGCCATCGGCGTCGACAGCTGGGAAAAAAAATTAAAGTTATTATAAACGTAAATATCAGGGGGGGCTCGTGGTCTAGTGTTAACCGACAATGTTAACACATTGCAAAGGTTAAGCAACATCGACTCAGGCCGGTCTTAGGATGGGTGACCATTTCTTAAGATATTGAGACCCCTCCGTGCCTCGGAGAGCACGTTAAGCCGTCGGTCCCGGTTGTCATACTAACATCTATGGCAGTCGTTAAAGGGTAGTTGGAGCCCTAAATCAAAAATCCGACCGGTCTAACTACAGAACTTCGATATCGCCCATGGCAGTCGCTTCACGGAAAAATCGAAGTTCAGCCGAATCGCAGTTAGACTGGAAAGCCGACCCCAACTGAGTTGGGAAAAGGCTCGGTGAATGATGATGATAAACGTAAATATCAGATACTAGTAACGCCATCTAGCGGCAAAAGTAGGAACCTTAACTCATCTAGTCTCGATGTGAACTCTCCGTTGGTTGCCATGGCTACAGTTTTTGCACTACCATGAAGCGACAGAAACCTTGACTTACGAGTTTTTTGCGGCCGCCATTATGTCATGCCTACAGGCACAGGCACAGGCACAGGCACAGGCACAGGCACAGGCACAGGCAGTACCTAACTACCTACTCTCAGCTGGGGCTGTATTATTCTTTTACAACGTTACTTCTATCACTCATCAACACAGAAAAATTACAAAATGAACTCTATTTTTACCTCTTGAAGGTTGCATCCAAATTACTGCAAAGACAGGTAATCTAAACAGTATTTTTTGCTAGTAGAAAAAACCGCGAGAGTTCAGTCTCTATAGGATGTCATAATGGCGGTACATTTCCAACAATAATAATCACGTTTTTTTCACTTTGGACTGTAATTTCATGTCGAAGCTCTCGGTGTATCCGGCTTAAGAAATTATTAATAGGTAGTTGGAGGAGAAAAAGTAGATGGCGTGCGTGTGCTGTAGTTGTCGAGTGGTGACGTCACGTCACGAACTTACTGGATACACTTTTTGTGGTTTATTAGTTGATTTGGTAAAAGTACTTGAGTTTTGGCGGCAGATATTGATGAAGTTTCTCTAACGCATGATTTTATAATTAACTAAATAAGAAGGTAGGTACTTATAGATTACTAGTGGACGCCTGCGGCTTCGCCCGCTTGACAAATTATTTACTCTATCCATTGGTGCAAACCGCATCAATATCCGTTGCGTAGTTACGCAACGGATATTGATATGTTTAGATCAGATCTTGAAAACTTTCAAGATCTGATCTAAACATACCTGCATAGGGAACGAAGCGACTTTGTTTTATAGGTTAGGTACCTACTACGAGTACCAGAGGCTTGGGATGCGGCTCCCTATATCTATATCTAAACATACCTGCATAGGGAACGAAGCGACTTTGTTTTATAGGTTAGGTACCTACTACGAGTACCAGAGGCTTGGGATGCGGCTCCCTATATCTATATCTAAACATACCTGCATAGGGAACGAAGCGACTTTGTTTTATAGGTTAGGTACCTACTACGAGTACCAGAGGCTTGGGATGCGGCTCCCTATATCTATATCTAAACATACCTGCATAGGGAACGAAGCGACTTTGTTTTATATGTTAGGTACCTACTACGAGTACCAGAGGCTTGGGATGCGGCTCCCTATATCTATATCTAAACATACCTGCATAGGGAACGAAGCGACTTTGTTTTATAGGTTAGGTACCTACTACGAGTACCAGAGGCTTGGGATGCGGCTCCCTATATCTATATCTAAACATACCTGCATAGGGAACGAAGCGACTTTGTTTTATAGGTTAGGTACCTACTACGAGTACCAGAGGCTTGGGATGCGGCTCCCTATATCTATATCTAAACATACCTGCATAGGGAACGAAGCGACTTTGTTTTATAGGTTAGGTACCTACTACGAGTACCAGAGGCTTGGGATGCGGCTCCCTATATCTATATCTAAACATACCTGCATAGGGAACGAAGCGACTTTGTTTTATAGGTTAGGTACCTACTACGAGTACCAGAGGCTTGGGATGCGGCTCCCTATATCTATGGGTAAGTACTACTTTCTTCTATGATTATGATGATGATGTCACGTTCATACTTTACCGCCTTCAATTACTTCAATTTTGTACTTACCTAATATCTGTACCTAAAACTGGTTGAAAGGCTTTTGATTTTTTTAATTTTGAAAGGGACTACTTCCCGACCCCGAGTGGTATTTGATTTGGCCCCATTGCATTCCGGCAAAAACTTTGTTGGTTCCATTACGGTAATTAGATGTCGGTTTTTGTGCCGGTATTTGACGTGTATTTAAATATGAATTAGGTATCATTGCCTCTAACTAACATAATAATTGTCTCTAGGTCTCATCCCGAGATAATGGCGGTGTAAATTGCATTATTACGCATGGCAGACTTGATGTCTAGGTACTACTCAGTACTCAGTAATGTAATATACAATTACAGCAATTACACATAATACTCGTAGCAATATTGTGGCTCATGTTCTATTCTAATTGTTTATACTGATTCGAGTACCTACCTACAGCTCGCGAGGCTTTAGCTGAGCTTTGCATTTGTGTGAGTGACCGTGAAAAGTAGAGTAAAAACTCTTTTAGTAGCTGTGTGTACAACACATGTGTGTGTAAAAGAGGTCACATTATACGTTCACGTACACTGACACTTGGTTTGCGGATACAGTACCCTGTGGTAGTAATTCTACAGTAATTCACTTATCTTAACGCATAATGCTTTAATGAAATGAGTTAGGTACTTCAGGATTGCTGGCTGTCACAGGGAATACTTCAGAGTGGGCCTGGGGCACCCGGTAATGAATGTCCACGGGCAGGTTGCTCAAAATGGGCTTGCATAGCGTTGTTAGGGAAAGGGCGCAGGTTCAATTTCTGCCGATGACACTTGGGGATTTTCTCTGTCGTTAATTTGTACTATGTAGGTAACCATGCGGTACGACTTTAAAGTTTTAGGTTATGATTTTTTTAAGTTTTGGTGTTAATAGAACAATAAATGTCCATTAAACCCGTAGCCGTTCGGTTCGCACGTTCGGTGCGCGAGAGCAATGCGCATCGCGATAACGTCAAGGTCGAGGTCACTAAGATAACATACTTAACACATTCCTCAAGTCAAGACATATACATATACATACACATACACACACACATACACATACACATACATACTACTATCAGACATATATATGTTAGACAAACCACTTAAAACTCGGCCTCGCACTTGCATCTTGCCAACAAACAATGAGCTGCAACCGCTTGGGAGCACAAGATGCAAGTTGCATGGCAGAAACCTATTTATATAGATACTACTTACTTAACAGGATATTTATATTATGTGACTCCCTATAGTGTTGTTAAAGTTTTAGGTATAGAGTCCCAAGGGTCGCTGGTCGGTCGGGTATAGAATAGACAATAGTACCTACCTACTTATGGAAGCGGCTTAGAGACCAATTTCACAAACTAATCAGAGCTTTTTCCTAGTCCTTCTGTAGATTCGATCGAGTTCCGACGATAATATTCGTTATTAAATACTGAATGGAGTCAGGCGTTACCTGGCGAAAGGAAATATGATGTTGAATTTTTAGATAATTGCAATGATTTCGCTAATTAGAAGACATTATAAACGTCGATTTCCATTGTTTTTAATATTCGTTATTGCGAATTATAATTTCTAGCTAAATAATTCAAAAATAATAAGTAGAAGGAAGGAAACTCATTGCTTTTAAATACAAAAACATACCTACGTACCTACCTACTTATTTGTTGTTTACGAACACCCAAGACCCGGTGCAAATAAAGCAGATATCTGATTAGATCATAGATAAACTTCGTGTAGGTATCCAACTAATCTCTACCTACCTAATGAACTCTTCATGTTCACACTTATTTAAAACATACGTGGTCTAGAGAAGTATTCTAAATCCTTTTCTTGTGTATCGTGACGTATTGTGTTGGATTGGTGTCTGTCACCAATCTACCTAACCTCCTTGGTAGATATAGTTAGGTACTCATAATAACTTATAGCTAAGCTTAGTTCATAACAGCCTTTGAAAGCCTTAAGGCTGCTTAGCCTTATGTGTGAGGTTATAGGTACCTGCCTATTGTGTGCTATCAGTGCGACCAATCGGACCGGCTCGGCCCAGACCGGACCGGCAGCGTTGTTAATTCCCTAGTTTTTTTACCTAGTGGCAGATGTGATATCGAAGGCTTTCGACGGTTTGAGTGCTCGTAAACTGACACTTAATTGCTGACATAACTACACTGTCATGTTCTAGCCTCGACTCAATCGAACATAAATAGGTACATAATACGTCAGCTATTTCATGCCCCGAGGAAATTGGGGCAAAAAGGCGTCCTTGAGGAAATTGGAGTTTAGGCTGACTCCGGGCAATTTTTAATAAATATTTATACTTACCTAAAGGTAACAAATACCTAAAACATAGAAACCTAAGAAAAAATAAGACCTAAGAAATATTACCCGTTATGGGTACCTAATACCTACCATTAAAGTAGTATACTTAGGATAAGTTAGTGAAGCAGTTCTTGTTCTTCACCTATATGTACCTACCTATATATTAGTTAAGTATGAATCATAATCACTCTGCGTGAGGGTCGGCAGTCGGCAGTCGGCAGTCGGCAGTCGGCAGTCGGCAGTCGGCAATGTGTGAAACTCAATCTCTACTACATATACATCCTACTAATATTATAAACGCGAAAGTTTGTGAGTAAGTATGTAAGTATGTATGGATGGATGGATGTTTGTTACTCTTTCACGCAAAAACTACCGAATGGATTTTAATGAAACTTTACAATAATATAGCTTATACATCAGAATAACACATAGGCCACAATTTATAAAGATATTGTGTGAATTGTTCAAAATATGACGCGGCGCGACGGGAACGGGAAAACATCCAAATTACCACGCAGACGAAGTCGCGGGCGACCACTAGTATATTATATAGGTAAGTACGTAGTATGTGCCTACCTAATGCAGTTTAATGCTAGGCCGCGCACACAAATGTTGCAAGGTCACCTATTTAGAGGTGACCTTGGCCGCTGCTTTATTCTTACGACACGAATAATACATGAGCACTGTAAGTAATCTTTTGCAAAAAATACGTGACACGGAAGTCTAGGAGCATTCAAAACACATAATTTTGGAAAGAAATCCGCAGCTTTCGAACTGAATCTATATTAAACTAGCTGACCCGGCAAACGTTGTTTTGCTTTAGGAGTGGACTAGCCTTAACATTTAGCGGGATGAAAAATAGATGTTGTCCGATTCTCAGACCTACCCAATATGCACACAAAATTTCATGAGAATCGGTCAAGCTGTTTCGGAGGAGTTTAACTACAAACACCGCGACACGAGAATTTTATATATTAGATCTAGCTTCTCAGACTAATCCCCGGTGACTTAAACGGGTATTAGTCGAGATATTTAAAATGCCTTTTATGCTACAGATATTTTATTTTAGCAGCTACATTGAGGTGATGTCACATGTCCATTAACCGGGCGCCTCTGAAAATACCTTCCGTGTGTAACCAGAGACGCCCGGCAACAGACGTCAGAGCGGCCGCGGCCTTGGGCCGCGGGATTATAAAAAACATGTCCATTAACAAAGTGTTCATTCAAATTTTGTCTTTATTGTGTTATTGCCACTTTGACGTGAAGTTTCAGTAAGTCTGTATGCAGGTACCTACACGTATTACTGGACCTATACTATAATAATATGTATGTCAATTGGTAAGGAATTGTTTTCACTTTGTTAAGTATCATTTTTATTTATTTCTACATTACACCCATCCTTACTTACTCTCTACTCACTTACTATTTAACCTCGGGAAGTTGACTTTGGTTTGACATTTAATGTAATACACCTACAAGGGAGACTTGTCAAACTATGGTCCAGTCAGTATATATAGGTACTGATCATATTCCCATTAATGATGTTGGCTGGTGAATGATTGATTTTATATTCGAACCTCAAACACTACGACACTTCAGTAGCGAAATAATAATCACACGCATTTTACCTATGTAGAAATAAAATGTCATACTTAATTAATCAACAAATCAATTAGATACCTAATGTAAGTATTCACGTCACAAAACCAACAAAAAGCCATTGTAACATAATAATATTACGTAAGCATAACATAAAAACTGACCACAACACACATTATGCTGTAACAAAATGGCCAACTCGCAAAAAAATTGTAAAATTCTGAGAACCGCCGCCCGATGAGGACGCACCCATACAATGTCACGGTACAATGCTTCGGTGGCGACAGTCTGTCTGCCAACTCCGACGACAGAGACGCACATACTTGTTTGTATGGCGTCAGACAAGGACAAAAAACATAGCAACAGTATCACTGACGTCATCGCATCTCGTGTCTAACTCTAACGTCCGCTGTAGAGTGAGACCGCGGTCATGTCCTTCAAGCATCAAGCGTTCTGTTCTGGTTCTTTCTATGAAGTTATTTTTAAGTGTAATTTATATTGCAATTTGTAAGTGTGTACTTGTTATTTACAGCTGTAGTTAACCTAGCTGAGCCTCGCACACGCTGCTAATATCTTAAGTCAATAATGTTGTTTACAAATTAGTAGGTAAGCTACCTAATTAGAATTCCAAACTACTCGTCACTTTATAAGTCTAGGTGCCCACTACCTACTACCGGACGCGCGTGGTTTCGCCCTCTTGGCAAATTAAATAGGTACTTAGGAAAGTAGAAGTACCTACTCAAACCTTCCTCGAGAACCACTCTATCCATTGGCGAAAATCGCATCAAAATCCGTTGCGTAGTTTAAGTGATATGAGCATACCTATATACCTAGCTGATCAAATACCGACGCGACACATCCGCAGGTCCTTCCTTGCTCTTGTATATTCCACATAGATAGGTACCTATCTACACAAAATACCATTGAAAAACCTATCTATACGTATAAATCAATGCAACACACAATATAACTTCAACGGTGTTTGACCAAAGATTTAAATTCCGTACCAACCACCATGCACGCAGCCACGCACAGGCCACAGCCAAGCACCCACCTTTAGTCCATACTTACTTACTTACCTATGTATTACCTATACTAAAGTATGGCAGTTACAGGTTGGCTCTTGCAGGATTACGTCACGATCAAAACTTTTAAGAAACAATATATCGACAGGTAATATTGTTAGGTATGCGATTTTACCTTTAAATACTTGTTTAGCTACAACGAATAGTTCATTTTATTATAAAGGATTTAGACTTCATTTTGTTCGATCAATTAGTTTTTCAGACACCGAAGTGCTGGAAACCGAGCCAATTGAAAATGGATTGTACTACATGGAGTTACAGTCTATTTTATCTTAATCCTCGACATTTTATTAAACTAATACCTACGACGTATAAGTTCGTATAACTTTTTCCCGCTGACCCATGACTGTCCATGACTGTCCATGACTGTCCATGACTGTCCATGACTGTCCATGACTGTCGATATAACGTGTTGCTCGCTCCTTCTATTGTGAAGGATATTTATTTAATGTTTTATGGCCGTTTTTGTAGTTTATGGCTCATTCAATCACAATTTCATATTTCACCTTGTCTTCGTGTTACAGTACCTTCTAATATGTACCTAGGCAGGTAGGTCAGGTAGGTAGGCACTGTTAGTACTAGACAAAGCATTTAGATCATGTAGTCATGTAACTGATATTACATTAACCTCATGAAGTTTTAACAGAAAGAACAAAGAGTTTTCCACATAATTCAGTACTTACGCCATCAACAATATATTACTTTATGAGGCGAGGGCGAGGGCGAGCGGCAAACATTAATCGCCCGTAAACCATTTCAGCCCAGCCCAGCACTGCCAACTGCCAACTGCCAAATCTGAGCATTACATTATTGTAAACACGTGCATGAGCCTGAGACCATCATGCGCCAGACAGAGACGACAGTACACCGGGATGCGCTGGAGTGTATTTTTCAGGTCATGGGTTCAGTGGTCGCGAAATGCGATGCACATGGGGATTACGGGCTTTTAATGGTACCTACTTAGTTAACATCTTTGTGTATACTTCAGTTGGCGCGTCGGGGACGGCGACTTTATTCTCAGATAATTTGTTCAATTGTTGAGTGAAGGAATATGAAATGCAATAGACTTCAAAGATCGTGCGGCTTACACCGAATCTCGTCGTTTGATCGACGTCGATCGTCGCTAGACGTAGCTACTAACTACCTGCAGATAAGGTTGGCTGAGCCAAGATCTCGGTGAGATCATTGACGTAACGTGATGCCACGGCCCCCGATGGTCTACTCAACACTCACCAGGCGTAGAATATGGCACACGGCAGACCCTCTAGAGACCCCCGCGCCCGTGGAAGTGCGGATAAGGTAAGTAACCATTATCTATACATATAGTTCGTGGCCTCCTTGCGTGGACAGACTGGTTGCTAATAAGAAAGGGAATATCAAATACCGCTGTTCCTGAATGTAATAATTCTTGGTGAATTATAATTTTAAAAGACTATTACTTACCATCTAAATTCAGAAATGGGATAAAAAAAACCTACGAAGATAACCCACTGAAAAAATCGCGAATGTTTTTTACTTCACAGATTATTATTAGCGGCACTAAGTCAATATATTACCTTACTCTATGCACTAAGTGCAATTTTGGGATGCATGCAAGATGCATTTGGCATGCAATTATGTAATGGCATGAAGCTTTATCGCTTGGATTGTTGCGATTTGTGGTAAAGTACATAGGTACCTATTAGAATTCCTGGTCCTTTTGTACTTGCTTATGTTTTTGTTTCGAGATATTGAATTACTAGTTCAAATAGTCAATACCACAGTTTTACTTGTGACACTTTATATAGTGTGCTGCAATGGGGTTCTCATATCACTGCCTTGACAGGAGGACCTAGCTCGCGGTGTATGCCTATGTGGTTAGAAAGATGGTGTCACTGACTAATGAAAAAACGGCACGATTAGTTAATTTTAGCTACTTTCATAGCGTTATGTCATATGCTACTGCTGTGGGGCTCAGCTGCCGATATTGAGACAATGTTCATGTTACGGAAACGGGCTGTACGAGCAATCTATAGACTCAGACCCCGTGACTCGCTGAAGGAATTGATTAAAGAAATTTGATTCAAACACTGAATGGAGTCAGGCGTTACCTGGCGAAAATCCATGATAAAACAATGGTAAATATTATTATGATGTTTAATTTTTTAAATAATAGCATTTTCGCTCAACAACGACATTACAAACGTCGACATATGTTTCACTTCTCCACGAGGCTGAGGCTGTTTTAGGCTGTTCTCTTTGAGACAGTCTTGATAATGCCTCGTGGAGAGGTGAAACATATGTCGACGTTTGAAAGCCGTTGTTGAGCGAATTTATGCTATTATTTAAAAAATTAAACGTCATATTTACCATTGTTTGATTCAAACAGTTGCTTCTCGATGTGTTTGCGACAGCAACTTATACGTAATTACGGAGGAACATCGATCTTTAAAAAAAAAGGACTCTGACAACTATAATTTTTAATACAAGAAAAGCTTTAATCAATATTTATTTAAATACAACAAATTAAATGTCAATGTACATGACAAGCTTACAAAATTATTAATAAATAAATATACAAAAACAAACAATTAATTAATCAGAAATAAAAAAAAGTCACAAATGCCCCGCTGAATGGCAATAGACAATCTTTGCACCAGGAAAGACCCAGAGCGAGTGTCACCCGACCTCTCCCTAATTCTACGTCCCAGCTCCGTGACTAAGCTCTTGGCTTTGGAGCCCCACCTGCCCAAGGTCTCCACCGCTAAGGGCACGCACAAATAAATAACGTGACTCCAATGCAGCGTATTTTCGTTTTCTATCCGCCGCGTCCCCGACTGCGGCAGCCGCAGCGTGGACGGTTCCACCAAGGAATAAAACTAGAAGTAAAAATAAACTGGCAATGAAAAAAGATACCTACTTTATAGGATTGGTAATACATTTGTGGGCAAATGTATAAAAATATCTAATAAAATTCTTCAGGGGAGTACCATCACTTAACCACTTACTTGACTCGTTGTAAGTTGACGAAGCATTATCTGAAGTGTCATTACTTGACTTAACACTCCTTGACGTACCACGACGCCACCGGGCATGCGTGGGGGAGCCATTAGTTGACGTACCATGACGCCACCAGGCATGTGTGGGGGAACCATTTGTATAAGAGACATTTTTGGTTCGTGGCATCTGTTGGAGAAACATTTGTCGAAGAGTCATTTGATGACGAGCCATTGGATGGCGAGCCTTGTTAGCGTGACATGTATTATCGTACCATTAGTTGGTATTATTAACGAAATATGAACCTCAGGTAATGTATAGGGCTGTTTACAATTTGGGGCCTCGTGAATCTTTAAGACACCGTTTTAGACCGTGATATTCTCACATTACCATCTCTCTCATCAATATATCTATGAGCATATCTTGCATGTTCGGAAAAATCTTGATGAGTTTTCTTCTTAGCGACGTTCATAGTCATAACACCAGAAACAAACACAAAATAACTGTCCCCAAACCAAGACTAGCCAAGTCCAGTAATCATTCTTTTCGAGGTAATATGGTCCGATTTAACAATAAAATACCTAAATCTCCACTCTAATCTCACCGAGAGAAGTTTAAACTAAGTACCTACTATTAAAAAGTATTCAATGCATAAAGCGTATTATTCAATTAAATATTATAATGATGACAGACAGAGATGCCTTGAATAATATAAATAATATTCTTCACATGCTGCCTATAAATATATATAAATAATATAAGTACAATGTAAAATAAAATAAAAAATTGGACCCCGCTGGGTTACTTGCCCTTCTTCTCGGAGAGGTATGTGGTAATCGAATGGGCGGATTTCTTAACCTTCAAAAAGTGTGTACTAACTGCTCCTGTTTTGAATAAAAATATTCTGATTTGATTTGATTTGAGTGGTAACTTGGCCAAGTACCTATGTGCAGTTTTGTATGTGTGAGTAAGCATTTGATGATTTGAAAGTGAGGAATAGACGAGCGAGACGTATCAAGATGCCCGTGTAAGACAGTATGAACGAAACCGTGAATGGTGGGTTGGTTAATGGTATCGACGTCACCCGTAGTTAGTACATGCCGCTAGTCGAGCATTGTTACAGCATGGATCCAGGCGCTCCCATCGCCCAACATCGGTACAATGTTGGACGACACAACCTTCCGCATTGCCACTTGCCTTCGGCTGGGTACACCTTGTGTATCCCCGCATCATTGCACCTGTGGAGTAGCCGTCGATAATCTGGGACACTATGGCCTTTCTTGTAGCAGAAGCGCAGGTCGTATACCTCGGCACGCTATTCTAAACGACATAATTCGTAGGGCTCTTTCCACCGCAGGTCTTCCGGCCGTACGTGAACCAAATGGTTTAGCACGAAGCGATGGAAAGAGACCGGACGGTATGTCGTTGCTACCGTGGAAGATGGGAAGGCCTTTGGTGTGGGACGCTACATGCGTTGACACCTTAGCACCTTCACACCTCCCAAGCACATCCGGATGTGCCGGCGCTGCTGCTGCATCGGCTGAAGGCCTTAAACGGCGTAAATATGCTAACCTAGCAGGTGATTACGTATTTGAGCCGTTTGGGGTTGAGACACTGGGGTCATGGGGTCCGAGTGCTCGCCGCCTTTATAGAGACATTGCTAAACGCCTAATCGATGCTTCTCAGGACCAGAAGGCTGGCTATTTTCTGGCCCAAAGAATAAGTATCGCCATAAACATACGCTTCGTACCGTATACTATGTAGGCGTGCAGACTCATTCATTATCTATAGTTTGATATCCAAAGGATATCCAAAATTTGCAAACTAGATTGAAATGTAAAAAATAGCTGTGGTAATACTGGTAATGTCTATGACAAGCTATTCCCAATTTGTAAGATTATTCCTGTTGAGAAAAGAATTGAATAGGTACTTGTTAGGTTTAGAGCATTATTATAGTGAACAGTATAAAATGTATGTATCAATATAATATTAGAAATATTAGAATTATTAGAAAAGACTTGTCGAACCAAAAGTGACCATTACTATGGAGAATGTCTTGAGTTGCGACGGATGAAAGTGACTCTATCTAAGACTCAGTAAAGAGCTCTATAAACTGCAGGTAGGTTACCTGCTGTTTTGTTCGATTATGTACTCCCAATATATAGTTAGTACTTAGTTAATTAGAAGCCTACAATATAGTCTTTACTCTTTCTGTATGGATGCTCGAAATTTATCAAGACTGTCCTGCGGTCGGGGGTTGTCCATACGAACGCGTATCCGGGACATCCGACAATGGAACTACATAGACGTAAGGTACTTACAAATCAAAAGAAGAAGTGTCTGTTGGTAATCTCATAATACTCGTAACACGTTATCACTAAATGTATTTGAAAACATATATGGTACTTACTTACATAAATAAAAAATACAATATTTAAATTTTTTATCTGTCTTGCAGGCTGTTTGTTCCAGTTCTGAAACAGGTGGATCGATTTTACCAGGGCTTTCATTGTCAGATAGTTGAGGTTATTAGAAGTAACTAAGGGTATTTTAATCCCGGGAATATGGTCCCGTGGAAATTGGAAACTAGAAAACAATTTCACACAAAATTATCATTCTTAATCTACTTCTCTGAGGACACCTACGACCTGCATCACTACGACTCACCACCAAACTTAAGAACATAACCTACTTCGGATTAAATATTTCATATAATTGGGTAAGTGAGGGTTACCTACTTGCCAGAAATGCTTGTCAACCGTACCTACGGCACATTATCTTTATGTAGTTCCTAAAATATTTAATAAATATGAGGTGCTAAGAAGTAGTCCTAAGTGTAGCAGAGGTGTCATCAAGTCGAAATTAAAGAACATCTCTCTCTCACGATAAATTTATTAGGTCATCGTACTTTTAGAGTAAAAATAAAAAAAGGTACATATTATGTACATAGTTATAATGAGGTTATACTACTTTAATTCATAGGTACCAACGTAGTCTGTAAGAGTCGGAGTGCAAGTTCTGTATGTAGCAGTAACTGACAGTGACAGAGTGAGTTTTGTCCAAAATATTTATTTATTTTATGTGACAGTCGGCAGTGCACGTGCACACAGTTCGCTTATTTGTAGAGAGGGAAGAAAAGGTAATATTAACCAGCTCATACCTCAAGGTCAAGTCAGACCCTTTCGGGGCGTTATGACCAAGATGCTTCAGCCTTTTAAAAAAACGAATTTCAATTTAATTGAATTATATTAATAAAGATATTATTTAAAATTCATTGGAAGGGTACAACTCGTTAACAACAAACGTCGCCGTCGTCGCTCCGGCTGAGTCTCCGGCTGAGGCTCCGGCTGAGGCTCCGAGCTCCTTATTACTCCACAAGGTGTTGTTATGACATATCAAGTTGAACAATCTAAACCTCATAAATAATTCTTTTATAAAGTCTAAGGGGAAGCATTTACAAGGCATTTCAAACGTAACCTCCTTGACGTAACTCAATAATCTTGAAATGGACCCTGGCACATGGTTTTCATGATAACAATATTGTCTGAAGTGAGACTCAAGAAGTTTAATACATTTTACAAACTCCGGAGGCGCCGTCACCGGTTTCTTGGAGCTCTTGTCTATCTTGTACCCCGAGAACGGTAGGGACTTTCTGTACTGTTGTAGAATGTAATTGCTACAAACGTATTTCTTCATGACTGAGCAGTCTCTATGGAGCTGGTACTCGTATGCTTTGTACAGTAGATATAGTGCTAAATTCTCTATTTTGTCGTACTGCTGCACAGTAGGAAACTCCTTACCTATATTATTCCACCTGTTCACGTCACTGCATTGCTTGTCTGTAACAACTTTATCATACACGTTGTTATTAGGCATTCGCCGCGCTTCTGACAGAAACCCCTCTAAGTCAACTACCGGCCTCTTTGTGCATTTGAACTGAAATATGTTAAATATAGGAAATTCCGTAACACACTTCACCATATTTCTTGCTGTAAGTGCGTGCAAGTCGTGCTTTTCGTGACATTTAGTAAAAAATATATTTAAACAGTCATTACTTAGCCCCACAACTGTATCCCAGCGGGTCTCCTCACATAGCTCGTAATATAATAAAAGGAGGGCCGTAATGGTCTCCTGGAAGCCTCTCTTGAACATGGCACATTCCTGCTTTCCATTCGACTCCATACTGGAATCGCCGTCAATTGGACTTAATTGTAATTCACGAAATTTAGTCACCATCTGTTTTAAAAAGTCAACCTGCATTCTGTCCCCGCAGAAAACTTTGCTCTTACAGTCGGGAGGGTCGACAGTACTAAAATTGAGGACATCTAGTAATTGGCTCATTAAGTTGATCCAATCCACGGTGTGTCTCGCTTGTAGATCTAGCACGTCTAGATTGATGTAAGCCGCCATTGCGGATGCCGTAGCCACGTTGAAAATCTCTTTAGTTAGTTTCAAGTTATCGGTGCCCTTTGCGGCTGTGACATGTCGATGTGATAATTTAGGTAAGAGTCGCAAAGAACCATATCTGTAGTCCTTGTCGTAGCTTTGAACTATGTACTCCCATTTAGCAAAGGAAACGGTACTAAGTACAAAATGACTAGTCATAAAGTTGTCTCGCAAGTTACTCATTAAACTAAGAGGTTCGTACATATAGTAAATTTTGTGCTGGTTTACGAAGAAAAAGGGTTTTCCAACATGACAACCCTTCTTCTTCCCTGCAGTAATAACATCAGACTCTACGTCACACATCAGTACACGTACTTGTAGACCTACGGTAAATAATAGTAATCTAATGACTTCATCAAGAAACCGTTGAGCGCGTTCACTTTCGACACTAGATACGAATGCAAATCCAAGCGCCTGTCTCCAATTATGAAATAGACCTCGCACCATCACTACCAGCATATTACTGGCCGCTTCCAAGCTCTGGACGCCATCTACTTCATGGAAGCCGAATATTTTATCAGTCTTGACGTCATACTCCATTTTTGGTGTGAAACTCGTAGTGCCGACGCACACGACACATTCCTTCTGAGACGGCGTCATACCCTCGACTTTGGTCTTTAACGCTCTAATAACTTTTTGACTCAACACCGTCGATCGTGGAATACATAATCTGTACAAAGTTGAAATCCGAGGTAAACTGAAAGACTGGTTTAAAATTTTGTAAATATTTGGATTTTTGAAATATAATTTCAAGGCTTCAAATTTAAAGCTGACGCCGCATTTTTGTTCTTCTGACTTTTCTTTGATTTCTGGTTTTTTATTTCTTTGGTTTGCGGTAAAATATTCCAATTGAGTATCAATATCCGGGACTTCATAATTAACGAGTATTTCATCGTCATTTTCGTTCACAATTACTGTAAGTGTGTCCATCTCCTCTTTTATGTGGACCACCGTACTGAGAGGGTCGTCTACTGATATCTCATGTACTTCTTGTTTGACCACAACTTCATACTCGGATGCATCAAGAAACTCTTCGTCCGAGTCCATCAGCTCCACTTTAACTGTCTCAGGAGTCATATCCACGTCTTCCGGGGTACTGACCGGCACCGGCACTCGCTCGCTTGTGTGTGAAACGTTAGTGGGTAGAAAACGCGTTGGCACTGCCGATGGTGGTACTGGAGAGCGTGTCGCATATTTCCTCACAGATCTTTTCTCAAAATGTTTTTCACACACGTACTGTGTTGAGTTGTTTGTTGTGTCAGTATTGTGTATCTTAGTCGCTTGTAGCCCTTCTGCTTTACTGAAACATAATAGAGCCATCATTAATTCTATCGTAAAATATACATATAAATTCCAGTTAGCACGTGTGAATGTACCTCGGTAAATACTGGATTGATTTTGATGAAATTCTAAATAGTTTTTATCGTTTTTATGAAGTCACGTGCAGCAGCCGGTTATTGAAATCTTTGCTTCGAGATACTCAATATTAGACAGAATTGTAAATAAATCTCAGTTAATTTTAGTTCTGATGTCGACGCACATGCACACTGACCAGCCGGCGACCGGCGCTGCCTCACGTACTTCGCAGGGCGTCAGAGACGGTTTCGCGCCCTCCACTGGCCGAGGCGATGGCAAGTGCTCTCTGACGAATGGTGACCGACCTACACTGAACAATACCATTATGTTTGTATAATTGACTAGCGAGCGATGCCATTTCAAGTCAATTTTGGTAAATATTCATCCATGATGTTCCTAGTTCTGACGTGTCTCCCACCCACCTGACACACCTTTATGTTCTTATAACTTTTGAAGTATTATACCACAAAATCGAGGACTGAGCTACAACATTTTTTAAACTTACTACTAAATACGTATATTAATTTCATTAAGATACGAAAAGTGGCTCCTTAATCTAAACGGACATCACTACTTACCTATTTGTATGCATTTATTACACGTCATAATAATAACAATACAATATTAAGAACGGTACCAACCGCAGAGCCCAAACTTTTTGCATATTTTTTTTAAATTGAACTTTTTTACCTAGTTTCTAATTTAATTTTAAGATTTTTATGGATGTAAATATAAATGTAAATAATAATGTAAATAAAACTTATTGTACGTTATATCTAGAACCTAAGAAACATACCCGACCGCGTCATCACTCAGCAGGTAGATTAACCCCTTCGGGATATGTGTGTGTGTTAGTGTGTGTGTGTGTTAGTGTGTGTGTGTTAGTGTGTGTGTGTGTGTGTTAGTGTGTGTGTTAGTGTGTGTGTGTTAGTGTGTGTGTGTGTTAGTGTGTGTGTGTGTGTGTGTGTGTTAGTGTGTGTGTGTGTTAGTGTGTGCGTTAGTGTGTGTGTGTGTGTGTGTGTGTTAGTGTGTGTGTGTTAGTGTGTGTTAGTGTGTGTGTGTGTTAGTGTGTGTGTGTGTGTGTTAGTGTGAGCGTTAGTGTGTGTGTGTTTGTGTGTGTGTGTGTGTGCTAGTGTGTGTGTGTGTGTGTGTGTGTGTGTGTGTGTGTGTGTGTTAGTGTGTGTGTTTGTTAGTGTGTGTGTGTGTGTGTGTGTGTGTGTGTGTGTGTGTTAGTGTGTGTGTGTGTTAGTGTGTGCGTTAGTGTGTGTGTGTGTTAGTGTGTGTGTGTGTGTGCTAGTGTGTGTTAGTGTGTGTGTGTTAGTGTGTGTGTTAGTGTGTGTGTGTGTGTGTGTGTGTTAGTGTGTGTGTGCTAGATGGGTAGGCTACCCATCCAGGCTATCTACGACACGAAGGTAAGCTATTCATTCAGCATTCGCTCACCAAATGATTATGTATGGTATTATTATGTTATAGGGACAATAACTCGGGCTACTCTACCGACTGAGCAATGTACTTACAAGAACAAACTGTACATTATGGTTCTTTTGTTTTAATTCCGCGGAGGAAGGCTTCGGCCGCTCCCACGTCCGTTGCCGGGCGTCTGGTTCGCACCGGACGGTATTATGAGAGTCAAAGTGGCGGATGTACCATTGCGAATCATGTTGTACTTACCAAAAAAATGTACCTTGTAAATGTAAATTGTACCTAGGTCTAAAAAATAAGTACCCGATTCAGATCTAAATTATTTCGGAATTAAAATACACCCGCCATTTTGACGTCAATACGGCGGGTGTTCTATAATATTTTATTACTTAACCATTATTCATAAATTATTATTACACCAAAAAAATGTACCTCAATTCAAGTAAAAAAAACACTAGATCCGTTGTATAGTTTCTGAGAAATAAAACAACCGTGTCTAGTTTACTTACGCTAGTAAAATTATAAATCACGATTTTAATAACTGGACAAAATTATATACATTAATTAACATAATTGTGACCCTTTTATTTCCGTCCATACATTATGCAATTAACAATTCTCAGTTTTGGTTGTAAACAAAACATTTCCATTCCGCATTACGACGACAATGAGCCCGATAGTGGCCAATATTGTGGATGTTTGTTACATCGCCGCCGGACGGTAAAAACTATATTAATCCTAGAATTTTGTATTTTATATTATACTAGCTGTTGACAGCAGCTCCGCCTGCGTGTTACTTTAGATCTACATAACTTTTTAATTTGAAGCGATTGAAAACCAAACCGCAAATTCAAATCAAAAATTCAAATTGGTTAAGCCGTTTCTGAGATTAGCGAGTTCAAACATTCAGACAAACAGACAAAAGTTCTACAAACCATTGTTTTGGGCTTTATTGCGTTCATAAAGGCCCAGGTCTAAACAACAGTTTCTCTATTATATCTTCTAATATATTCTCTATTATACCATAAAAATTCATCTTAAGATGAATTTTTATGACGAAAATATGAAATCTATATATTTAATACGACAATTTGTCTGTCTGTCCGTCCGTCGCGTTTTTCAATTATAATAATAATACATACATTTGCTTTTTTTATATATACAATTGAGGCGATACAAAGTTCGCCGGGATAACTAGTTTTATTTATTATCTTCATCGTGTGTGATAGTCCATTGAATTGTATGGCGAGCGATATTGTATCATAAGTTAAAATATTATAGTATCTTAGCCGTGTGCAGCGCCCCTTAGTGAACTCCACTGCGGGTGACGTAACCTGTTCTGAAGAGCTCTTCAATCTGATCCCACCCTCTTCCTTCCGATCCCGAACAACGCGTGCCGGGCAGAGATGCCACTCCCACACAGTGGATAGCATGTTCGCGAGAACCCAACGTTTAAAACGTTCGGCTGCCGAACGATAGTGACCTGGAACGCCCTGCCTGCGCACGTGTTTCCCCCGACATATAACCCTGGGTTCTTTTAGCGGAGCGTGAAGAGGCACATCAGTAAGTCGTCAAGTTGAGGGCCTTGTACTTGTACTTGTACTTGTAGTCACGGGCTGATCTCCGCAAGTCCACGTCTAGTGCGCGGGTTTTGCGTGTGGGTGGGACTCTCTCACTCGAGCCAACCGATCTCCTCCAGGAACGCCAGCAGGCCCCGCACGTTGCGCAGAGCTTCAGGGATTGATCCTGGAGACCCGAGATGCCTTGCCCTGTAGTTATGGACTTCCTCACAGCGCAGGATTAGATGACTGACCGTCTCGTCCTCAGCCATACAAGCCCTGCAAAGGGGACTGTCTGTAACACCGATAGTGTGTAGGTGTTTGTTTAGGAGGCAGTGCCCCGTAATGACACTTGTGAATAGACGGAGATGGGATTTTTTCAACGTCACAAGTCTGCCAGCTAGCCGACGATTGAGTACAGGCAGAGCCTCCCTCGCCTGCCGACAGTCCGACAGACCTGTCCACAGTGTGTTGTGTTGTGTGTAAGTTTTGTGTGCCAGAAGTGTTCGTATAGTACCTACCGAAATTGGTAGGATTGGCTCTGGTCCAATGGACGTTTGGCTCGAGGCCCTTCTGGCAAGCTCGTCCGCTGCGTCATTACCTCTAGAGCCGCTGTGTCCTTTGATCCACTGTAATGTGACGTGGTTGTACTTACTTATCTCAGCCAAGCGCTGATGACAGTTGTAGATAAGGCCCGAACTAACAGTATTGCTGTCAAGGGCTTGTAGCACCGACTTGCTGTCTGAGAGAATTCTGATACTGGAGTACCTTACCTCTCTGGCAGCTATTGCCGTGGCGGCTTCTAGAATCGCATGGCTTTCAGCTTGAAATACCGTGTTGTAGGATCCTAGTGGAGTTGCTATTCTGATCTGGAGGTCTTCGGAAAATACACCGCTGCCTGTTCCAGATGGAGTTTTGGATCCGTCAGTGAAGACTCTGAGTTCATTGATGTTGAGGCCTTCGACGTTGTCGTCCTCATGTCACTGGATCTAAGTTGAGGGCCTCTCTCTATAGTATTGTGCGCTGTGAGAGTGGCCCACAATCGCTAGACGTCGTCACGACTTACCACCAGGCGGGCGGCGTCAATTTAGCGAACCCAATATTTAAAAAAAACCAAGACAAACTTATTATAATATTTGCGGATGGTCCAGTAATCAGGTCTAGGGATCGAACAGCTAAATTAAGTTTGTTTTTGTGTTTTTTATTGTATATACTTTTCCTGGATACCGGAAAGTACCCAGCGTGGTGCCCAGTGTGGTGCCCAGCGTGGTGCCCAGTGTGGTGCCCAGTGTGGTGCCCAGCGTGGTGCCCAGCGTGGTGCCCAGCGTGGTGCCCAGCGTGGTGCCCAGCGTGGTGCCCAGCGTGGTGCCCAGTGTGGTGCCCAGCGTGGTGCCCAGCGTGGTGCCCAGCGTGGTGCCCAGCGTGGTGCCCAGCGTGGAGCCCAGCGTGGTGCCCAGCGTGGTGCCCAGTGTGGTGCCCAGTGTGGTGCCCAGGGTATTATAGAATAATTATACCAAGTTCCATCGTAATCGAACCAGTAGTTTTGCGTGATGCCTGAACGTTCGTTCAGGCTGTTTAGACAGCCAGACAGACAGACAAAAAATTAGTCTCTAGTAACACACCCTGCCATTTTTTTTTATATTTTCAATGTACAGAATTTTCACATCTACAGATTTATTATAAATATAGAAGATATAGATATCGTATTTTAATGTTCGTATACCATTGCGGTCATTACGTCGACATTTCAAAATATTATTATCATCAGATAACATAGACTCTACCGATTGATTGAGCATATTATTAATTAGTAATCAATATCAATTCAATACATATAATAAAGTTGTAAGTGGTCGATGTCTGTACATCGAAGATTAATAGCAGCAATGGTTTTTGGATTTTTTGTCTGTGTGTCTGTTTGTCTGATTGTCTGAATTTTTAATCTCATCAACAATCAACACGCTAATCTCATAAACGGCTTAACCGATTTAAATGCTGTTTTTAGTAATGCGTTGTGGTTTATTCAACTTAACATTTAAAGTTTGTTTTATTTCAATCGGTTCATAAATAAAAAAGTTATGTCGATCTAAAGTACCACGCAGGCGGAGCTGCGGGCAACAGCTATACATAATAAATCAGTAACTGGTGATCAAGAAAACTTTAACACGCAGGCGGAGCTGCGGGCAACAGCTAGTTACTTAATCTAATATATAAAATTCTCGTGTCACAGTTTTCGTTGCCATACTCCTCTGAAACGGCTTGACCGATTCTCATGAAATTTTGTTTGCATATTGGGTAGGTCTGAGAATCGGACAACATCTATTTTTCATCCCCCTAAATGTTAAGGGTAGTCCCCCCTAAAGCAAAACAACGTTTGCCGGGTCAGCTAGTATTATTATAATTTTATAGAAGTATGTACCTAGATAATTATTTCATTATAATAATAAGCGTAAGTAAACTAGACACGGTTGTTTTATGTCTCAGAAACTATCCAACGGATCAAGAGTGTGTTTTATGTATCAGAAACTATCCAACGGATCAAGAGTGTGTTTTATGTATCAGAAACTATCCAACGGATCAAGAGTGTGTTTTATGTATCAGAAACTATCCAACGGATCAAGAGTGTGTTTTATGTCTCAGAAACTATCCAACGGATCAAGAGTGTGTTTTATGTCTCAGAAACTATCCAACGGATCAAGAGTGTGTTTTATGTATCAGAAACTATCCAACGGATCAAGAGTGTGTTTTATGTCTCAGAAACTATCCAACGGATCAAGAGTGTGTTTTATGTATCAGAAACTATCCAACGGATCAAGAGTGTGTTTTATGTATCAGAAACTATCCAACGGATCAAGAGTGTGTTTTATGTCTCAGAAACTATCCAACGGATCAAGAGTGTGTTTTATGTATCAGAAACTATCCAACGGATCAAGAGTGTGTTTTATGTCTCAGAAACTATCCAACGGATCAAGAGTGTGTTTTATGTATCAGAAACTATCCAACGGATCAAGAGTGTGTTTTATGTCTCAGAAACTATCCAACGGATCAAGAGTGTGTTTTATGTATCAGAAACTATCCAACGGATCAAGAGTGTGTTTTATGTATCAGAAACTATCCAACGGATCAAGAGTGTGTTTTATGTCTCAGAAACTATCCAACGGATCAAGAGTGTGTTTTATGTATCAGAAACTATCCAACGGATCAAGAGTGTGTTTTATGTATCAGAAACTATCCAACGGATCAAGAGTGTGTTTTATGTATCAGAAACTATCCAACGGATCAAGAGTGTGTTTTATGTATCAGAAACTATCCAACGGATCAAGAGTGTGTTTTATGTATCAGAAACTATCCAACGGATCAAGAGTGTGTTTTATGTATCAGAAACTATCCAACGGATCAAGAGTGTGTTTTATGTATCAGAAACTATCCAACGGATCAAGAGTGTGTTTTATGTATCAGAAACTATCCAACGGATCAAGAGTGTGTTTTATGTATCAGAAACTATCCAACGGATCAAGAGTGTGTTTTATGTATCAGAAACTATCCAACGGATCAAGAGTGTGTTTTATGTATCAGAAACTATCCAACGGATCAAGAGTGTGTTTTATGTATCAGAAACTATCCAACGGATCAAGAGTGTGTTTTATGTATCAGAAACTATCCAACGGATCAAGAGTGTGTTTTATGTATCAGAAACTATCCAACGGATCAAGAGTGTGTTTTATGTATCAGAAACTATCCAACGGATCAAGAGTGTGTTTTATGTATCAGAAACTATCCAACGGATCAAGAGTGTGTTTTATGTATCAGAAACTATCCAACGGATCAAGAGTGTGTTTTATGTATCAGAAACTATCCAACGGATCAAGAGTGTGTTTTATGTATCAGAAACTATCCAACGGATCAAGAGTGTGTTTTATGTATCAGAAACTATCCAACGGATCAAGAGTGTGTTTTATGTATCAGAAACTATCCAACGGATCAAGAGTGTGTTTTATGTATCAGAAACTATCCAACGGATCAAGAGTGTGTTTTATGTATCAGAAACTATCCAACGGATCAAGAGTGTGTTTTATGTATCAGAAACTATCCAACGGATCAAGAGTGTGTTTTATGTATCAGAAACTATCCAACGGATCAAGAGTGTGTTTTATGTATCAGAAACTATCCAACGGATCAAGAGTGTGTTTTATGTATCAGAAACTATCCAACGGATCAAGAGTGTGTTTTATGTATCAGAAACTATCCAACGGATCAAGAGTGTGTTTTATGTATCAGAAACTATCCAACGGATCAAGAGTGTGTTTTATGTATCAGAAACTATCCAACTGATCAAGAGTGTGTTTTATGTATCAGAAACTATCCAACGGATCAAGAGTGTGTTTTATGTATCAGAAACTATCCAACGGATCAAGAGTGTGTTTTATGTATCAGAAACTATCCAACGGATCAAGAGTGTGTTTTATGTATCAGAAACTATCCAACGGATCAAGAGTGTGTTTTACGTCTCAGAAACTATCCAACGGATCAAGAGTGTGTTTTATGTATCAGAAACTATCCAACGGATCAAGAGTGTGTTTTATGTATCAGAAACTATCCAACGGATCAAGAGTGTGTTTTATGTATCAGAAACTATCCAACGGATCAAGAGTGTGTTTTATGTATCAGAAACTATCCAACGGATCAAGAGTGTGTTTTATGTCTCAGAAACTATCCAACGGATCAAGAGTGTGTTTTATGTATCAGAAACTATCCAACGGATCAAGAGTGTGTTTTATGTATCAGAAACTATCCAACGGATCAAGAGTGTGTTTTATGTATCAGAAACTATCCAACGGATCAAGAGTGTGTTTTATGTATCAGAAACTATCCAACGGATCAAGAGTGTGTTTTACGTCTCAGAAACTATCCAACGGATCAAGAGTGTGTTTTATGTATCTGAAACTATCCAACGGATCAAGAGTGTGTTTTATGTATCAGAAACTATCCAACGGATCAAGAGTGTGTTTTATGTATCAGAAACTATCCAACGGATCAAGAGTGTGTTTTATGTCTCAGAAACTATCCAACGGATCAAGAGTGTGTTTTACGTCTCAGAAACTATCCAACGGATCAAGAGTGTGTTTTACGTCTCAGAAACTATCCAACGGATCAAGAGTGTGTTTTATGTATCAGAAACTATCCAACGGATCAAGAGTGTGTTTTATGTCTCAGAAACTATCCAACGGATCAAGAGTGTGTTTTACGTCTCAGAAACTATCCAACGGATCAAGAGTGTGTTTTACGTCTCAGAAACTATCCAACGGATCAAGAGTGTGTTTTATGTCTCAGAAACTATCCAACGGATCAAGAGTGTGTTTTATGTATCAGAAACTATCCAACGGATCAAGAGTGTGTTTTATGTATCAGAAACTATCCAACGGATCAAGAGTGTGTTTTATGTATCAGAAACTATCCAACGGATCAAGAGTGTGTTTTATGTATCAGAAACTATCCAACGGATCAAGAGTGTGTTTTATGTATCAGAAACTATCCAACGGATCAAGAGTGTGTTTTATGTATCAGAAACTATCCAACGGATCAAGAGTGTGTTTTATGTATCAGAAACTATCCAACGGATCAAGAGTGTGTTTTATGTATCAGAAACTATCCAACGGATCAAGAGTGTGTTTTATGTATCAGAAACTATCCAACGGATCAAGAGTGTGTTTTATGTATCAGAAACTATCCAACGGATCAAGAGTGTGTTTTATGTATCAGAAACTATCCAACGGATCAAGAGTGTGTTTTATGTATCAGAAACTATCCAACGGATCAAGAGTGTGTTTTATGTATCAGAAACTATCCAACGGATCAAGAGTGTGTTTTATGTATCAGAAACTATCCAACGGATCAAGAGTGTGTTTTATGTATCAGAAACTATCCAACGGATCAAGAGTGTGTTTTATGTATCAGAAACTATCCAACGGATCAAGAGTGTGTTTTATGTATCAGAAACTATCCAACGGATCAAGAGTGTGTTTTATGTATCAGAAACTATCCAACGGATCAAGAGTGTGTTTTATGTATCAGAAACTATCCAACGGATCAAGAGTGTGTTTTATGTATCAGAAACTATCCAACGGATCAAGAGTGTGTTTTATGTATCAGAAACTATCCAACGGATCAAGAGTGTGTTTTATGTATCAGAAACTATCCAACGGATCAAGAGTGTGTTTTATGTATCAGAAACTATCCAACGGATCAAGAGTGTGTTTTATGTATCAGAAACTATCCAACGGATCAAGAGTGTGTTTTATGTATCAGAAACTATCCAACGGATCAAGAGTGTGTTTTATGTATCAGAAACTATCCAACGGATCAAGAGTGTGTTTTATGTATCAGAAACTATCCAACGGATCAAGAGTGTGTTTTATGTATCAGAAACTATCCAACGGATCAAGAGTGTGTTTTATGTATCAGAAACTATCCAACGGATCAAGAGTGTGTTTTATGTATCAGAAACTATCCAACGGATCAAGAGTGTGTTTTATGTATCAGAAACTATCCAACGGATCAAGAGTGTGTTTTATGTCTCAGAAACTATCCAACGGATCAAGAGTGTGTTTTATGTCTCAGAAACTATCCAACGGATCAAGAGTGTGTTTTATGTATCAGAAACTATCCAACGGATCAAGAGTGTGTTTTATGTATCAGAAACTATCCAACGGATCAAGAGTGTGTTTTATGTATCAGAAACTATCCAACGGATCAAGAGTGTGTTTTACGTCTCAGAAACTATCCAACGGATCAAGAGTGTGTTTTATGTATCAGAAACTATCCAACGGATCAAGAGTGTGTTTTATGTATCAGAAACTATCCAACGGATCAAGAGTGTGTTTTATGTATCAGAAACTATCCAACGGATCAAGAGTGTGTTTTATGTCTCAGAAACTATCCAACGGATCAAGAGTGTGTTTTACGTCTCAGAAACTATCCAACGGATCAAGAGTGTGTTTTACGTCTCAGAAACTATCCAACGGATCAAGAGTGTGTTTTATGTATCAGAAACTATCCAACGGATCAAGAGTGTGTTTTATGTCTCAGAAACTATCCAACGGATCAAGAGTGTGTTTTACGTCTCAGAAACTATCCAACGGATCAAGAGTGTGTTTTACGTCTCAGAAACTATCCAACGGATCAAGAGTGTGTTTTATGTCTCAGAAACTATCCAACGGATCAAGAGTGTGTTTTATGTATCAGAAACTATCCAACGGATCAAGAGTGTGTTTTATGTATCAGAAACTATCCAACGGATCAAGAGTGTGTTTTATGTATCAGAAACTATCCAACGGATCAAGAGTGTGTTTTATGTATCAGAAACTATCCAACGGATCAAGAGTGTGTTTTATGTATCAGAAACTATCCAACGGATCAAGAGTGTGTTTTATGTATCAGAAACTATCCAACGGATCAAGAGTGTGTTTTATGTATCAGAAACTATCCAACGGATCAAGAGTGTGTTTTATGTATCAGAAACTATCCAACGGATCAAGAGTGTGTTTTATGTATCAGAAACTATCCAACGGATCAAGAGTGTGTTTTATGTATCAGAAACTATCCAACGGATCAAGAGTGTGTTTTATGTATCAGAAACTATCCAACGGATCAAGAGTGTGTTTTATGTATCAGAAACTATCCAACGGATCAAGAGTGTGTTTTATGTATCAGAAACTATCCAACGGATCAAGAGTGTGTTTTATGTATCAGAAACTATCCAACGGATCAAGAGTGTGTTTTATGTATCAGAAACTATCCAACGGATCAAGAGTGTGTTTTATGTATCAGAAACTATCCAACGGATCAAGAGTGTGTTTTATGTATCAGAAACTATCCAACGGATCAAGAGTGTGTTTTATGTATCAGAAACTATCCAACGGATCAAGAGTGTGTTTTATGTATCAGAAACTATCCAACGGATCAAGAGTGTGTTTTATGTATCAGAAACTATCCAACGGATCAAGAGTGTGTTTTATGTATCAGAAACTATCCAACTGATCAAGAGTGTGTTTTATGTATCAGAAACTATCCAACGGATCAAGAGTGTGTTTTATGTATCAGAAACTATCCAACGGATCAAGAGTGTGTTTTATGTATCAGAAACTATCCAACGGATCAAGAGTGTGTTTTATGTATCAGAAACTATCCAACGGATCAAGAGTGTGTTTTACGTCTCAGAAACTATCCAACGGATCAAGAGTGTGTTTTATGTATCAGAAACTATCCAACGGATCAAGAGTGTGTTTTATGTATCAGAAACTATCCAACGGATCAAGAGTGTGTTTTATGTATCAGAAAACTATCCAACGGATCAAGAGTGTGTTTTATGTCTCAGAAACTATCCAACGGATCAAGAGTGTGTTTTATGTATCAGAAACTATCCAACGGATCAAGAGTGTGTTTTATGTATCAGAAACTATCCAACGGATCAAGAGTGTGTTTTATGTATCAGAAACTATCCAACGGATCAAGAGTGTGTTTTTATGTATCAGAAACTATCCAACGGATCAAGAGTGTGTTTTACGTCTCAGAAACTATCCAACGGATCAAGAGTGTGTTTTATGTATCAGAAACTATCCAACGGATCAAGAGTGTGTTTTATGTATCAGAAACTATCCAACGGATCAAGAGTGTGTTTTATGTATCAGAAACTATCCAACGGATCAAGAGTGTGTTTTATGTCTCAGAAACTATCCAACGGATCAAGAGTGTGTTTTACGTCTCAGAAACTATCCAACGGATCAAGAGTGTGTTTTACGTCTCAGAAACTATCCAACGGATCAAGAGTGTGTTTTATGTATCAGAAACTATCCAACGGATCAAGAGTGTGTTTTATGTCTCAGAAACAATCCAACGGATCAAGAGTGTGTTTTACGTCTCAGAAACTATCCAACGGATCAAGAGTGTGTTTTACGTCTCAGAAACTATCCAACGGATCAAGAGTGTGTTTTATGTCTCAGAAACTATCCAACGGATCAAGAGTGTGTTTTACGTCTCAGAAACTATCCAACGGATCAAGAGTGTGTTTTATGTATCAGAAACTATCCAACGGATCAAGAGTGTGTTTTATGTCTCAGAAACAATCCAACGGATCAAGAGTGTGTTTTACGTCTCAGAAACTATCCAACGGATCAAGAGTGTGTTTATGTATCAGAAACTATCCAACGGATCAAGAGTGTGTTTTATGTATCAGAAACTATCCAACGGATCAAGAGTGTGTTTTACGTCTCAGAAACTATCCAACGGATCAAGAGTGTGTTTTATGTATCAGAAACTATCCAACGGATCAAGAGTGTGTTTTATGTATCAGAAACTATCCAACGGATCAAGAGTGTGTTTTATGTATCAGAAACTATCCAACGGATCAAGAGTGTGTTTTATGTCTCAGAAACTATCCAACGGATCAAGAGTGTGTTTTACGTCTCAGAAACTATCCAACGGATCAAGAGTGTGTTTTACGTCTCAGAAACTATCCAACGGATCAAGAGTGTGTTTTATGTATCAGAAACTATCCAACGGATCAAGAGTGTGTTTTATGTCTCAGAAACTATCCAACGGATCAAGAGTGTGTTTTACGTCTCAGAAACTATCCAACGGATCAAGAGTGTGTTTTACGTCTCAGAAACTATCCAACGGATCAAGAGTGTGTTTTATGTCTCAGAAACTATCCAACGGATCAAGAGTGTGTTTTATGTATCAGAAACTATCCAACGGATTCAAGAGTGTGTTTTATGTATCAGAAACTATCCAACGGATCAAGAGTGTGTTTTATGTATCAGAAACTATCCAACGGATCAAGAGTGTGTTTTATGTATCAGAAACTATCCAACGGATCAAGAGTGTGTTTTTATGTATCAGAAACTATCCAACGGATCAAGAGTGTGTTTTATGTATCAGAAACTATCCAACGGATCAAGAGTGTGTTTTATGTATCAGAAACTATCCAACGGATCAAGAGTGTGTTTTATGTATCAGAAACTATCCAACGGATCAAGAGTGTGTTTTATGTATCAGAAACTATCCAACGATCAAGAGTGTGTTTTATGTATCAGAAACTATCCAACGGATCAAGAGTGTGTTTTATGTATCAGAAACTATCCAACGGATCAAGAGTGTGTTTTATGTATCAGAAACTATCCAACGGATCAAGAGTGTGTTTTATGTATCAGAAACTATCCAACGGATCAAGAGTGTGTTTTATGTATCAGAAACTATCCAACGGATCAAGAGTGTGTTTTATGTATCAGAAACTATCCAACGGATCAAGAGTGTGTTTTATGTATCAGAAACTATCCAACGGATCAAGAGTGTGTTTTATGTATCAGAAACTATCCAACGGATCAAGAGTGTGTTTTATGTATCAGAAACTATCCAACGGATCAAGAGTGTGTTTTATGTATCAGAAACTATCCAACGGATCAAGAGTGTGTTTTATGTATCAGAAACTATCCAACGGATCAAGAGTGTGTTTTATGTATCAGAAACTATCCAACGGATCAAGAGTGTGTTTTATGTATCAGAAACTATCCAACGGATCAAGAGTGTGTTTTATGTATCAGAAACTATCCAACGGATCAAGAGTGTGTTTTATGTATCAGAAACTATCCAACGGATCAAGAGTGTGTTTTATGTATCAGAAACTATCCAACGGATCAAGAGTGTGTTTTATGTATCAGAAACTATCCAACGGATCAAGAGTGTGTTTTATGTATCAGAAACTATCCAACGGATCAAGAGTGTGTTTTATGTATCAGAAACTATCCAACGGATCAAGAGTGTGTTTTACTGTATCAGAAACTATCCAACGGATCAAGAGTGTGTTTTATGTATCAGAAACTATCCAACGGATCAAGAGTGTGTTTTATGTATCAGAAACTATCCAACGGATCAAGAGTGTGTTTTATGTATCAGAAACTATCCAACGGATCAAGAGTGTGTTTTATGTCTCAGAAACTATCCAACGGATCAAGAGTGTGTTTTATGTATCAGAAACTATCCAACGGATCAAGAGTGTGTTTTATGTATCAGAAACTATCCAACGGATCAAGAGTGTGTTTTATGTATCAGAAACTATCCAACGGATCAAGAGTGTGTTTTATGTATCAGAAACTATCCACGGATCAAGAGTGTGTTTTACGTCTCAGAAACTATCCAACGGATCAAGAGTGTGTTTTACGTCTCAGAAACTATCCAACGGATCAAGAGTGTGTTTTATGTATCAGAAACTATCCAACGGATCAAGAGTGTGTTTTATGTATCAGAAACTATCCAACGGATCAAGAGTGTGTTTTATGTCTCAGAAACTATCCAACGGATCAAGAGTGTGTTTTATGTCTCAGAAACTATCCAACGGATCAAGAGTGTGTTTTACGTCTCAGAAACTATCCAACGGATCAAGAGTGTGTTTTATGTATCAGAAACTATCCAACGGATCAAGAGTGTGTTTTATGTCTCAGAAACAATCCAACGGATCAAGAGTGTGTTTTACGTCTCAGAAACTATCCAACGGATCAAGAGTGTGTTTTACGTCTCAGAAACTATCCAACGGATCAAGAGTGTGTTTTATGTATCAGAAACTATCCAACGGATCAAGAGTGTGTTTTATGTATCAGAAACTATCCAACGGATCAGAGTGTGTTTTATGTATCAGAAACTATCCAACGGATCAAGAGTGTGTTTTATGTCTCAGAAACTATCCAACGGATCAAGAGTGTGTTTTACGTCTCAGAAACTATCCAACGGATCAAGAGTGTGTTTTACGTCTCAGAAACTATCCAACGGATCAAGAGTGTGTTTTATGTATCAGAAACTATCCAACGGATCAAGAGTGTGTTTTATGTCTCAGAAACTATCCAACGGATCAAGAGTGTGTTTTATGTATCAGAAACTATCCAACGGATCAAGAGTGTGTTTTATGTATCAGAAACTATCCAACGGATCAAGAGTGTGTTTTATGTATCAGAAACTATCCAACGGATCAAGAGTGTGTTTTATGTATCAGAAACTATCCAACGGATCAAGAGTGTGTTTACGTCTCAGAAACTATCCAACGGATCAAGAGTGTGTTTTATGTATCAGAAACTATCCAACGGATCAAGAGTGTGTTTTATGTATCAGAAACTATCCAACGGATCAAGAGTGTGTTTTATGTATCAGAAACTATCCAACGGATCAAGAGTGTGTTTTATGTATCAGAAACTATCCAACGGATCAAGAGTGTGTTTTATGTATCAGAAACTATCCACGGATCAAGAGTGTGTTTTATGTATCAGAAACTATCCAACGGATCAAGAGTGTGTTTTATGTATCAGAAACTATCCAACGGATCAAGAGTGTGTTTTATGTATCAGAAACTATCCAACGGATCAAGAGTGTGTTTTATGTATCAGAAACTATCCAACGGATCAAGAGTGTGTTTTATGTATCAGAAACTATCCAACGGATCAAGAGTGTGTTTTATGTATCAGAAACTATCCAACGGATCAAGAGTGTGTTTTATGTATCAGAAACTATCCAACGGATCAAGAGTGTGTTTTATGTATCAGAAACTATCCAACGGATCAAGAGTGTGTTTTATGTATCAGAAACTATCCAACGGATCAAGAGTGTGTTTTATGTATCAGAAACTATCCAACGGATCAAGAGTGTGTTTTATGTATCAGAAACTATCCAACGGATCAAGAGTGTGTTTATGTATCAGAACTAATCCAACGGATCAAGAGTGTGTTTTATGTATCAGAAACTATCCAACGGATCAAGAGTGTGTTTTATGTATCAGAAACTATCCAACGGATCAAGAGTGTGTTTTATGTATCAGAAACTATCCAACGGATCAAGAGTGTGTTTTATGTATCAGAAACTATCCAACGGATCAGAAGAGGTGTGTTTATGTATCAGAAACTATCCAACGGATCAAGAGTGTGTTTTATGTATCAGAAAACTATCCAACGGATCAAGAGTGTGTTTTATTGTATCACAAAGGATCCAAGCGTGAGTCTATGTATC